>RYFJ01003292.1:0-225881 GCA_003991445.1 Oryza meyeriana var. granulata
GCATCGTTTGTATTGACGTAGGACATGTGTTATTCCTCCAGGAACCCGATCGAAACTTGTTTTCGCAGCTTGCGCACCACCTGAGGTCAGTATGCCGCCATGGTGTCGTCGAGATAAGTCCAGTCTTCATGACTTGGTACCACGAGTTGAGAATCCCCGCGCACAACCAGTCGACGTATGCCGAGTGATATAGCAATGCGGAGCCCCGTGAACAAGTGCCTCATACTCGGCGACGTTGTGGGAAGCCGGGAAGTGGATTTGTAAACGTACTTTAGTTTTTCGCCAGTGGGGGAATGTCAATATGACTCCAGCCCCGGCGCGCCAGATCCGTAGAGAACCGTCAAAGTACAATTGTCCAGTATCTAGCTTTGCTGTTGAATGTAAGCAGTTGAACTTCCGTCCACTTGGCCACGAATCGGCTAGAGCTTGTGATTTAATTGCTGTCCGTGGCTAGAAGTGATATCGAACGCCATCAACTCGAGTGCCCATTTAGCGATTCGGCCGGTGGCCTCGCGATTATGAAGGACATCCCCGAGTGAAACGCTGTGACCATCGTGACTTGATGTGCTTGAAAATAATGCACCAGCTTCCGGACTGTAAATGAGTAGGCCATATAGCAGCTTCTGGACCTGCGATATCTCAATCTTCGATCGGCAAGGACCCGCTGACAATGTATTTTACTGGCGTTTGTAATTTTTCTGAAGTGACCCTGTTTGGATCACTCAACACTAGCATCGTGCCTGAAACTACCTGAGTAGTTGCCACCAGACGTATAGCATTAGCGGTTTCTCGGGCACGTGACGCCAACACGGGAGGTGATGTGAGGAATTGTTTAAAAGTCTTTCGAGAGGCTTGCTAGGCTTCCGGAGTCCATTGGGAAGTTGTCCGCCTTTTTGAGGAGCTTGAAAAATGAAGGGCATACCCCGTTCGCCCAGTCGGGAAATAAACCGCTAAGTGCCCGCCATGCAGCCTGTCAGCTTTCTGGACGTGCTTTGAGGTTAGTCCGGGGGAGCCATATTCCTGATGGCGTTGACTTCTCCGGGTTGGCCTCGATGCCGCGACTGCGAGACGATGAAGCCGAGTAACTTTCCGGATTGGCACACCGAAGGCGCATTTTTCTGGGTTCAACTTCATCTTGAATCGTCGAATGATTTTTGGAAGGTTTCTTCTTCAGGTCAGCAATGAGGTTCTTCTTTGGGACTTTGGTCTGATCACCACGTCGTCGACCGTATGCTTCCACGTTGCCGCTGATCTGAGTGTGCAGACACCGCTAATGGCCCCGTTGATAGGTTGCTCCAGCATTCTTCAACTGAACGGCATGATTGTGATATAGCAGTACGCTCCAAACGGCGTGATGAAAGATGTCTTTAAGCAGTCTTCCTCCCTCAGGCTGATTTGATGGTATCCCAAGTAGCAATCGAGAAAGCTAAGTAGGTCACACCCTGCCGTGGAATCAACCACTTGATCTATCCTGGGAAGACCAAATAGGTCCTTGGGGCACAGACTTGTCAAATGAGAAAATCGGTGTAGTCGACGCACATGCGCCATTTACAATTGTTTCTTCGGATCCAGAACTGGGTTTGCCAGCCAATCCGGGTGATAGACCTCCTTCTAGATGAACCCGGCTGCAAGGAGCTGGTATTCCTCCTGCATAGCATCCTTGCGGTCTTGAGCGAAGCGCCGCAGCCGCTGCTTGATGGGCTGGCGTCTGTCTTCACATTGAGGGCGTGCTCGATCACCTCGGTGCCTTGGTACGCCGGCTTGTCGGACGGTTTCCATGCGATATTCTTTATTGCTTGTAGCGGAAGTGGACGAGCGAATCTTCCCTATTTGGGGTCGAGTCCGGTCCGACTAGAGCAGTCTTGAGGGGTCGGAAGGGGTCCAGGGGGATCTTCTTCGTGTCAGAGTCCGCTGAAATTCCTGACTTCGTTGCTTTTTTCGCCGGAACTTGATCCTGCTCGACTTCGGTTGTGACGGCTTGCCGAATGCTATCGCGCCCGACTGCCGCCTCTTGTGATTGAGCCAGTTCGCAGCTCTGCCTTGTCCCGGGAGGTGAAGGCTTGCTTGATGTCACTGCGGAGGGAGAGGACTTACTGCTGGCCCAGGCATCTTGAGCACCATGTATGTATAGTGCGGTATTCGCAGAATTTGGGCGAGTGCCGCGTCGCCGAGTATCGCATGTACGCGGTCTCGAAGTTGGGCAACCTGAAACAGACGTTTTCCGTGCGGAAGTTATCCGCGTGCCGAAGGTTACTGGCAAGGTTATCTGCTCGAGTGGAGTTGATGACAGGCCGGGAATTATCCCGTGGAAGGGCGCAGTACTCGGCCGTAGTTCTGAACGAGGAATCTTCATCCGTCAAAAGTCTTGGTGAATAGGATGTTGAGCGTGCTGCCTCCGTCGATGAGGGTTTTCTTCAGCCTGATGTGTCTGACGACCGGGTCCAGGATGAGTGGATAACGTCCCGGGTGAGAAACCGATCTGGTGATTGCGCAATTGAAGGTAATGGCCATCTCTGACACCAGCGCAGGTACTGGGGTGTCCGACGTAGAGACCGTGTTGATGTCGCGCGCTGTTAGCTTTTTGTTTGCGCCTAGACTCATACGCGACGGCCCCTCTCGAAGATGTGGTTGAGCTCGGCCTGAGGATCTTGGAAATCGTCAACCGGACCCTGATCTGGCTTGTCTTTGTCCTTGTCGGCACCAGATGATGAAGCTTGCTCGGAGGCGAACTTCTTGAGCATGTAGCAGTCTTTGGCCGTGTGCTTGCCCTTGGGGTGGAAGGGGCATGGCCCGCTCATGACTTTCTGGTAGTCGTTATTCCACTGGGGCCGCAACCGAGTACACTCCATGTTGGCCACCTCGTTGTCCGACTTCCGCTTGCGGTTGCCAGACTTATTTTGAGACGGTTCGTTGTCGACTTTCACCTTTTGGTCCTTCTGTCGGGACTCCTTCTTCTCGTCGAGGGCCTCTACGACCGCTTCAGCCGAGTCGGCGTATTTATTGGCCATGTCGAACAGAGCCCGGACAGACGGGCGGTGGTTCTGAGTGAACTTTGTGATGACATGGGGCATCTTTTACTCCCTTGAGGAAGGCGGCGATGACGGCCTCGTCGCGGATCATTGGGATCTTGTTACGCTTCTCGGAAAACCTCTTGATGAAATCTCGCAGAGACTCGTTCTTCTTCTGGTGCAGCTGATAAAGATCGTGCTCTGAAGACGGCCTCTCGTAGGTCCCCTGAAAGTTAGCGATGAACCGATCCCTGAGTTCTCCCAAGAACCGATCCGACCACGCCTTGGGAGGCCTATCAGCCATGTCCTCGCCGAGTCAGCTAGCGCAACTAGGAGGTAGTTAGCCATGGCTTTGTTGTCGTCCCCAGCAGCTCAAACTGCTAGGGTATATACGGTGAGCCAGGACTCGGGATTTGTCTTGCTGTCATACTTTTCAATCCCAGTGGGTTTAAAGCTAGTCAGCCAGTGGACGTCCGTAGCTCCCGAGTGAAAGCTGGGATGCCTTCGTCTTCGTGGGGGCTTGGGCTTTGACCACGGCGGTTAAACCACTCGTGATGGAGGCCAAAGTGCTCGTTTTCATCTTCTAGTCGGCGGCGCTCATCTTCTTGTCGTTCGCGGCGTCGGGCGCTGATAGTATGGCGAAGGTCATGTTGTAGGCGCTCTCGGAGGTCTTGATTAGGCTGGCGATCATACTGGTGATGGCGCCGGTTGTTGTTATTCGTATTGCCGAGTGTAGTTTGCCTAGACTCCTCGCGTGGCCAACTTGAGCCGGCGCCCGCGCGCAAGCTGATGTGGACGAGCCCGTTGCTGGAGATCCCGACCGGTTAGTTGGTACTAGGGTGTCGCCCGACTGCTGTTGTTGTTGTTGGCAGGCAGCAGCCGTGATCATCGCCTTGATCTTGGCGATAGTTGGGGTGGCCTGGTGATCAGGCCCAAGCTGGAGCGTGTCCAGCAAAGTTGCGGCGGCCACAACATTTTGTTGCGGCGTGACGAAGACATCGTGATCGCTGACTTTAGTTTGGAGAATCTGCTACTGGGCTGCTCGCCCAGCTCTGCGCAGCCCGTCGTTGCGAGCCTCGCGATCAGCTTCCTCCTGTTGTTGCAGTCGGCGCGCCTCCTCCTGCTGCTCCTCTTGTAGTTGGCGCACCTCGGAGGGTGGTGTTGAAGCCATGAAGATCTCGCGGGGCAGGAGAAAACTCGCCAGACTGGAGTCTGAACTGGCGTTTGAACCGTTATCTGACTTGGAGTCGGACTCCGAGTAGTTTATCGGAGTGAGAACGACCCCAACCTCCTAGATCCAATCTGAAACGGCACTGGCCGTGTCAACTGAACCGCAGGCAGATCGGTCTATTGTGCGGGATGTAAATCCGCAGCGTCGCCGAGTCCGTGTGGGAGATTGACGATCTCTCCCCTTCTCGGCCCAACCCGGGCTGGCTCAAGGCCTAGCGCAAGTTGGACGCCGAAGGAGAGAGTTGTCCCTATGCTTGGCGATGTGAAGGACTGCCGCAGTAAGTCGTGGAAGGAGATCACGACGTCCTGTGGGCCGACTGGCGCTACGTCGGCTGGCTCCTCGGCCGACTGGATTAGATCTGTTCCGGCCAAGGTAAGGTTGCCGATCTGGTCGGCAACGAAATCGAGGCTTCCGAAGGAAATCTTGTCTCCGGGGGAGAACTTGTTGCCGTCGACTCCGTTTGTTGGATCCATCGAATTTGCTGATGAAGAATTCGCCGGGGCCCCTACCTGGCGTGCCAATTGTCAATGCTTTGCACCGGCAATAAAACTATAGGGCTACTCGGCAAAGGTGAATTCAGTGGATTGCAGAGGAACACAGAGAGGATTTATACTAGTTCAGGCCCTCGATGTGAGGTAATACCCTACGTCCAGTTGAGGTGTTATTCCTCTGAGGTGGTTTGTGATCAATGATCTTCCGTGCCCTCATGGGGCGCCCTGCCTCCCTTTATATACTAGGGGACAGGGGTACATGATAAGGATCCTAGCCGGATACGGCCAAGGGATTTCCTTCTTAAAGATAGAAACCTATCTGACTAAGACTGTTATTCCTTATCGTACAAGGTAAAGTCTGCCGGGTGCTATCTTATCTCTAATTACATGATTCGGCCCATCATCTATCCGAGTGGCCCATATGCGGAATGATACCGGGGCCCATGTCCTCCACAGTTGGCATTTAGGTATTTGGGAATTAAAATAACTTGATTATCAGCCTGTATATTTATAAACTAGAAATTAAATGGGTATTTAATTTCCTTTCACTTTTATAATATTTGCTCCGGATACTATTTATCAATTAGATTATGAATTAACTTGGTATAATCTGTGATTTGATTTAGTGGGGATTATCAAACAAGTCATACAAAGATACAACATGATGCAAAAAGTTTTAAGAAGTTTAAAATTTTACCGATTTTCATTTCCACGATTTTCAGGATGTTACAGAGCGGCGTAGCGATGACAAAGTTCTCCAATAGCTTCCAATGCCAGTTCTTGGTATGCATGCTCAAAGTTGCTTCCTCCGGCATCGAAGATCATGGATAGGACTCCTTCTTGTTCACTTGAAATTGTGAGACGAACACGACACTTCTCTTCATAGGGGTTGTGAGTGACTTGTCTGTATGCTGGGGCTGGATTATATCCTATGGTGAAGGCCATGTTGCGAGTACTCGGTCAGTAGCTCTCATGGAGCATTCTGAGTGATTCTTGAGGCGTCATGCTCCAAGTGTATCTTGGCAGACTAGTCCAGCCCCCGAGCATAGGAGATAGGTTTGTAACCATGAGTTCCTGTTACGCATATCCAGAACTGGTCCTGCATTATAAACATTTCAGATGAGTAGCATCTAAAGAAGAAAAGAATCACCCGAAGAAAATTTATGTATTTTACAAAAGATATAAATATGTGTTTCTCCTCTTATTGACTTTAATTTCTCTGAGTAGTTGACTCCTTACGTTTAAACACTCTGCCCGACTAGTCATAGCCCCCTAGCGCTGAGAGTCAGCTCATGGCACTTTCCCAAACACACGTTTTAGGTGACTTGAGTTCGTCTTTCATGGAGCAAAGCTTCACGGATCGGAATTTATGCTACCCGAGTACTTTTGCAACCACTAAGAGCAAAAATAGAAAGTGCAGCATGTGCACCTATGTCACACCCTGAATTTCCATCTAAAATTTAGGTGCTTTATTATGTGTAAATACTCGTCCAGGAATCAACCGAGGCATACATGACAAAGTTGATAACAACATAATTGTTTACATAACAACTGTATTTATTACAAAGACGAATGACACCTCTTAAAATAATAAAATATAAACAGCGGAAATAAACTACGAACGACGTGATGACTCATACTCCATGCACTTGACCAGGCTCCTGCTCAGTCCTCCAAGAGGTCCTCCTCGCTGTAGTACTCCTCTGATGATGATTGTTGATTGCAAGGTGAGTACATGAAATACTCTGCAAGCCACACAACAAATTTGCAAATACACATGATATCCAAAGGATGGCATAATATGGCTCAAATTGCAGAAACAACATTTAATAAAGCATTTAAGAGAGAGTAATAAAACAGTAAACATTAAACAATATTAACAAACACTATCCTGCTCTCCAAAGCAATTAGGCCCAACCTGGAACTAACCATATTTCACCATTCATTATTCAGTTAAGGTAGTGTGGGACTAATCACAGAAAACATTGCTAGGCCCGCCCATTAACTGCGGGCACGGCTATTCGAGTAGTTTTACTATGGCACAACTCCACAACACATCACTGTGCGTCTTAATACCACCACGGTATCTCGGAAAGGAATTGTGACAGGATTATCCATGTAACTCGCACAATAGGAGAGCCTCCTGCCAAGCCTCTGGTCTCCGGTAGGGGTGATCAAGTGCCTTCCCACGAGACGGCTCGACGTCCAAACTCATGGACTTATTGACAACTGCCATGTGTGGACTTATATCAGCCACAAACCAAGCCTAGTGCCTCCTATTGAACTCGGCACACTTTAAATCTTGCTATTACCCATTCTAGCTTGTGGTTAGCATGAGTGTTGCTTCGCAACAAGTAGTCCATGAACCGGCCCTTAAGCATCATGAGCACTGCTAGCAACATTCATAACCCTGGTGCTCACAACCCACCATTTAGTCCTATTTTAGTGGACCATTAAGTCACCTTCACACGACTAACGTCGTGAGCTGAGTCATCATTTCATGTGAACTAAATATTGTGATCAGAGTTAAAATTATAGCCCATAAGTTATTCTATAGTTTTCTAGGCATGGCTAAGTAGGATCCTTGAATTATTCTAGCTAACCAATAAATAAAGCTAGCTAGTCACATTTGTCCCATAGGTACAATGACAGGTAATCAAATCAACAAGGCCATAATCAAGGATAAAGGTTTCCCTTCCAAATGACATTATAAAAATAAATGCATAGTTGAAGGAAAAGACAGCTTAAAACATAGGTACAATATGCTCAAAGGTGTTGAGTAATCTGTGTGACTTGCTTTGCTGCACTGCAAGCGCTTCCGAACCTTCCTTGAGAAATCCCGACTCTTTTAGAACGTCAGCGGCTATAGGCAATAAAAAATAAGTAAAATAGTACAAAAGCACACATCAATAGTATAATATTATATTTTTATTGGGTAGGTCTTGATTTTTAAAGAATTTTTCAAGTTGAATCACCCCAAATGGAGTTACGATGAATTAGTTATGAATTTCTAAAGTTTATTGCCTATTTCATGTGTTAAAGAAATTATTAAACGATTTATGATGTCAGCCTAGGGAGAGAGAGGGAGTGAACCGGCAGCTGGCATGCAGGACCCATTGGACAGAGAGAGAAAGGAGGTGAGCACACCATAGACTGGGTGCACCGAGAGTTTGGATGGGTTTGGACGGCTAGTATTAAACTAGAGATTAGATCGGACGGTTAGGAATAAACTAAAACGATCCAACGGCCGAGATTAAACCCAATCGGATTGAATCTCTTGGGACTGACAGGGCAGGCACATCAGACCCAGGGGCTGAGGTGGCGCTTGCGTGGCGTCGACCTGGCAGCCACGTTGGCACACCGGCGGCGGTGGCACGGGATCCAATGGTCGACGGCGAACGGCAACGCGGCAAGGCACGGCGATGTCACTGAGAGGTAGAGGGGATCACGGGGAAGCTCACCGAAGCAAGAGAGTGATGAACGGTGAAGGGAAGCGGCCGGCGGCGAGCTTCAAGCGGTGGCTAGATTCAGGTCGACGGCAACACGGCTGTTCTGACGGGCTCCGGCGTCGGGGAAGTAGCAGCCGAGCTCCCTGGTGGTCCCGCAAACCCGACGACGCAAGTGGCGGTGATCAGCGATAGCAAGGATGACGGCTAGGCACGGCCAAAGACCTAGTGGTGGCAGCGGAGCGAACTCGAGCGCGGAGAGGCGGCTAGCGTTTGTGGCGGCTACGGGGGTGCACGGAAGAGATCAAAGGGGCCTCAGGCTTGCTATTTAAGGAGGAAGGAAGTGGGGACCGGCTCGGGTTCAGCGGGGATACGGCGGCGGGATTCTAGGGCTACGAGTCCTAGTCGGAGAGCTCCAAAACTCTAAATCTAGATGCATTTTGCCCCAGTTTCTTAGGGATTTGGCAGAGGAGGATAGGGGAAGCATTTCCCCTCAATCAATTAGAGGAGACCGTGGGAGAAACAATCGAATTTGGCAAGATTTGCAGCGGTGGAGTCAGGCAGGAACAGGGACTCTATCCCGACCTTGAAGATGAAGCTAATAGGTGGGCCCCACCTGTCAGCGAGAGCGGAGGCACGAGCGCGGTAGTGGGCCGTGGGCCGCTCGGCACGTGGGGAGGAGGGAGAGAGGAGCTAGGCCGAATATGGCCTAGAGGCTGGGAAGGAATTTTATTTTTATTTTTCTTTTATTTAAATGCTATGAAGCTTATTTAATTCACCAAAAATTCTTTCCTTGCTGAAATAAACCCCAGAAAAATCCAGGAGATAGATAAGTAAGCAAAATATTTTCTAAAATTATTTCTAGGCCCACTTTTATTAAGATTTTTCTCTGTTTTATTATTTGCACTCCCTGAGACTTTTAAAATGATTTCTAAAATTCCTTTTTCAACATAATTATTTTAATTGGGTAATTTCAGGGTGTTACAACCTATTATGTGTAACCGGCTGCAGCATTGGCAAGGTGGAGTGAGGAATTGACGATCTCATCCCTCTAGATTCGATCCCGACTGGCACAGCCAAATCCGAGTCAAACCATAGGGAAGTGAGATGCTTCCAGCCCCGTTTGGATGAGAACATCATATAAAGGAGAAAATATTTATCAGAAAGCGACTTAGCTGTTTGGTGTTCCATGAGTTGGGAGTGGGGGTGCCATCCTTGTGTTGGAGCTTTTGAGCCCCCGAGCATGTCACTTGTACTTCTGATAAGCTTCAGTTCTAGAAGGTCGAGGACAATTGCAATCGACTGCCGTGATGAGGTCCTCAGATTTCCTCTTGCGGTTCCTAGGCTTGGATGGGGTCGCAACGTCCATCTCGTCTCGTTCCTTTTGTCGGGGCTTGTCCTTAAGCGCCTCAGCAACAGCGTCGGCCGAGTTGGCGTACGTGTTAGCCATCTCAAAGAGAGCTTTGACAGAGTTGGGTGGCTTCTGAGTAAATTTGGTGATGAACGATGTGTCTCTGACTCCTTTGTGGAAGGCGGTGATGACCGTTTCGTCATTAATCTTGGGGATTGTGTTCCTCTTCTCGAAAAAGCGTTTGATGAAGTCCCCAGAGTGATTTGTTCTTCCTCTAGTGGCATTGATACTGGTCGTACTCGAATGGTGGCCTCTTGTATGTTCTTTGGAAATTGGCCATGAAGCGCTCACAAAGTTTCCCCCGACAGCTAATAGACCCTTTGGGAAGCCCTATTAACCACGTCTGTGCCGAGTCAGATAAGGCGATGGGAAGATAGTTTGCCATGGCTTTATGGTCGCCTCCGGCTGCTCGAATTCTGGGTTGGTTTTGCTGTCATACTTTTCTATGCTAGTTGGCTTGAAGCCTAATGTCTAGTCGACTGGTTGTAGCTCATGTGAGAAAGCTGGAACTCCGTCGTCTGAGTAGGGGCTCCAGCTTCAACTGCGGTGGCGGAAGCGTTTGTGGTGGAGACCAAATCGGTCACGTTCGTCTTCCAGTCGGCAACACTCGTCTTCCTCATGTTCTCGGCATCGAGCGTTGATGTCGTGGTGGAGATCCTGTCATAGTCGTTCTTGGGCATTGCGGTTATCCCGTGCCCGTCGTGTTGATACCGCTGTCGATCATTAGTGTGGCCTTGTGAGACGCGGTTGGACTTCGAGTGGTGTTGGTCAAAGCCCGCTACTCGGCGTTGCGCCGCGGTTGATGACTTCGCAGCATCTGAAGTTGTCCTGTTGGATGGGATAAGTGTGTCTCCAAATTGCTGGCGTTGTAATCATAGCCTTAATCTTGGCGATATCGGCATTGCCTGGTGATCATGCCCCAGCTGCAGGGTATCCAGGAGTGTAGAAGTGGCCACAACATTTTGCTAGGGAGTAACGAAGACATCATGGTCAACCACCCTGGTCTGGAGGATCTCCTGTTGTGCTACTCGGCCAATCTTGCGCAAATCTTGGTTGCTAGCATCGCGCTCAGCCTACAAACATCAGTTTTCTTCCTCCTTTTGCACACGCAGTCAGCGAGCCTCCTCCTCTTGATGTTCGCGCAGTCGACACACATCTTGTGTCGGAGTTGATCCCTTTGACGCCATAAAGACTTCACAAGGTGGAGAGAAGCTTGCCAAACTGCTATCCAACTGGGAGTCAGACTGTCGATGTTTTACACCGGCAATATTATTATGGGGCTACTCGACGAGGGGAAATCCGATGGACTGCAAAGGAACACAAGGAGATTTTATACTGGTTCAGGCCCTCGATGTGAGGTAATACCCTACGTCCAGTTGTGGTGGTATTCCTTTGAGGATTTATGTCGATCAATGATCTTCTGCCCTCATGGGGCGCCCTACCTTCCCTTATATACTGGGGGACAGGGGTACAAGATAGGAATCCCAACCGGATACGGCCAAGGGATTTCCTTCTTAGAGATACATCTTATCGGCTAAGACTGTATATTCCTTTCTGTACAAGGCAAAATCTACCGAGTGCTATTATATCTCTAATTACAAGCCTTGGCCCATCCTCTATCCGAGTGGCCCATATGCTTGTGATGAGGTACCCGGGGCCCATGGCCTCCACAGTAGCCCCTGAGACCTTCATAGTTGAATCACAGTTGATGCTGAGTGCTCGTACTCCACGGTGAAGATTGCCCAAATGCATTGCTCCCGAATACTCCTTGTCCGAGTGCTTCTTTTTCCTGAGTCCTGCTTCATGTCAACTGGCAGCGAGGCTATGAAGGGCTTCATGTAGATGTATGAATAGTGTGCGCCGAATAGGCGCACCTATTAGGTGTAGCCCCTGACTTTGTGCTTAATTGTGAAGACAATTAAACATAAAGTCAAAGATCTTTAACCTTGCAGTCTTTCCTGAGTAGATTACTACTGGTATATGAGACTCTTCGGTGTCATGTCAACCGGAATATGATTTATAGTCTTGCCGAGTAGCATGCCACTCGTATATAGTACTCTTCAGCTTCATGTCAGCCGGAATAGGGGGTTGATAGTCTTTCCCAAGTGGCGTCCCACTCAAGAGTTAGACTCCTCAGCGTCATGTCAGCTGGAAAAGATATTTATAGTCTCTCCCGAGTAGTGCACTACTCGAAAGTTAGACTCTTCAGCATCATATCAGCTGGAATAATATTGCTCATGGCAACTGGTGGCCAAGCATGTAGGCCGAGTATCACTTTATGAAAATTAATGCATTGCATGGTCAGGTGTACTCGAGAAAGATACCTGCATCCCCAATTTTAATGAAGACCAGCTTATGATCCTTATAAGGATATATCCTAGATACCTGGTGGATAAAACAGATACCCAAACACAGGTGTTTAGTAATTAGGCCTTCATGAAGCATATCTGTTTACCTCATCGGTTCCTGTTGGTAGCATCAGCACTGCGATTTTAACCCAGCCTGCGAGCGGCCCATATTGAGCGTGCTACTGTAGGAACTCATATCTTCGGTGGCCCAGCTTCAACTGTGTAGGCCCAAGCCCATTTAGTCGGCACAGGCTCTATAAAGGCTGGGGGAGAGAGAAAAGATTCCTCATCTTCCCCACGCAACCAATCATTTCATCTTCCCAGCTTCGCGTCGAAATTTCGCTTCCTGCTCCGCTAGGGTTCGCCATTGCTTGATCCCTCCCACCGAAGCTCGAGTGATTCTGCATCTGCTTGTCGACTCCAAGCCCCCGACTATATTTCCCCCAAATCTCTTGTTCCCCCAGCCATGTCGAAGGTTCCAGATGTTGTTGGGGCGTCAGACGATGGGTGGCCGATCTCGAACTGCAGCCGGGCAAAGCTGGAGAGGTTGGAGAAGTCGCTGCGGCTGCAGAGCCGTGACATTATCTGCTGGCGGCCGGCCAAGAGTGAGTCAGTCCCAAATCCCCAATCTGGCGACACTATTGTTTTTGTCTCTTTCTTTGACCGGGGTCTGTTTCTCTCTTCTTTCAAGTTCCTCCGCCGCCTTCCTAATTTTTACGGATTGGAGTTGGTGAATCTGAATCCCAACTCGATCCTGGAAATCTCAATATTCGTGACTCTCTGTGAGTGCTACTTGGGCGTGGAACCCCACTTCAATTTCTTTAGGCATCTATTCCACATCAAGCCCCAACCTTCCAAGAATAAGGTTCACGTGATTGGGGAGGCTGGCCTTCAGCTAAGAAGTGAGATGAAAAAGGTATATATCAGTCTTCCGTTGAAGTCTTCCTTAAAAGGCTGGCACAGGGAGTGGTTTTATTGTTCCGATCTGGTGCCCTCCTTGCCTGCATTCACCGGGAAGCCCCCGACGATCTCGCCAAATTGGTCATCGGACCCAACCTTCGAAGAGATGGGCCAGGTGCATCAGCTGCTGGCCAAGTTGGAGAAGTTCAAGGAAGCCGGCCTGACTGGCCCTTGGGTGGCCAAGCGTTTCCTGACCCGTCGCGTTCATCCGCTGAAGTTGAGGAGCGAGTTCTGCTGGGACTATCAAGGGAAAGATGACCCCGACCGAGAAAGCCGAGAGGTGATCGGCCAGCAAGAAGTGACCGAGATCTTGTTCACCTATTTCTCCAATGGGGTGATCGAGACCGAGGACGCAGAGTGCTTCATTGTGTGATGTATGTTATTGCCAAGCGTTGTGTGATGTATGTTATTGCCCAGCATTGTGTGATGTATGTTATTGAATTGCTTGTAGTGGTGCAAGGAGTTTGATGACGACTCCCGTCCGTTGTCGGCCACAAAATCGAAGAAAAGGCCGAGAAGTCCTCTGGCCACCCAGCCCGACTCCGAGAGAGCGGGGAAAAAACCCATTGTAGATCGGGGCAAGGGGAAGGTTGTGAAGTCAAGCGCCGCCGTCGGGAGTCTAAAGATAAAGGACACCACCGGTGCGGCGCCCAGGCCGTCGAGTCCAGGCCGGGACCCGTGCTGTCGAGCCCCACATCATCGAGCCCAACGAGAGTGCTGCCAAGTACGAAGTCGACCACGGCGCCACCGAGTACCCGAGCGCCCCAGCCGGTCACACCGCGGACGGGGCCAACCAAGGCTGAAGTGCCGCCGCCAACTGCCGCGCCTTCTGGCCCAACAGCCAGTAGCCCTCCAGTACCGGCCTCTGGATCTCCCGGACATAATCTCAAGTTTTCCAAGAGGCAGGTGGTTCTGGGTCTTCTGAGAATCATGTTTATGATTGTGTCGTCTTGATGTTAGATTCGTTGCGCAGGAGGCAGGTCGATATTGACCTCAAGAGGGCCATGCTGGCCACTCCCGCTGCCGATCTTGCCCCAGCCGAGTCGGTGCCAACGAGCACACCTGCTGAGCCGGCGGCGTTCCTAGTTGCAGAAACTGGGACAGCCCCGACTGCAGGGCTGCCGACACTGGTTGACCAGGGGATGGTTGCCAGAGCTGCTGCCCCAGCTCCTGAGCCAGCGCTTGTCGTCAAAGCCGTCGCGGCGCTGAGCCAGTGCCGGTTGTTGACACCATGGCTGCAGCCCCTAAGTCGACCCCCAAGGCCCCAGAGGCTGCCGAGTCAAGGGCCAGGAGTCCATCGCCGTCCTGGTCGTCGTCGTCGCCGTCATCGCTGTCTCCTTCTTCGGATAAGCCGGACCTCCCCAGGCTCGAAGCTCCTCCTCGCGAGTTCCCGCGGACGTTCCATTGGACGGCGACCGATGGAACCACGAAGAGTTATAGGCATGATGAGGCTACGACGATAAGGGAGCGCGAAAGCTTGCTGCGCGCCACACTCGCCGCGTCCCAAGGGATCCAGGCACGACCTTCGTCGTATTCATGGTCTTGTTTTCTTGCTCGATGAGTTATCTGACGATTGACTCTGTTTTGCTCTGTTTTTCCCTGAGTAGAAGCTTGTCGATCGCTCAGAGATGATGAGCGAAGTCTTGATGCGGGTGGCCCCCCAGCTCCAAGAGTTAGACCAACTCCGGGCCTTGAAGGCCGAGGTAGAAGGGCGCTACCAGGAGAGGGAGTCTTGGCTGAGGGACTCCGTTACTCAGCTCAGGACCGAGAATTGGGACCAAGCCAGTAAGATTAGAGGTGAACCTCCAAGATGTATCTTTCTGACTAGATCCATAGTATAATTCTTCAGCCGCGTTGCTCCCGACTGCCCGGTTGTACCTTGACTACAATGTCGAGTCCTTGACTAATCTGTCTTGCAGCCCTCGAAGCCGAGTTGAAGGCCCGAACAGAGGGAGAAATCTAGCTGAAGGAGGCCATGAAAGCTAGGGCCGAGCTTGAAAAGGACAAGGCCGACTTGACGAAGGCCAAAACCGAGCTTGAGCGAGAGAAGGCCAAGTTGAAAGAGGCCAACACCAAGCTCGAGAAGGAAAAATTTGAACTGGAGAGGACCATAGCTAGGTGGGAGGCCGACTACGACAGTAAATCTCCTTTTTGACACTGATCTTAACCAATCCATCAATTATCCCATCTGTAGACTTACCTGACAAGTTTACTTGTCAGTGAACCCGGGTAGTTGCTAGAGCCAACTCTCGGGCCCAATTTCAGGCTTACGAGGAGGAGATAAAGTTGGTCAAGGAGTCACGGGAGACTCTCCTCGGATCCGTGAGAGGGCTCCTTGACATCGTGGATCCTCGCCCCATGGGAACCAGCTGTAGCTCGATCGCCCAAGTGGAGGCGCGCCTGGAGGATGCACCGAGTGCCCTGAAAAGGTACTCGGATGAGCATGTCATTACCGGCGTGGCCCGAACCCTGGCTATGACCAAGTCCATCTACCCAAGGGCAGATGTTGAAGCCATCGGGGAGGGGTTTGCCGAGGAGACAACTCCTGAGGAGGCGCTGGAGCTGATAGCCAAGGCGAGGCCGACTGCAGAGATTATCACCAGGGATCTAGATCTGTGAAAATAGTATGTCATGCAGTCGGTGTATTGTGGTTTTTTGTAAAGACATGTGTAAATATATATGCAGTGCCACCAAGCTTTATTACTCAGTTGTCATTAGCTTTACTTGATTATATGGTCTGCACCGAGTTAGTCTGTAGGAACTTAATAACATCGTTCACCGCAAAAGGCTATACCCGAGCAAACGTAATAAAGTCGTAGTGAAGCTTCGTAACTTAAGTAAAATAAGCTCGTATATTATTGACAGAGCATATAAGATACATGCAGCCCCCGACTCACTACTCGGTTGAAACAAACGGTGTAGTGAGTCCGAGTGGAACTGTACACATGGAAAAAATAAGAAACTCAGGTATAGAAAGGACATAGCTGTTCTATGTTCCATGAGTTGGTGATGAGAGCACCATCTTCGGTCTTCAGTCGGTAGGCGCCTGGTCGCGTGACCTCGGCTATAATGAACGGCCCTTCCCAGATTGGGGATAGTTTGTGCCTGTCTTTGGTGGTTTGTATTTTCCTCAAGATGAGGTCTCCGACCAAAAAGGCGCGGCCACAGACATTGCGATTGTGGTAGCGACGCAGGCCTTGAAGATACCTCGCCGACTGGATTGTTGCGATATCCCTTGCTTCTTCCAATTGATCTAATTCGACCAACCGGGTATTATTTGAGATGTCTTCTGAGTAAGCCCGAACTCGTGGAGAGCCAAACTCTAATTCGGTTGGTAGCACAGCCTCGGCACCGTAGACCAGAAAGAAAGGGGATTGCCCTGTTGCCCGACTAACCGTGGTTCTTAGAGACCAGAGAACAGATGGGAGTTCTTGTACCCACCGGCTCCCGTATTGTTGTAGTCAGTCGAATATTCTGGTCTTGATACCCTGTAAGACCATACCGTTAGCTCGTTCAACCTGCCCGTTGCTCCGTGGGTGTGCCACAGACGCGTAGCAGATCTTGATGCCGAAGTCGTCATAGAAATCTTGAAATACGCCGCCCGTGAACTGAGTACCGTTGTCGATGATAATGCGGTTGGGGACTCCGAATCGGTAGAGTATACTCATAATGAAGTCCTTTGCTCATCCCGCTATTATGGTTGCAATGGGTTTGGCCTCAATCCATTTGGTGAATTTATCCACCACGACGAACAAGTGTGTGAACCCTCCTGGCGCTTTCTTGAAAGGCCCGACCATGTCAAGCCCCCATACTGCAAAGGGCCAAGAGATTGGGATTGTTTGGAGCTCCTGGGCTGGGAGATTGGTTTGTCTTGCGTAGAACTGGCAACCATTGCATGTGCGAACGATGTCCTTAGCATCTGTTACTGCTGTTGGCCAGAAAAATCCCTACCGGTAAACCTTTCCGACTACATCATGGATGCGGCATGGTTGCCACATACGCCTGAGTGGATTGACAGCAGAATCTGCTTGGCTTCCTCGGTGGTGACGTAGCGCATGAGGACACCGGATGCACTTCTTCGGTATAGGTCTTCTCCGATGACTAAGAAATTCTTGCTTCGACGTTTAATTTGTTCAGCTTCGCTGCGATCTTCTAGGAGTTCATCATCCAAGAGGAATTTGAGAACATGAGTCCGCCAATCTTGACATATGTGCAACGCCTCGTCTGTTGCCAGGGAAGGTTCGCCTCCCGACTGCTCCGGCGCTGGTTTCTTCTTGATTGATGGCTCCATGAGTTGCTCAACGAAGATCCCTATCGAGACCGCCTCTCGCTTGGATCCTAAGTTTGCCAGGTCGTCTGCAACATCATTGTATTGTCGTAGGACATGTGTTATCTCCAGCCCGTCGAACTTGTTTTCCATCTTGCGGACCTCCTGGCAGTATGCCGCCATGGTGTCGTCGAGGCATGTCCAGTCCTTCATGACTTGGTTTACCATAAGTTGGGAGTCTCCTCGCACAACCAGTCGACGGATGCCAAGTGATATGGTGATGCGGAGCCCATGGATGAGTGCCTCGTACTCGGAGACGTTGTGGGAAGCCGGGAAGTGGATTTGTAGGACGTATTTCAGTTTTTCGCCAATGGGGGACGTCAATATGACTCCAGCCCCGGCGCCGCTGATCCGTAGAGAACTGTCGAAGTACATTGTCAGTACTCTAGCTTCGCTGTTGATGCGGGCATGTGAACTTCTGTCCACTCGGCCACGAAGTCGGCTAGAGATTGTGATTTAATTGCTGTCCATGGCTGAAAGGTGATGTCGAATGCCATCAACTCGAGCGCCCATTTAGCGATTCGGCCGGTGGCCTCGCGGTTATGCAGGACGTCCCTGAGTGGAAACGATGTGACCACCGTGACTTGATGTGCTTGGAAGTAGTGCACCAGCTTCTGGACAGTGATAAGTAGGCCATATAGCAGCTTTTGGACCTATGGATATCTTGTCTTTGAGTTGGCAAGAACCTTGTTGACAAAGTAAACTGGCCGTTGAATTTTCTGGTTGTGACCCTGTTCGGATCGCTCGACCACCAGCACCGTGCTGATTACCTGAGTAGTTGCCGCCAGGTATAGCATTAGCAATTCTTGGGGCATCGGTGGCGCCAACACGGGGGGTGATGTGAGAAATTGCTTGAAGTCTTCGAAGGCTTGCTGGGCTTCGGGAGTCCATTGGAAGTTGACTGCTTTCTTTAGTAGCTTGAAAAAGGGCATACCCCATTCACCCAGTCGGGAAATAAACCGGCTGAGTGCCGCCATGCAGCCTGTCAGCTTTTGGACGTCCTTCTGGTTAGTCGGGGGAGCCATATTCATGATTGCATTGACTTTCTCCGGGTTGGCCTCGATGCCGCGACGCGAGACGATGAAGCCGAGTAGCTTGCCGGATGGCACACCAAAGGCGCATTTTTCCGGGTTCACCTTCATCTTGAATCTTCGAAGATTTTGGAAGGTTTCTTCCAGGTCAGCGATGAGGTCTTCTTTGGACTTGGTCTTGATCACCACGTCGTCGACGTAGGCTTCCACGTTGCGTCCGATCTGAGTGTGTAGACACCGCTGAATTGCACGTTGATACGTTGCTCCAGCATTTTTCAAACCGAACGGCATAGTGATGTAGCAGTACGCACCAAACGGCGTGATAAAAGACGTCTTGAGGCAGTCCTCCTCCTTCAAACTGATTTGATGGTATCCCGAGTAGCAGTTGAGAAAGTTGAGAAGTTCGCACCCCGCAGTTGAATCCACCACCTGGTCTATCCTTGGTAAACCGAATGGGTCTTTGGGGGCATGCTTTGTTGAGATCGGTGTAGTCGACGCACATGCGCCATTTACCCTTTTTTCCGGACCAGAACTGGGTTTGCCAGCCAATCCGGGTGGTAGACCTCTTTGATGAACCTGGCTGCGAGAAGCTTGGTTATCTCCTCCCGAACAGCATCTTTACAGTCTTGAGCAAAGCGCCGTAGCCATTGCTTGACTGGCTTGGCGTCTGTCTTCATGTTGAGGGCGTGCTCGATCACCTTCCTTGGTACGCTCGGCATGTCGGACAATTTCCACGCGAAGATATCCTTGTTGGCTTGGAGGAAGGTGACGAGCGCGTCTTCCTATTTAGGGTCGAGTCCGGTCCCGACTAGAGCAGTCTTGAAGGGGTCGGAAGGGTCCAGGAGGATCTTCTTCGTGTCAGAGTCCGCTGAAATTCCCGACTTCGCTGCTTTTTTGGCCGGAACTGGGTCTTCCTCGACTTTGGTTGTGACAGCTTGCCGAATGCTACTGCGCCCAACTGCCGCCTCTTGTGATTGAGCCAATTCACAACTCTCCCTGTCACAGGTGAAGGCTTGCTTGACGTCACTGTGAAGGGAGAGGACTCCTGCTGGCCCTGGCATCTTAAGCACCATATATGTATAGTGCGGTATCGCCATGAATCTGGCGAGCGCCGGTCGTCCGAGTACGTGGTACGCAGTCTCGAAGTCGGCCACCTCGAAGCAGATGTTTTCTGTGCGGAAGTTATCCCGCATGCCAAAGGTGACTGGCAAGGTAATCTGCCCGAGTAGTGTTAAAGACAGGTTGGGAATTATCCCGTGGAAGGGCGCTATACTCGGCCGCAGATCTGAACGAGGAATCTTCATCTCATCTAGGGTCTTGGCGAAGAGGATATTGAGAGCACTGCCTCCATCTATGAGAACCTTCTTTAATCTGATATTCTTCACGACCGGGTCCTGGACGAGTGGGTAGCGCCCTGGGTGTGAAACCCGATCTAGGTGATCTGTACGGGTGAACGTGATGGATGTCTCTGACCAGCGCAAATATTGGGGGGTGTCTGCTGTGGAGATTGAGTTGATGTCGCGTGTTGTAAGCTTCTACTTCCGCTTGGACTCGTAGGTAGACAGCCCTCCGAAGATGTGGTTAAGCTTGGCTTGGGGATCTTGAAAATCGTTAGCCGGGCCCCGATCTGGCTTGTCTTTGTCCTTGTCGGCGCCAGATGATAAAGTCTGCTCGGAAGCAAACTTCTTAAGCATGAAGCAGTCTTTGGCCGCGTGCTTGCCCTTCTGGTGGAAGGGGCAAGGCCCATTCATGACTTTCTGGTAGTCGTTGTTGCGTTGGGGCCGCGACCGAGTTTGCTCCATGTTGGCCACCTCATTATCCGACTTTCGCTTGTGGCCGCCGGTCTTGTTCTGAGATGGCTCGTCAGCTTTTGCCTTTTGTTCTTTCTGTCGGGACTCCTTCTTCTCGTCGAGGGCCTCTGCGACCACTTCAGCCGAGTCGGTGTATTTGTTCACCATGTCGAAGAGAGCTCGGACAGAGGATGGTGGTTTCCGAGTGAACTTCGCGATGAACGGGGCGTCCTTTACTCCCTTGCGGAAGACGGCGATGACAGCCTCATCTCTGATCATTGGGATCTTGTTGCACTTCTCGGAGAATCTCTTAATAAAATCACGTAGAGACTGGTTCTTCTTCTGGTGTAGTTGATATAAATCGTGCTCAGAAGACGGCCTCTCGTAGGTTCCCTGAAAATTAGCGATGAACCACTCCCTGAGTTCTCCCCAGGAACCGATCGACCACCTCGGGAGCCCTGTTTGCCATGTCCTCACCGAGTCGGCTAGTACGACTGGGAGGTAGTTAGCCATGGCTTTATGGTCACCTCCAGCAACTCGAATTGCTAGGGTGTACACGGTGAGCCAGGACTCGGGGTTGGTTTTGCCGTCGTATTTCTCGATCCCCGTAGGCTTGAAGCCCGACGGCCACTCGACGTCCTGGAGCTCGTGGGTGAAAGCTGGAACACCTTCGTCTTCTTGAGGGCTTCGGCTCCTATTGCGGCGGTTGAACCGCTCGTGGTAGAGACCGAAACGCTCGTTTTCATCCTCCAGTCGGCGGCGCTCGTCCTCTTCTCGCTCGTGGCGCTGGGCATTGATGGTGTGGCGGAGGTTGTGTTGTGGCGTACTCGGAGATCTTGGTTGGGCTGGCGGTCATACTGGTGACGCCGTCGGTTGTCGTTGTTGGTGTTGCCGAGTGACGTTTGCCGCGATTCCTCATGTGGCCGACTTGAGCCGGCCGCCCAGCGCCACGCTGATGTAGATGAACCCGCCGCTGGAGATCCGACCGGTTGGTCGGTACAAGTGTGTCACCCGACTGCTATTGTTGTTGCTAATAGGCAGCAGCTGTAATCATCGCTTTGATCTTGGCGATAGTCAGGGTGGCTTAGTGATCAGGCCCAAGTTGGAGCGTGTCCAGCAGAGTTGCAGCGGCCACGACGTTCTGTTGTGGCATGATGAAGACGTCGTGGTCGCTGACTTTAGTCTGGAGAATCTGCTACTGAGCGACTCGCCCAGCCTTGCGTAGCCCGTTGTTACGAGCCTCGCGGTCAGTCTTCTCCTATTGTCGTAGTCGGCGCGCCTCCTCCTATTGCTCCTCTTGTAGTCGGCCCACCTCGGGTGGTGGTGTTGAAGCCATGAAGATCTCACGGGGGAGGAGAAAACTCGCCAGACTAGAGTCCGAACTGGTGTTCGAACTGTTGTCTAACTTGGAGTTGGAATCCGAGTAGTTTATCGGAGTAAGAACGACTCTGACCTCCCTAGATCCAATCTGAAACGGCTCTGAGCCTTGTCCAAACTAAACTGTGGGAGATCGGGTCTGCCGCGTGAGATGTAGATCCACGACGTTGTCGAGTCCGTGTGGGAGATTGGTGATCTCTCCCCCTCCTAGCTTGACCCAGGCTGGCTCGAGGCCTAGCGCGAGTCGGACGCCAAAGGAGAGAGTTGTCCCAATGCTCAGCGAAGTGAAGGATTGCCGCAGTAGATCGATGAAGGAGATTGCGGCGTCCTGTGGGCCGACTGGCACAACGTCGGCTGGTTCCTCAGCCGGTTGGATTGGATCTACTTCGGCCAAGGTGTGGTTGCCGATCTGGTCGGCGATGAAGTCGAGGCTTTGAAAGGATATTGTGTCTCCAGGGAAAAATTTGTCGCCATCGACTCCAGAAGTGGAATCCATCGAGATTGCTGGTGTAGATCTCGCCGAATCCCCTACCTGGCACGCCAACTGTCGATGTTTTACACCAGTAATATGATTATGGGGCTACTCGGCGAGGGGAAATCCGATGGACTGCAAAGGAACACAAGGAGATTTTATACTGGTTCAGGCTCTCGATGTGAGGTAATACCCTACGTCCAGTTGTGGTGGTATTCCTTTGAGGATTTATGTCGATCAATGATCTTCTGCCCTCATAGGGTGCCCTGCCTCCCCTTATATACTGGAAGACAGGGGTATAAGATAGGAATCCTAGCCGGATATGGCCAAGGGATTTCCTTCTTAGAGATACATCTTACCCGGCTAAGACTGTATATTTCTTTCTGTACAAGGCAAAATCTATCGGGTGCTATTATATCTCTAATTACAAGTCTTGGCCCATCCTCTATCTGAGTGGCCCATATGCTTGTGATGAGATACTCGGGGCCCATGGCCTCCACATAGACTCGGAGCAGTATAGTGGCATGATAATGATGCCAACCTCTCTAGACCTGATCCCAAGCTGCTCTGGGCTGTATCCGAGTCAAATTCTAGAGGATTGGTTTTGCCACATCAGATTGTAGTTGAACATGGTTGCGGCGTTGTTGAGTCTGAGTGGGAGATTGACGATCTCATCTCCCCTAGATCCGATCTCGTCAGGCTCGAGGCCAAGTCCTAGTCGAACGCTAGGAAAGAGAGTTGTCCCAGGGCTCGTGGATCTTGGATATTGCCGGAGCAGGTTGCTGAAGACCGCTACGATGTTTAGTAGGCCAACTAGCGCAAGGTTGGCCTGATCCTTATTGGATCGGGGTAAAACCAAGTCGGATAAGGTGAGGTTGTAGAATTTGTCGGCAATGAAGTTGAGGCTCCCGAAGCTGATGGCTTGTCCAGGAGAGAAGGTGATGCTGTTGACTCCTATGGTTGGATCCATCGGACTTGATGACGATGATATTGACGAATCCCCTACCTAGTGCGCCAACTGTTGATATTTTATAACGGATGTATTGATGGTCGGGCTACTCGTCAGACCGAAACTCGATGTACTTTAAAGACAAGACGATTTACACTGGTTCAGGCCCTCGTGGTGAGGTAATACCCTACTTTCAGTTGTGGTATATTGTTTTCGCTGTAAGGATTGATCTCTACCCCAAGGGGCTCCTTACCTCTCCTTATATACCGAGGAGGCACGGTTACAGGGTAGGAATCCTAGTCGGATACGATCAAAGGATTTCCTTATCTGAACATAGAGTAATCGGCTAGTATTATATTCCTTTCCTTGTCTTGCAAGGTAATATGAAGCTAAGTCCTACTCTATCTCCAATCTAGGGGCCAGCCCACCCTCTGTCCAAGTGGCTGCAATTGTCTTCCTTGAGGTGATTTGAGAAAGGAGTACCGGCAACGTAATAAACCCGTGTTAGAGGATTTCCTAAAGACATATAAAGATATAGAAAACAAGCAAGCGCATGAGCAACTTTGAGATGATCTTATGGAGCACCTGTGGGTGCTTCATGATACTCAGTAGTTTGTTTCATTGCATTTTCTATGGGTTATTTCCAGCCTTAGAACTTTTGTTTGCAAGATATGTCATTTTCATGTTTCTAAATTTGGAATAAAAATTTGAATTGTGGTGTAACATACCCAAATTTTGAATTTCGAAATTTGAACCAAAATCCTATGGTTTCCCTGTAGGGAAGTAAAATAAGAGGTAGATTTCCTAGAGTACATCCTAAAAAGGGGAAATGCTAAAACTTTTATAGTTAAAATTTCAATTTACTGAAGAACTTACCCTAGGTCAAGATATGAAAATATAAAAGAAAATAAAACACGGCACAAGAATCCATACTACAAAACCCTAAAATCTTCCTTGGGTGAAATAAAAAGGAAATATTACATACTCAATTATGTATAAGAAATTTTGATTAAATTAAAATACTTAAGGTTTGGTGCATAAAAATATTAAGAGTTAATTTAAAAAATAGAAATTGTAAAAGGCCTAAAAGTATATAAATAAAAATTTTACATAAAAATGTGCAAATAAATAAATTCGTTACATTTCATGTGCATAGCTTTCTTTTCAATGTTTTTGGCTCTTAAAGTACATTTCCATAATAGGTTACATGTGCATTTGAATAGGCTAAGGAATTTCTAAAAATAATTGGTTCAACATAAAATCTTGGAAAAATTCCTATAAGCACTATACAACCCATTTAGTCTACTATAAAGTTTACATGATTTTATCACTTCAATAAATACTCTAATAAAATCCTTCAAAACAGCAAAACTAGGAAGACTAACCAAAATAAATTGCTTAGTTCTTATTTTCACCAAATAAAAATAACAATTATTCTTACAGTAAACTTCTACCAAAATCTGCAACAATATAAACCTTACAACCAGAACATTTGGCTTAATTTAATTCTCAACGGAAACACATAACAAAGCTCTAGGAAATAATTGAACTGCAGAAAAACTGTATCACCAAGTCTATTTCATCTTTTTATCACATTAAAACTATAAGGCCCCTAGCCTTGGAACTAAGCAGGTTGGTAGAAAATACATTCACCTATACATATAAAATTTTCCAACCCTAGAAACCCTCTATAGCTCGGTGAAATCTTCTATGCAAGACAGCTAGCTAGCACAACTCTCCACACTTAGTCTTTAGAGAATTCCTCTTATCTTTACACTGCCATGTGGGACCCAAAGACTTCCTGGACCCACTTGCCAGCCGGAGACACCGCCCCAGCTCGCCCACCGCTCCTGAACGCGCACCACGTGGCCTCCACGCGTCAGCATCTCGAGGACACACTTAGATCACCCACTGTCGAACCAAACTCCATCTTTCGAGCTCCAATTTTGCCAGCTGCATCCTCTTCTCTTCCATATCGCGTTCCATGAAGAAAACGAGAAAACCCACCTCTGTATCACCGGACTCCACGCCCTCCTCCTCGCCGGCCGCAAGGAAGACGACCGTCGCCACTGCGATTGAGCTGGTTAAACCTCTATCTCCTTCACGTTCTCTCCTCTACTCACCATGCCTAGCACCTTTACTTTTGACGCCACTACATTTTGTCCAACAGATCGGCGGGAACGCGACGGTGCCACCGGAGCCCATGGCTGGGCTCCAGATGCTGCTCCCGGCGTCAACCGCCCTTTCCGACCACCACGGGACCTCTCCAGTGAAGCTGCCGCGCCATCCCGGTCCCCTGGCAATGATCTACAAGTTCCCCAAAGGAATTTGGCCGAAGACGCTTTGAGCAAGGAGAACGGCCGTCGTCTTCCCCAACTCCGGTCTCGAGTCACCGTCGTCGATTCGTCTTCTCCAGTGAGCCACAACAAATTTCCTCGCTCTCACACTCTTCCTGGGATGCCTTTGACGCATTTGATGCGTCGGCTTGGCGTCTTTCCTCCAGATCAAGCCGCCGGCATCGACCATGAAGACCGCCGTGTTGCCACTCCGTTCCATCGTTGCAGCAGCCTTTGTCCTTGGGCCAGTGACTAAGTAAGTTCCCTGGGAGCCCGTGGTAGCATGTCCTTGCATCCTCTGAGCCGAGAGAGGCCCCGAACCTCACATGCATGTGCAGCCGTGAACTCTCGCCACTCGCGCCGCCGCCGCACCTAGCCCCATCCACCTCCGGCTATGAAATGAGTACCCACGGGTCCACATCGAGCTCCTCTACATTTTATCTTTTGGCCACGTCAAGAAATTCCCCTCCGTTCGCTGCTGGCGAGGCCGAACACGGGCGCCAGCCATGGCTGCCCTATTCTGGCCTCGGGCAGGGACCTGGTTTAAGAATTCGAATAACCACAAGGATCAATTTATAAAACAGCCCCATCAGGTTCAAGGACTAAGCTGTAAATAAAAAATTAAACGGTGACTCTTTATTAAGTTATTTTCAACACGTGGGGGAGTGCGGTTTCCATTCCCTGGACCTCGAGGGGCTTAAATGCAAAATGTTACTCACTTACATGTGGACCTCCCTATATTTAAAATCTGGAAAATATAAAGAAATGTTTAAAGCATTATTTGTTGAACTAAAAATTAGACAAAATTGTAAAATCCATAAAAAATTCAACCTAGCCCCAAATAATATAAACAAAATTTCCTTAGATTCACAAAATTATGCTCTTTAATTGTGTGAACTTAAGCCTGATAGTTTCTGTGTATAAAATGACTCTAAGTTTTTATGTAGCACATAAATACATATATTGCACCTAAAACTTACAAAATTTATAGTAAATCCATGCTAGCTCTAAAATTAATGAAACAAGACATGTTGAACTCAGAAAATCATGCTCTTATTTACTGTAAACAAAAGTCATGCACACACTTAGGGGATGTTTAAATTGGCTTATTGTGCTGGAAGCCGCACGTAAAACTAGAAACATCTTTAGCGCGTGATTAATTAAGTATTAACTACTAGAAACGTGAAAAATAAATCTATTTGATTTTTTTCGAGATACTTTTATATAGAAAGTTTTTGCAAAAATACACCTTTTTACGTTGTGGGAAGCGTGCTAACGGAAATAAAGGGAAAAGCTATAAGCAATAAACAAATAAACAAAAACAAATGCTGCCTTAGTATAGGAAATACTTTTAACTTTTGTGTAATATAAAAATACACTAATTTATACCTAAAACTTATAAAATTCATAGAAAATTCAAAATTTATGAGACCAGCTTTGTTGGACTTAGAAAAGTATGATATCTTTTTAGAATATTTAAAAATTGGCCAACCTAGTACAAAGGATTACTCCAAAAATTTGTGTATAGATAAATATATATAAGGTATATAATAGCTTCTAAAAATTATAGAAAATTCATGCTAACTCCAAATAAAGTGAACTAAAATTTGTTGAACTCATGAAATTGCACTCTTTACCACTGTGATGTAAAACTTGGTCAAAATCACCATAGAGAATACCTCCAAATACACATGATGTATAAATAACATATTCTATCGTATTTAAACTTCAAACCCTTATAACTTGCTTATACTAAATTATAGAAATTGAAATTCTTTTACCACAATTCGTCCTAAGCTATACTAAATATCATAGTAAAGTCAAGATTTACAAAACTACCTTCCAAATCACAGGTATAATTAAAGTACATGTATAAATGTTGTAATCACATAGATAACTTCTAAAAATTTATATCTCAAAAGTGAAAGATGATAAAATAGAAATTCCTTCACCAAAAATCATACAAAGTCAGTACCAACCCACTGTGTAGTTTCACACATATTAAAATAACTTAAATTTTGACCTTAAATCATATTTAAACATATTCTCGTATAGAACTTGTAAAATTCATATCTCACAAATAAAAAGGGATAAAACGGAAATTATTTCACCTAAATTCACCCTAGGTCAATACCTAAACCTTGCACAAACCTCAGGCATATTAAAATATTTTGGATTTTTGGGATTATTTGCTATTTATACGATTGTACGATAATTTTCTTTTAGAGGACGAATTCGTAGTCGGTGAAGGAGTAGATTTGAATATTGCACTAGGTATTCAAGAGTAAGGCAAGTATTCTCCCCTCTTCGTTTGAACAAATTGAATCCTATGTTTTGGGGAATAAAATGTGTTGTTTACAAAATTGCATGCGTATTTATAACTATCGGTATTTAGAATGTGGAAAATGGTAGCTATACCAAACTTGTTGCATGATTCACCTGATAATTTTGAATTCCTTGCTGGTTGTAACCCTAGGATTGGATAGAGTACTTCACTTGTGCTCATATGGGTTTATTATTGTTTACATAAATGCAAATGCTTAGCCATGCTTAGTAAAATACTAAATAACAATGTGATCACTTTATACATTTGAAAATAGGCATTTTACAACTCCTGGACAAAGGTGAAGCCACTGGTTATTTTTAAACCAAAATGATGGAAAATGAGATTTCAGACTTGAGCGGCAAGTGGTTGCATATGGAATAGTTGCACATCGATAGGGGGAGTGTTTGCCTGAGTCGATTAAGGACCGAACTCTATGTCACTCTCTATTGTTTATAGCACAACCACATATGCTAGTATGGGATGGACTTAGCCTATTAAGCTGTATATCTGTCTAACCTTGCATTTGGGAGGCGGTTGTAGTATGAACTACTATTGGCGATGGTTTATATGAGCTACCCATATGCGTGTGTTTATTCTTATGGGATCAGAATCGTCCCAGTGTGTGTGTTTTATAAGTGGGTTGTTTCTCTACTTACAGTATGAGGGTCTAAGCATGTCAATACAACAGTGAGTGCCACGTGGATTGTTTCTCCATAATGTCTCGGTGTTTGGCTAACCACCGTGACGACATTAAGGACCTAGACATAGTGTGGATTTCCACTCATCGTGCTCATGCAAGGTTAGGCAAATAGATAATGTAACGGCTTCATTGTGACCTCTAGACCGCATTCAATGTGTAGAGTGTGGTGGTACCGATGGGTACCAGACAAACTAGAGAATTCACATCATGTGAGTAAAGTTGTACAAACTCTGCAGAGTCAAAACTAATCAGTTAACCATGCTCGCGGTCATAAGCGACATTATGACGTGTCATGAGTATAGATTTATGGTTTATAAATGTGTTTCTGAAATTGGGATATGGATTGGTGATTTTTGATAATTATGATGCTTATGATGACTTGTTGCCAGAGAGGGCAGCAAATACAATAATGATATTATGTTGATCACTTTGTTTACATACTATCTATGTTTTTACTGTTTTATTAAATACCGTTGCAAAAAATTGTGAACTAAAATTGGCTTTATGCAAAAAAAAAAGACTTACAAATAGCCTTCCTTGACTTAGACCTTGCATGTAGCATTGTAGGATTGGCCTTGCCAGTACATTATTTCAGTAATGTATTGACTCTTGCTTATATTACTGTTGTTTAACTTGTTGTAGGTTGAGTGATGCGGATCTGTTGCTTCTTCAGGACGGTTCTTTTAGGGGCCTACCCCTAGTCGGTTGCCTGTGGTATGGGTAGACATGCTTCCAATGAACCTTTAATTACTTAGCCTATTGGCATATGCTTATATATATATTTATTTGTTTTGTCCTTATGCTTTAGTATTGATGCAATGGGCTTGATGATGAAAGTATATAGTTCGTCCTTTTCCTTGGAGCTAACTATATATGAGTACGAGTTTTGAATGTCTGAGATCATCGCTTGGTAAACGCCCGTAGATCAGTCCCCGTTGTATGTAGTTTCCTGGTTGCCATCATCGAATGGTTTGGCGAGCATACAACGGGAGTGACTAGTGAGTTATCTGGTTGAGTATCTTTTTTGTTCATTACTCAGTATTTTAGGTGTTATATTGGTGGACATTTAAATGCGGTCATGTACACGTGAGGATAGGTGGCTTATATGCGTGTATGGATCCCCCTATCAAACATCGCGGTGACACACAAGAGAATGTCCAGCAATATAATATTTGAGGTACCCTGACAGCTGGTGTTTCAAATTATTAATTTGTATATGGATGAATTCTACGCGTTACAAATATTTATGTTTCAATTATTTTAGTATCAAACTAGGCATATATATATATAGTTTATGCTGAAATACAATAGAAAAAGAAATGAAGGCTGAGAAATAGGGGCTGTTACTAGAGTTCGAGGCATGTTTGGGGTTCAAAAGAAATGAGGGTAGCCCCTATTTAATCTTTAGGAGCTCTAAAATAGAAGCTTTTGCTGGAAATGCTCTTAGCAGTTTAAATTGCTGAGGATCTATATCCATTACTTGGTTATCGAATCCATCGGTTTATTGGTTCATTGGTTGGATGGCCGGTTAACGGGTTCGATCGTCGATTAAAAAAAATAATAAAGTTATAGCATGATGCCTATGCTTCGCTATGGTTTAAAAAAAATCACATATGTTAAACGGTTTTGTTGTATATCTTGCGACAAAAAATCGGGGAGAGAAACTTTCAAATTTTTGACCGCCAGATATGCTCTGAGATCCGTTCATGGGAGCAAACACGTGTAGGAGTGAGGCTAGGAACCAGCGACCTCAGGCTCCAGGCCAAGCGCACATAACCAATTGAGCATGGGCATATTTTTAAATAGTTACATACCAAATATATATAAGTTATAATGCAATTACATAAAAGTTACAATATAATTACACTATAATTGTATTGTAGTTACATTTGAAAGATTTTAGAGCGATTTTCTATCAAAAATTATATAGGTAGTCCCTATGGTAAAATCACCCCTCGGCGAGAGAAATTGGAAAGAACACATACATAGTGCTCGTTATATATAACAGTTATCCGCTCTTACAATCGTACTAAAATAAGATCGACCTATCTCTAGTTTTCCTGTTATAAATGAGTAAATGACCCAGTACCCTTTCCCTTGTACCGCCCATGCATGGCAGCAATTTCCTTCGTACTTTGTTTGTTCCGTTGTTGATGAGGACATCATTTCTTTAGATACATACTTATAACCTCCTCATACAGAACAAGATGTGCTACAGATCCAAGGACCAATTACTCGCACACCTGTCCGTCAAATTAATTGCCATATATGGAAATATTTCTACGAATGACATTCTATTTAATTCTTGTGATGATTTTATTGTTATTAGGAACTGTTAACGCCGAAAACCCGCTGGAGGCCGTCCGGCGTCGCGGCGACACGTGAAGGCCTGGGAGATTTGCTTCACTCCAGTGCAGGTCCTAAAATTTGAGGTTCGTAGGCGTGCCAGTCAATTTGACCCCGCAATTGACAATGAGATGAAGAAATTTGATTACTGATCCAATCGGCCAGTAAGCCGATACGGATTCCTTCAAGCCGATCGCCGCTATGCTCGTGCCCGGGCCCTCGCCTGTACTCGCGCCCAGGTCTCGTGCTCGGGTTCTCGCTCCCGGGTCCTCGCTTGTGCTCGTGCCCGGGTCAGCAGCAACTGCACATCGGCTATCGGCCGATACGGACTGATATAGGCTTCTCGTAGCCGATAGCCGATGGCACCTGTGTATCGGCTAGGAAACCGATAGCGCTATAAACAAGTGGATAAGCTGTCAGTATAACATGTGCATCGGCTAGAAGCCGATGATAAAATAGATAAGCAAAACAGTAAGCCAGCCGACTGCCGAGGAAACACATGTGCATCGGCTAGAAAACCGATGATAATATAGATGACTAAAACAGTAAGGATAATACAGTCGGCTTTATAAAAAGATAACCTACCAGCTAAGCACTCCGATAGAACATCGCATAAAACCTATCGACTCAGCAAGAGTAAATCTATCACTATCAATCTAGTAGTTCAAACTTAACTGATGCAGCACAGATTAACAATAATAAAAGAACCTCGGTGAGCCGATAGATCTAATGCAATCGTGATGTATATGATAAATTACCGGCTATGTATTCCGATAAGACGCTTGCACAGAAACCATCGGCCTAGCAGGAACAACTTATCGCTCAGTTTAGTAGGTCGGACCCAACCGATGCAGCACAAACTGACGATAAGCTTTCCCCAGTAAACCGATAAAAACTATGCACGCGTGATGTGATATACCTGATAGGCCTAAGAGATCGAACCGAACCGATGCAGCCGTAGACAAAGCAGATATATCGTGGTAAGCCGGCTACCATATACCGACTAGAATATCGGACCTAACCGAGGAAGTCCTAGCCAATTGGTAGCCGGGGTAACGAGACTTACCCTCTCGCTGGAGTTCGGACCTAACCGATGCAGCCCGGCTCGAGAAGCAAGAACCCATTGGTAAAGGGTGGCGATGCGCCGAATTGTATTAATCGTTGAGATCGTTTACAAGGTCCCCGGGCATACGTATATATACCCCGAGTTACAAGAGTCCTTATACGACACGAAACAGGACTTTCCTAACTAGAAAAGGAAAACTAACAGACCTGATCGGACAAGAGATCAGGTTTCCTAAAAGATAAAACTATCTAATAGATAAGATAAATAACTGCCATAACGTGGTCTTCACGATTCCTTCCCAAGCTCGGACTCTTCTGGATTAGTTTCCAATGGCTAATATCGCTTCTTTCCTTAACCGAACATGGTAACGACCCGTACCAAATTTTGGCGTTAACAGGAACCTGGGAGAAGACCATGGAGAATAGCTCCAGAAACCAAATATTAAAGTGAAGACAAGAAGTGCAAGTAAACTCCTATTCCCGAGACGATTCAGTTTAGGGCTGGGAGACAGCATCAACTTCAAACGGTCATAACTTTTGATCCAGAAGGAGTTACAGGGCCTACAAGTACTTGTTGGAAAGCTTATGGAGTCTACTTTCAGATGGTTTTGGTCCCACATCAAAATTCCTCCTAAGCTATCCGAAATCGTCAAAACAAGACACGTACCTCTTTCAGTCCGAGTCTATTTTGGGTCTTAGTCCTTGTAATTATGTCGTAGGCTAAGCCCAAGGGGTTTGCACTCTAGGGTTAACCCTAGGACGTCCCAACTCATATATATTCAGTAGCCGTCATCGTTTAGAGTTGGGTTTTGCTTAGATTATTCTGTCTTTGAACAGTTTCGCCGTTTATCAGTTTGTGAGACCCCAACTTCGAGAGTTTAATCATTCATCTGCAAGTTGAGTTGCAATCTTCCTTGTTCTTGCTTGTGTTATTCGATTCGTATGCAGGGATTAGCCTTCGTGGCAAGGTCAACCGGGCAGCGCACGGTTGATAACAAAAGGAGACATGGTGCTGCGATTGCAGCGTTCAGGTCTTGATGATCAGAAGCTGGATCGTGAGTGTCAATTCTCCACCAAATTGAGGGTTATCCTTACCTAACGGAAGATCGGGTACCCCGTTGCCATCAAGTGGTATCAGAGCGAAGGTTGCCCATTAGGTATCATCTTTTCCATCGTGTTTCAATCTTTGTTTCCTATACCTCGAGTCCAGAAAAGACACAAAAAAATTGGTAGTCGTAGGTTTTTCCCTGTCCTACAACCACGTTTAGCCTTTTGCATAATTCTATGTTAGAGTCCGTAGTGTTGTAGGTCAAGTTCGGTTGCTGACTTAGATTGTGTTTGAGTCCAGTTCGTGAACCATCCACCGCACCCCCACAAACCCTAGGCATCACCACCATTGTCTTTGTTTTCCCATCTACTAACCATCTTGTGCTAGCGTTGGTCATTGTGTGTTCTGTTTTATTGTCATATATCACGTCCTTTGATCACCCTACAGCTCCATCAACCTCCCCAGCAGCCACCGCCACCATATCATCCCCAGTTTCACCACCTGATCCCAAATCGGCCTCCACCAAAACACTGATACAGAGAACCTTCCTTGAAACAGCCATAACTTTTGCATACGGACTTGGAATCAGGCAAATAAATAGTCTATGGACATCGATAAAAAAAATTCCCATCCACTACTCCCCCACTTCGTCGGGTTGGCCGAAATCAGTTTTGCAAATTTCAGGCCGGAAAAGTGAGTATCCGCACTCCAAAGTTCTAGTACGATTTTTAAAGCACAGTCATGTATTTCTATAGGCCACATCTTATATCAAACTGAGCTGCCACCTCCTGAGGTTGTTGTTCCTATGTGCCTAGTTGAGAAAAAATATCAAAAAAATAAAAGAAAAATAAAAAAAGGTGTGAAAGAAGAGAAAAAAAGAAAAAAGAAAAGGAGAGGAGCACATAGGACAAGTGAACTGTGTGTTGTTTTGTATTGTGTTTTTGCCTTGTCCTTATTTCCTTGCTGATGTCCTTTCATACCTGTTTGTCTCCCTTGTTTATCACATCTGGTTTAGAACGCATTTAGGCCAGCAACTAAGACAAGTGCTTTGAACATTTATTTAGCATTACTATCTGTTATTGAATTGTGTGCTACTAACATATTTGGTCTCCCAAGCTCCACATATATACTTCTAGTCAGCACGGTCTCGACCCTTGCAATCACTGGATCACGCCCTCAAGGTACCACGAACCAACCACCGGTTGTACCTTCCTTTGCTCGCTAGTCTCAAAACCTTGTAAGAGCTCGGTAAGGTGCTTCCATTTGCCAGTGTCCACTATCCTTGCATAGTAGTAGTTGATAGGGATAATTCCTTTGTGTTTTCTCTGTCTTCTTGCTAACAATGTCAGGGACCGACGAAATCTCGGAGTGCGTTCTTCGCAGGGAGATACAAAGCTACATGGACCAGATGATAAAGGGGCTGAATGAAACCAGTCTGAAGGGGGTCAACGATGCTCTTGCTAAGCAGAACATAAACCACACACTTGAAAGTCTGGACAGACGAGTAGCCACGCTGACTGGGAGGATTGATGAATTGGAGACCCATCTGCCACCCTCCGAAGATGATGCCAACCAGGACACGATGTATGATGACGATGGAGACGATGGAGAGGTTGACCGGTGAGCGACAGAAGAGGCACGACTATGTCAACGCTTTCACCGCAATCGTCAAGCTATGGGAGGAAACCACCAAGGATGAGGTAACGATGATCCTTTTGCTAAAGTTAAATTCACCTCGTCTTCATTTTCTAGAAAATATGACCCTGAAGCTTATTTGGATTGGGAGATGACCGTAGAGCAGAAATTTAATTCCCATTTAGTTCCTGAAAATCATAGAGTTAGGCAAGCAACTAGTGAGTTCAAAGACTTTGCTATTATCTGGTGGCATGAACTAGTTAAAACTGGCCTAGAACCTGACACACGGGAAAGGTTGAAGTGAGCTATGCGGAGTAGGTTTATTCCTCCATCGTTCAAATGTGATTTGAGAAATAAGTTGCAACGCTTAGACCAAGGAGAAAAATCTATAGAAGATTACTTTTAGGAGCTACAAATAGGAATGTTGCGTTGTGAGGTAGAGGAGGATAAGATGGCTCGATTTTATGGGAGGTTGAGACGTGAAATTCAGGACATTATTCAATATAAAGAATACAATTCTCTTAACCGATTGTTCCATCTAGCTATATTAGCTGAACAGGAATTGTAGGGAAGGCAGCCATTGAGAAGGAACAATTAGGGAAGCACGTCTACATCGAGGCCTTCCATTGGGCAAGGCAAAAGTATCCCTATTCAGAGTTCTATGCCTTCCACCGATAGGGCACTAGTAGCACCATCTTCACGAGCTACCGAGGTGAGAAAATCTGTTCGCGTACAGGCACCCACAAAAAGGCGCATCATCGGTTGCTTCTACCGGACAAACGAGGGATATCCAATGCTTCAAGTGCAAAGGGTGTGGAGGCCATGGGCCCCGGGTACCTCATTGCTAGTACATGGGCCACTCAGATAGAGGATGGGCCGAACTATGTAATTAGAGATAAGATAGCACCCGGCAGGCTTTGCCTTGTATAATAAGGAAACATAGTCTTAGTCGAATAGGACTCTATCTCTAAGAAGGAAATCCCTTGGTCGTATCCAGCTGGGATCCTTATCATGTACCTCTGTCCCCTAGTATATAAAGGGAGGCAGGGCGCCCCTCAGGGCAAGGACAACAAGATCATCAATCATCAAACATCTTAGAGGAATAACACCTCAACTGGACGTAGGGTATTACCTCACATCGAGGGCTTGAACCAGTATAAACCTTCTGTATTCCTCTGCAATCCACCAAATTCACCTTCGTCGAGTAGCCCTATAGTTTTATTGCCGGTGCAAAGCATCGACAGTTGGCGCGCCAGGTAGGGGCTCCGACAAATTCCTCATCAGAAGGTTCGATGGATTCAATCAACGAAGTCAACAGCAACAAGTTCTCCCCTGGAGACGCAATCACCTTCGGGAGCTTTGATTTCATTGCCGATCAACTCGGCAATCTCACCTTGGCTGAGACAGATCCAATCTTGCCAGCCGAGGAACTAGCCGACACTGCGCCAGTCGGCCCGCAGGACACCGCCATCTCCTTCAACGACTTACTGTGGCAGTCCTTCACATCGCCGAGCATCGGGACAACCCTCTCCTTCGGCGTCCGACTTTCGTTAGGCCTTGAGCCAGCCCGGGTTGGGCCCAGAAGGGGGGAGGTCGTCAATCTCCCTCACAGCTCCGGCGACGCTGTGCATCTATATCCCGCGCAGTAGACCCGATCTCCAGCAATTCAGTTTGGACACGGCCAAGCGCCGTTTCAGATTGGATCTAGAGAGGTCGGAGTCATTCTTACTCCGATAAACTATTCGGAGTCCGACACCAAGTCGGATAGCGGTTCGAGCGCCAGTTCGGACTCTAATTCAGCAAGCTTCTCTCCCGCGAGATCTTCATGGCTTCAACACCACCTTCTGAGGTGCGCCGACTACAAGAGGAGCAACAGGAGGAGGCGCGCCGACTACGACAAGAGGAGGCCAACCGCGAGGCCCGCAATGACGAGCTACGCTAGGCTGGGCGAGTCGCTCAGCAACAGATCCTCCAAACCAAAATCGGCGACCACGACGTCTTCATCACGCCGCAACAAAACATTGTGGCCGCAGCAACTCTGCTGGACATACTCCAGCTCGGCCCCGATCACCAGGCCACCCCGACTATCGCCAAGATCAAGGCGATGATCACAGTTGCTGCCTGTCAGCAGCACCAGTAGTCGGGCGACACAGTTATACCGACCAACCGGTCGGGTTCTCTGGCGGCAGGCTCATCTGCATCAACACGACGCTGGGCGGCCGGCTCCAGTCGGCAACGCGAAGAGTCCCGGCAAACAACGCTCAACAATGACAACCGGCGGCGTCGCCAGTACGATCGCCGACCCAATCAAGACCTCCGAGTGCGACTGCACCGCGACCTTCGCCACACCTTAAACACTCGACGCGAAGAATGCGAAGAAGATGAACGCCGCCGACTGGAGGACGAAAACGAACGCTTCGGTCTCTACTTCGAACGGCTGCACCGCCAATATCGAAGTCGGAGCCCTCACGAAGACGAAGGCATCCCAGCCTTCACTCGGTTGCTACAAGACGTCTTTTGGTCGACTGGCTTTAAGCCCACTGGAATTGAAAAGTACGACGGCAAGACAAACCCCGAGTCCTGGCTACCGTTTACACCCTAGCAGTTCGAGCTGCTAGGGGCGACAGCAGAGTCATGGCTAACTACCTCCCAGTCGCACTAGCCGACTCGGCGAGGACATGGCTGACAGGCCTCCCGAGGCGGTCGATCGGTTCCTGGGGTGTTAACGCCAAAATTTGGCACGGCTCATATCAGATTCGGTAAAGATAGAAGGTATATCAACCGGAGGAAATTAATCCAGAAGAAACCGGATTTGAGAAGGAATCGTGAAGACCACGTTATGGCAATTATTTATCTTATCTATTAGATAGTTTTATCTTTTAGGAAACCTGATCTCTTGTCCGATCAGGTCTGTTAGTTTTCCTTTTCTAGTTAGGAAAGTCCTATTCCGTGTCCTATAAGGACTCATGTAACTCGGGGTATAAATACGTACACCCGGGCACCTTGTAAATTATCCACACAGATCAATCAAATTCGGCGCATCGCCACCCTTTCGACGGGTTCTTGCTTCTCGAGCGGGGCTGCATCGGTTAGGTCCGAACTCCTGCGAGAGGGTAAGACTCGTCACCCCTTACCCAGGTGTATCTGCCCTGTCTACGGCTGCATCGGTTCGGTCCGACCTCTTAGGCCGATCAGGTATACCACATCACGCGTGCGTAGATCTTATCAGCTTACTGGGGGCGATTTATCATCAGTTCGTGCTGCATCGGTTGGGTCCGACCTACTGAGCTGCCAGCGATAAATCGTTCCTGCTAGGTTGATGGTTTTTGCGCAAGTGTCTTATCGGAATGTATAGCCGATGAGTTATCTTATTACATCACAGTTGCATTAGGTCTATCGGCTTGTTGAGGTTCCTTTATTATTATTAATCTGTGCTACATCAGTTAGGTCTGAACTATTAGATTGATAATAATAGATTTATCCTTGTCGAGCCGATCGGTGTATATGCGACGTTCTATCGGAGTGCTTAGCCGATAGGTTATCTTTTTATAAAGCCGACTGTATTATCTTTACTATTTTGGTCATCTATATTATCATCGGTTTTCTAGCCGATGCACATGTGTTTCCTCGGCAGTCGGCTAGCTTATTGTTTATATTATCATCTACTCTATCATCGGCTCCTTAGCCGATGTGCAAGTATTGTTGACAGTCAGGCACGCGCACCCGGACAAGAGGACCAACAAGGACCCGGACGCGAGCACGCCGAGGATGAGGGCCCGGGTATAGGCGTAGCCGATGTGCGAACACTGTTGGCGCCATCAGCTGAAGGAAGACTCTATCGGCTTATCGGCCGATCGCTGCTGGTAGCCGGGCGCGGGTGCATGCGAGAACCAGGGCGCGGGCACAAACAAGCAGGCAAGTACCCGGACGCGGGCACGAAGACCCGGGCACGGGCATAGAAATCCGGGCGCGGGCACGAGGTCCCGGGATAGGGCAACAGACGAGAACCCGAGCATGGGCAATAGGCGAAGACCCGGGTGTGGACACAGGCGAAGGCCCGGGCAAGTTGGGCAGTCGGCTCAGGGGAATTCGGTACAGGAGCTATCGGCAATCGGTTGGAAGGAGTCTACATCAGTCTGTCGGCCGATTGGGTTGTTGGCTAATATTTTCTATCTCCTTGTCAATTGCAGGGTCAAATTGACTGGCACGCCTACGAACCTCAAATATTTTAGGACCTGCACTGGAGCTAAGCAGATCTCCCAGGCCTTCGCGTGTCTCTAGGCGCCGAACCAGATCGTCAGCAAGCTTTTTGGCACACCCGGCGGTTTTCGGCGTCAACATGGGGACAACTCAGGGAGCGGTTCATCGCTAATTTCCAGGGGACCTACGACAAACCCGCTTCGGAGCATGATCTTTATCAGCTGCACCAGAAGAAAAACGAGTCTTTGCACGAATTCGTCAAAAGGTTTTCCGAGAAGCGCAACCAAATTCCAACTGTCAAAGACAAGGCCATCATCGCCGCCTTTCGCAAGGGGGTAAAAGACGCCTCGCTTATTGCAAAATTCACTCGGAAGCCACCATCCACGGTCCGGGCTCTCTTCAACATGGCCAACAAATACGCCGACTCGGCCGAGGCGGTCGCTGAGGCCCTCGACGAGAAGAAGGAGCCCCGACAGAAAGACCAAAAGGCGAAAGCCGACAACGAGCCGTCTCAAAATAAGTCTGGCAGCCGCAAGTGGAAGTCGGACAATGAGGTGGCCAACATGGAGCGCAGTCGGTCGCGACCCCAGCGGAACAACGACTACCAGAAAGTCATGAGCGGGCCATGCCCCTTTCACCCCAAGGGCAAGCACGCGGCCAAAGATTGCTACATGCTCAAGAACTTTGCCTCCGAGCAGGCTTCATCGTCTGGCGCTGACAAGGACAAAGACAAGCCAGACTCGGGTCCGGCTGATGATTTCCAAGATCCTCAAGCCGAGTTCAACCATATCTTCGGGGGGCCACTCGCGTACGAGTCCAAGCGCAAACAGAAGCTTTCAGCGCGCGACATCAACACGGTCTCCATGGCAGACACCCCCCAATACCTGCGCTGGTCAAAGATGGCCATCACCTTCAATCGCGCAGATCACCTGGATCGGGTTTCCCACCCGGGACGCTATCCACTCATCCTGGACCCGGTCGTCAGAAACATCAGGCTGAAGAAAACCCTCATCGACGGAGGTAGCGCGCTCAATATCCTGTTCGCCAAGACTTTGGACGAGATGAAGATTCCTCGTTCAGAACTACGGCCGAGCACTGCGCCCTTCCACGGGATAATTCCCGGCCTGTCATCAACTCCACTCGGGCAGATAACCTTGCCGGTAACCTTTGGCACGTGGGATAATTTCCGCACGGAAAACGTCTGCTTCGAGGTCGCCGACTTCGAGACCGCATACCACGCGATACTCGGACGACTGGCACTCGCCAAATTTATGGCGATACCGCACTATACATACATGGTGTTGAAGATGCCTGGGCCAGCAGGAGTCCTCTCCCTCCGCAGCGACATCAAGCAAGCCTTCACCTGCGACAAGGAGAGCTGCGAACTGGCACAATCACAAGAGGCGGCAGTCGGGCGCGATAGCATTCGGCAAGCCGTCACAACAGAAGTCGAGCAAGATCAAGTTCTGGCGAAAAAAGCAGTGAAGTCGGGAATCTCAGCGGACTCTGACACGAAGAAGATCCCCTTGGACCCTTCCGACCCCTCCAAGACTGCCCTAGTCGGGACCGGACTCGACCCCAAATAGGAAGACGCGCTCGTCACCTTCCTCCAAGCCAACAAGGATATCTTCGCGTGGAAACTGTCTGACATGCCGGGCGTACCAAGGGAGGTGATTGAGCACACCCTAAACGTGAAGACAGATGCCAAGCCAGTCAAGCAACGGCTGCGGCGCTTCGCTCAAGACCGTAAAGATGCTATTCGGGAGGAAATTACCAAGCTCCTCACAGCCAGGTTCATCAAGGAGGTCTACCACCCGGGCTGGCTGGCAAACCTAGTTCTGGTCCGGAAGAAAAAGGGTAAATGGCGCATGTGCGTCGACTACACCGATCTCAATAAGGCGTGCCCCAAAGACTCATTTGGTCTTCCCAGGATAGATCAGGTGGTTGACTCCACGGTCGGGTGCGACCTACTCAGCTTTCTCGACTGCTACTTGGGATACCATCAAATCAGCTTGAGGGAGGAAGACTGTTTGAAGACATCTTTCATCACGCCGTTTGGAGCGTATTGCTACATCACAATGTCGTTCGGTCTGAAGAACGCGGGCGCAACCTATCAATGAGCTATTCAGCGGTGTCTGCACACTCAGATCGGGCGCAACGTGGAAGCCTATGTCGACGACGTGGTGATCAAGACCAAGTCCAAAGAAGACCTCATCGCTGACTTGGAAGAAACCTTCCAAAACCTTCGAAGATTAAAGATGAAGTTGAACCCGGAAAAATGCGCCTTCGGTGTGCCATCCGGAAAGTTACTCGGCTTCATCGTTTCACACCGCGGCATCGAGGCCAACCCAGAGAAAGTCAACGCCATCAGGAATATGGCACCCCCGACTAACCTCAAAGACGCCCAGAAGCTGACAGGCTGCATGGTGGCACTCAGCCGGTTTATTTCCCGACTGGGCGAACAGGGCATGCCCTTCTTCAAGCTACTCAAAAAGGCAGACAATTTCCAATGGACTCCGGAAGCCCAACAAGCCTTCGAAGACTTCAAACAATTCCTCACATCACCCCCCGTGTTGGCGTCACCTCTGCCCCAGGAATCGCTAATGCTATATCTGGCGGCAACAACACAGGTAGTCAGCACGGTGCTAGTGGTTGAGCGATCCGAACATGGTCATATTCAAAAAATACAACGGCCAGTCTACTTTATCAGCGAGGTCCTCGCCGACTCAAAGACAAGATATCCGCAGGTCCAGAAGCTGCTATATGGCCTACTCATCACAGTCCGGAAGCTGGTGCATTATTTTCAAGCACACCAAGTCACGGTGGTCACAGCGTTTCCACTCGGGGATGTCCTTCATAATCGCGAGGCCACCGGCCGAATCGCCAAATGGGCACTCGAGTTGATGGTGTTTGACATCACCTTTCAGCCACGGACAGCAATTAAATCTCAAGCTCTAGCCGACTTCGTGGCCGAGTGGACAGAAGTTCAACTCCCAACACCAACAGCAAAGCTAGAGTATTGGACAATGTACTTCGACGGTTCTCTACGGATCGGCAGCGCCGGGGCCGGAGTCATATTGACGTCCCCCACCGGCGAAAAACTGAAGTATGTCCTACAAATCCACTTCCCGGCTTCCCACAACGTCGCCGAGTACGAGGCACTTGTCCACGGGCTCCGTATTGCCATATCACTCGGCATACGTCGACTGGTTGTGCGCGGGGATTCTCAACTCGTGGTAAACCAAGTCATGAAAGACTGGACTTGCCTCGACGATACCATGGCAACATACTGTCAGGAGGTCCGCAAGCTGGAAAACAAGTTTGACAGGCTGGAAATCACACATGTCCTGCGTCAATTCAACGACGTGGCAGACGAGTTGACAAACATGGGATCCAAGCAAGAAGCAGTTCTGACTGGAATCTTTATCGTGCAACTTATGGAGCCATCAGTCAAGAAGAAACCGGCACCGGAGCAGTCGGGTGGCGAGCCTACCCCGGCCACAGATGAGGTGCTGCACATATGTCAAGATTGGAGGACTCCTGTTGTCAAATTCCTCCTAGACGATGAACTCCCAAAAGATCGCAGTCAAGCCGAGCAGATCAAGCGTCGAAGCAAAAGCTTCCTAGTAGTCGGAGAAGACCTGTATCGAAGGAGCGCATCCGGTGTCCTCATGCGCTACGTCACCACCGAGGAGGGCAAGCAGATCCTGCATTCGATCCACTCGGGCATATGTGGCAACCACGCTGCATCTAGGACGTTAGTCGGAAAGGCTTACCGGCAGGGATTTTTCTGGCCCACAGCAGTAACAGACGCCAAAGATATCATTCGCAAGTGCGAGGGTTGCTAGTTCTACGCAAGACAAACAAATCTCCTAGCCCAGGAACTCCAAACTATCCCCATTTCCTGGCCATTCGCAGTATGGGGACTCGACATGGTCAGGCCTTTCAAGAAAGCGCTAGGAGGGTTCACACATCTATTCGTCGCGGTGGATAAATTCACCAAGTGGATTGAGGCTAAACCCGTTGCAACAATTACAGCGGCACGAGCAAAGGACTTCATCATGAGTATACTATACTGATTCGGGGTCCCTAACCGCATCATCACCGACAACGGTACTCAGTTCGTGGCCGGCATTTTTCAAGACTTCTGCGAAGATTTCGGCATCAAGATCTGCTACGCATCTGTGGCACACCCGCGGAGCAATGGGCAGGTCGAACAAGCCAACGGTATGGTCCTACAAGGCATCAAGACCAGGATATTCGACCGACTACAATCATATGCGGGCCGGTGGGTACAAGAACTCCCATCTATTCTCTGGTCTATCAGAACCACGATTAGTCGGGCAATAGGGCAATCCCCTTTCTTCCTGGTCTACGGTGCCGAGGCTATGCTACCTACAGAGTTACAGTTCGGCTCTCCGCGAGTCCGGGCTTACTCAGAAGACGACTCCAACAATACCCGACTGGTCGAGTTAGATCAGCTGGAAGAAGCAAGAGACACCGCAACAATCCAGTTGGCAAGGTATCTCCAAGGCCTACGTCGCTACCACAATCGCAATGTCCGTGGCCACGCCTTCTTGGTTTGGGATCTCGTTCTTAGGAAAATACAAACCACCAAAGACAGGCACAAATTATCCTCAATCTGGGAAGTGCCATTCATTATAGCCGAGGTAACGCGGCCGGGCGCCTACCGACTGAAAACCGAAGACGGCGCTCTCATCAGTAACTCATGGAACATAGAACAGCTACGTCCCTTCTATACCTGAATTCTATAATTTTCATGTGTACAGTTCTTCTGACTCACCACGCCGCTTGTATCAACCGAGTAGTGAGTCGGGGGCTGCATGTATATATGTGTTCTGTCAATAACATACGAGCTTATCTTACTTCGGTTACTAAGACTTACTACGACTGTCACGTTTGCCCGAGTACAGCTCCTTACTTTGAACGTTTTTATTAAGTTCTGACAGACTAACTCGGTGCATACTACACGGTCGAGTAAAGCTAATGACGACTAAGTAATGAGCTTGGCGGCACTGCACACATATTTACACAGGACCATTTACAAAAGTTTATATACACTGACTACATAACATGTTGCCCTTACAGACCCAGGTCTCGGGTAATTATTTCAGCAGTCGGCTTCGCCCGGGCAATCAGCTCCAGCGCCTCCTCGGGCGTCGTCTCTTCGGCAAACCCCTCCCCGATGGCTTCAATATCTGCCCTTGGGTAGATGGACTTGGTTATCGCCAGGGTCTAGGCCACGCCGGCGACAACATGCTCATCCGAGTACTTTTTCAAGGCACTCAGTGCATCCTCGAGACGTGCCTCTATCTGGGGGATTCTGCTGCAACTGGTCCCCACAGGGCGGGGATCTATGAGGTCAAGGAGCCCTTTCACGGACCCCACGAGGGCCTCCCGTGACTCCCTGATCACTCTTATCTCCTCTGTGTAGAACCGATACTGGGCTTGGACATTGGCTCTCATTTCTGGCCAGCTCCGCCGACAAGTAATCTTGTCAGATTCGGTTACAGATGGAACGGCTAATGGATTGGCTAAGATCACAGTCGGGTTGAGGACTTACTTTCGTAGTTGGCCTCCCACCTGGCCACGGTCTTCTCCAGTTCAGCTTTTTCCTTACCGAGCTTGACGACGGCCTCCTTCAACTCGGCCTTCTCCCGGTCAAGCTCGGTGTTGGCCTCTGTCAGGTCGGCCCTGACCTTCTCAAGCTCGGCCCTGGCTTCTTCAGCCTCCTTCAGCTGCGATTCCCTCTCTGTTCGGGTCTTCAACTCCGCTTCGAGGGCTGTACCACAGATTAGCCAAGAGCTCAACCGTGCAGTCATGACATAACTAGGCAGTCGAGAACGACGCAGTTGGACGAATACATCAATGGTTCGGTCAGAAAGATTTATTTGGGGACCTTACCTCCGATCTTTCCGGCTAGGGCCCATGTCTCCGCCCTGAGCTGATCGGCACCACTCTTTAGCCAGGCCTCCCTCCCCGCATGATGCTCCTCCATCTCGGCCTTCAATGCCCGGAGCTGCTCCAATTCTGTGAGGTGGGGAGCTACTTCGACCAAGATTTCCGTCATCGCCTCATTGCGGTCGACAAGCTTCTGCTCAGGATAAGAAACAAATCAAGGACGGAGTCAGACGTCAGAACAAGAAGATTGCCAAGACTCCACCACAAGAATCATACCCCAACTCCTTTGGACCCGCTGATAGCGGCGCAAAGCAAGCTCTCGCGCTCTCTCCTCGCGATGACTTCATCAAGCCTGAAGCTCTTCACTGTCCCGTTAGGAGCCGTCCATGTGAATGTCTGGGGCATCACACGTGGAGGAGCTTCGATCCAAGGTAGGTGCGAAATCTCCGGTGGCGGCGACGACGACGATGACGACCACGACGGCGATGGGGCCCCGGCCTCAGCACCGCTGTCCCCCGCGACCTTAGGGACCGGCTCAGGGGCTCCGGCCGTGGCCTCCGCAACGGGCGACGCTTCAGGGGCTAGGGCCTCAGCCTCAGCAGCCACCTCTTGGTCAGGTGGCGACAGCGACCCTACAGTCGGGACCACCTCGGTCTCCGCGACCGGGCTGGCCACCGGCACAGCAAATGTGTTCGCGGCCGCCGGCTCGGCTGGGGCAGGCTTGTCAAGGGGAGCGGTCGGATTGATCTCCTTGAGATCGATATCGGCCCGCTTCCTGCACGACGAAACAATACATTATGACACTACTTCAACACACAAAAATTTCAGAAGACCCGGAGCAGCGCACCTCTTGGAGAACTTCAGCTTCTTGCCGGGCGACCTGGTCCCCGGCGGAGCGCTAGCTCCAGCAGTCGGCCCGGTCGGCGTCACAGTCGGCGGTGGCGCATCAGCCCGAGTCGGCTCTGATTCTGGTGTGGTCGGCTTGGGCGCCTCCGCCCCTGGCAGCGTCTGCTCTAGCCGGCCCCTCGGTGGCACTGTGGCCGGGCTCGACAACGTCGGGCTCAAACCCGTAGGTCTCAACCTGGGACTTGATCGCCTGGGCACCGCGGTGATGGTGTCCTTTATTTTCAGGCTTCCAGCCACGGCGTGCGCCGTCATGGCCCCCTCGCCCCAATACAAAATCGGCTTCTTCCCCGCTCTCCTGGAGTCGGGTTGGCCAGTAGAGGGAATTCTCAGCCTCTTCTTCGACGTGACGGCCGACAACGGGTGGGAGTCTTCATCAAACTCCACACACCACTACAAGAGATTCAACAAGATACATCATATATTGCCGGGGACTCAGACATCCGAGTCCACAGGCATGCTCTACGAAGGAGAGACGGATGTTACCTCGGACTGGGGCCAGCTGCGTCGGTAAGACGCAATGCGTCTCTTCTTGTCTTCGGTTTCAATCACCCCGCTGGAGAAGTATCCGAACAGGGTCTCCGTCACCTTCTGCTCATTGGCTGACTCCCGGCTGATCCGGTCAGGGTCATCTCTTCCCTGGTAATCCCAGCCGAACGCGCTCCTCAGCTTCAGGGGCTGGAAGCGCTGAGTCAGGAACCGCCTGGCCACCCAGGGACCAGTTAGGCCGGCCTTCTTGAAATTATCCAACTTCGTCAACAGTTGGTGTACTTGACCCATTTCTTCATAAGTTGGGTCCGCCGACCAATTCGGCAAAACTACCGGCGGCGAGCCAGTGAATGGCCGCAAGGAGGGAGCCAGATCTGCGCAATAAAACCACTCCCTGTGCCAACCCTTCAAGGAGGATTTCAAAGGAAGATCAAGATATGACTTTTTTCTATCACTCCTCAACTGAAGACCAGCCCCCCCAATCACGCTGATGTTATTCTTGGAGGGCTGAGGTTTAATGTGGAACAAATGCCTAAAGAAGTTGAAATGGGGTTCCACACCCAAATAGCACTCGCATAGAGTGACAAAGATGGAGATTTGAAGAATCGAGTTGGGATTCAAATGCACCAACTCGAGCTTATAGAAGTCAAGGATGCGGCGGAAGAAATCGGAAGACGGAAGGCATAGGCCTCGATCGAAAAAAGAGGCGAAAACTACCGTTTCACCGGGTCGGGGATTTGGGCTCGACTCATCCCTAGCCGACCGCCAGTGAATCACCTCTTGGCTGGGCAACTTCAGTTCGCTCTCCAGCCGCTTCAGCTTCATCGAGCCGCAATCCGAAATCGGCCAAGAACTCCCCGGCACCCCCGTAAGATCCGAGGCTTTCGGCATGACTGGAGGCGACGAGATTTGGGGAAAAGGAAATCGGGGGCTTGGATCAAACGCAGAGGATTGGAATTGCCTGAGTTCGGGTGGGGAATGGCAGCAGCTAACCCTAGCCGGGCGGGAGGCGAAAAGTTGGGCGCGAAGGTAGAAGACGAAGCGATTGGCTGATTTGGGGAAGATGAAGGAATCTTTTTCTCTCTCCCTGCTTTTATTGAGCCGATGCCGACTAGATGGGCTTGGGCCTACACAGTCAGCACAGGGCCGCCCGCAGGTTGAGTTGAAATTATAGCGCTGGTGCTACTGACAGGAGCCGATGAGGTAAACAGATATGCTTCATGAGAGCCTTATTGCTAAACATGTATGTTTGGGTATCTGTTTTATCCACTAGGTCTCGAAGATATATCCTTACAAGGATCACAAGCTGGTCTTCATTAAGATTGAAGATGCAGGTATCTTTCTCGGGTACGCCTAACCACGTTGTGGATTTATTTGCATAAAGTGGTACTCGGCCTACAAGCGTGGTCATCAGTTGCCATGAGCAACATTTTATCCGCTGACATGATGCGGAAGAGTCTAACTTTTGAGTAGTGCACTACTTGGGAGAGACTACAAATATTTTTTCCCGCTAACATGATGCGGAGGAGTCTAACTTTTGAGTGGGACGTCACTCGGAAAAGACTATAAATCCCCTTTTCCAGCAGACATGACGCTGAAGAGTCCTATATACGAGTAGCATCCTACTCGGCAAGACTATAAACACATATTCCGACTGACATGAAGTCGAAGAGTCCTACATACGAGTAGTCTCCTACTCGGCAAGACTATAAAGTTTGTTCCGGTTGACATGATACCGAAGAGTCTCAAATACCAGTAGTAATCTACTCGGGAAAGACTTCCAGGTTAAAGATCTTTGACTTTATGTTTAATTGTCTTTACAATTAAGCACAAAGTCGGGGGGCTACACCTAATAGGTGCGCCTATTCGGCGCACACTATTCATAAATCTATATCAAGCCCTTCATAGCCTCGCTGCCAGCTGACATAAAGCAGGACTCGAAAGAAGACTTACTCGGACAAAGAGTACTCGGGAGCACTGCACTCGGGCAACCTTCACCGTGGAGGATGAGCACTCGGCATCAGCTGTGACTCAACTATGAAGGTCTCAGGGGCTACTGTGGAGGCCATGGGCCCCGGGTACCTTATTGCTAGTACATGGGCCACTCGGATAGAGGATGGGCCGAACCATGTAATTAGAGATAAGATAGCACCCGGCAGGCTTTGCCTTGTATAATAAGGAAACATAGTCTTAGTCGGATAGGACTCTATCTCTAAGAAGAAAATCCCTTGGTCGTATCCAGCTGGAATCCTTATCATGTACCCTTGTCCCCTAGTATATAAAGGGAGGCAAGGCACCCCTCAGGGCAAGGACAACAAGATCATCAATCATCAAACATCTCAGAGGAATAACACCTCAACTGGACGTAGGGTATTACCTCACATCGAGGGCCTAAACCAGTATAAACCTTCTGTGTTCCTCTACAATCCACCGAATTCACCTTCGCCGAGTAGCCCTATAGTTTTATTGCCGGTGCAAAGCATTGACAAAGGGATGGGCCATGTGCAACGTGATTGCCCAAATCAGAGAGTTCTCATTGCTACAGATGATGGTGAGGACACTAGTGCTAGTGATGTTGATGATGAATTAGCACATGGCACTAATAATGCAGGTGATGAAGACGAGAGTGATAAGGATGTGGAGCACATAGGTGCGGAAGATATAAGCAAGTACTTGAGCAATGTAGCACAACAGGTGCTAAGTGCTCAAATAGAGAAGCGGAGCAAAATTAGCACCATAATTTGTTCCAATCAAGGTTCGTGGTTCTCAATAGAGCATGCCGTGTTGTCATTAATAGTAGAAGTTGTAGAACCTTGCTAGTTCATATTTGGTTGACAAGCTAGGTTTGCCTACACAACCACATCCACAGCCTTACTACATCCAATGGTTCAACTCTTGTGGTAAGTTGAAGGTAAGTAAAGTTGTGAGAGTGTAATTTTCTGTTGGAAATTACCATGATAGTGCAAATTTTGATGTCGTGCCTATACAAGCATGTTCTTTACTTTTGGGTAGACCTTAGGAATATGATAGAGATGTGCTGCACCGTGGTAGAACTAACACGTATACTTTCACACATAATGACAAAAAGATTGAGTTGCTACCAATAACCCCTGCTGAAATTTTGAAGGACGATATAGCGTGTGCTGAAAATAAATCTAAGTCTGAAAATAAGCAAGTAGCTAAAGATGTTTTTCCACCAAAAAAGGAGAAAAAAGAGCCACATGCTAGGAAAGACACACTTAAGTTGAAAGGAGCTTCCATGTTAGCTACTAAATCTGAGATTTCTGAGTTAAATGTTAATGAATCTATTTGCTATGCTTTGGTTTGCAAGGAAACATTCTTTACATTTGAGGACTTGCCTCCTTCTTTGCCACGTGCTATTACTAACCTTTTGCAGGAGTTTGCTGATGTATTTTCAAGTGAGATACTCCCGGGGCTTCCACCTATGAGAGAAATTGAGCATCAAATTGATTTAATCCTGGGAGCCGCTTTGCCAAACCGTGCGCCATATAGGACCAACCCCGAAGAGACTAAGAAAATTCAGCGTCAAGTGCAAGATTTGCTTGACAAAGGGTATGTACGTGAAAGCCTTAGTCCTTATGTTGTTCCTGTTATTTTGGTACCTAAGAAAGATAAAACATGGCGTATGTGTGTTGATTGTAGAGCCATCAATAATATAACTATTAGGTATCGCCATCCTATTCCTTGGCTAGATGATATGCTTGATGAATTGAGTGGCTCTGTTGTATTCTCTAAAGTAGACTTGCGTAGTGGATACCACCAAATTAAAATGAAATTGGGTGATGAATGGAAGACTACGTTTAAAACTAAATTTGGTTTGTATAAGTGGTTAGTAATGCCTTTTGGTTTGACTAATGCTCCAAGTACTTTTATGCGACTCATGAATGAAGTTTTATGCACTTTCATTGGTAGATTTGTGGTGGTTTACTTTGATGATATACTTATTTACAGCAAGTCTTTAGATGAACATAATGAACATTTACGTGTTGTTTTTAATGCTTTGAGAGATGCACGTTTGTTCAGTAACCTCGCGAAGTGCACTTTTTGCACGGAACGAGTTTCTTTTCTTGGTTATATTGTAACTCCACAAGGAATTGAAGTTGATGAGACCAAGATAGAAGCGATCAAGAGTTGGCCGACTCCTACATCGGTTACACAGGTGTGGAGCTTTCTTGGGCTAGCTGGATTCTACTGTCGCTTTGTGAGAGATTTTAGCACCATTGCCGCACCCATGAATGAGCTCACAAAGAAAGGTGTTCCTTTTCGATGAGGACAACCATATGAAGATGCCTTCAATTTGCTTAAAAAGAAGTTGACTCATGCCCCACTACTCCAACTTCCTGACTTTGGTAAGGTTTTTGAGCTTGAATGTGATGCAAGTGGGATTGGGATTGGAGGTGTGCTTATTCAAGAAGGTAAGCCAGTTGCATATTTTAGTGAGAAGTTGTCAGGACCTAGTTTGAACTATTCAACCTATGACTGGCAAAGCATGTCAGCTAGTCCACCATACATCAAGTCCACCGTACCTCATCTAACTGACCAGTGGCCCCCACTAGTTTTTCCTTCACAAAAATAATTTTTTTCCCGAAATTAAATCCAGAGAATATTCCTGGAATATTACCTTTTGTTTTTACCCTCAGATTTTCCCTGATTCCAATTTTTCGGAGTCCATATCTCATCCGTCCGGACTCTGAGTCGACCCGTTCTTCTTCGTAAATTCTTCTAAAATCGAGCTCTACCTCCTGGTTCAGTTGTTTATTTTAATTAATGTTATTTAGGCTGTTTTCTTGTTTGTTTATTATTTCTCGTTTGTGATCGTATAGACGCGGGAGCAGAGGAGCAGTTCGCCGCACAAGAGGCAGTGCAGGGTCAGTACTTGGAGCAAAGCAAGTACATTTCTTGAACATATTGGACCTAGTTTATAAAATGTTTTGTTTGGAATACATGCATGATTTTATTTATAAATTATCGGGTTGGGTAGCAGAGACCTGTTATACCTTGTCACTCTAGTCCCTATGAGTTGAATATAGGGTTTAACTCAGGGTAGAGTAGAATTGCTTAGCCCTGCTCAGGGTTGTTTACAAGCAAAATACGATCCTGATTAATGATATACTTGTCATTGTTTTCTTATAAACTATGTGGCTATGTGCTGTCTGTCCGGTAGCTTGTGTTGCACCGTGTAGTAAACAACGGGTGGATAAAATATTTTGGACTAGGGTGATGGGTGGTTCTGTGTGAACCTAGTTAGGGGGTAATGTATCTGTGTGATTTTTATCAGGTATGGTCTCTATGTGAGCCTACTCTTAAGTTGTGTGCTACTTAAGTTGCTCAAAGGGCCAACCTTGTGCTCTTAAGAGCCAAGTTGCTATTTTATGCTGTGTGCTACTTTAGATTTGGCAAGTTGCCCTAGTCAATCAAGGACTTTACTTCATTAGCCATTGATCTAAGCCTAATGTACAACCACATGTCCTAATGGGAAGGACCTGGCCCAGTAGGATTCTGAGTCTTGGCACTGCCGGCCCAGGTGGTTAGATGATAGGTTTTACGGTTAGCCATGGGTATTTTCATGTCGGTATGAGGGAAAGGTGTCTCATGGTGGAAGGCAGTGTTGAGGTGGAGTTTCTAAAAATCCTTGTTATAGATTCCTTGGCCGCACACAACGTGTAGTGTCACATTTGCACATGGCCATTAAGAGGATGATGTATCTTGTGGGTAAAGCTGTACAACCTCTGCAGAGTGTTAAACTAATCTATTCGAATAGCCGCGTCCGCGGTCATGGACATGCTCGGTGATTTCAAATGAGGGGTAGTTGTGGGCACCCCAGAAGTGCATTATGAAGAGTAACTATTACCGCAACGCGAACTATCTAGATGGATGGGGTCTCGAATAAAACCCGAATAAATGCGGTAACCATCCATCCTCATCGCAGACTTGCCATAATCTTTACCCACTCACAATACAAATCCAAAAATGCCGAGAAGTGTACAAAAGAGATAATCATAAGGATAGCTTGCCAGTCCTCCCCATCATACGCCTGTCAAACCACTCGATGGTGGCGACCAAACACGATACGTACCCCAGAGGACTCGAACCACAATAGCTATCCCCCAACCATCTCAATTATACACAACTCATACTCATGTTCAGCTAGTCCCTAGGAAAGCGACTAGCCTCACACTTTCATCGCAAGCAATTGATAAACATCACAAGTACTCTAAAAATGGATAGACGAGCAGCAAAGTTACAACTATTACCTAGAGGGTTCACACCCTAATTCATCACAAAGTGACACAAAAGATTTGCAGCGGAATATAAACACAAAAGACAAGAACCAGTGGCGCCAAACCCATGCACAGGGCAACCGACTGGGGATAGAGCTCAACTTCAACTACACATTATCCTCGCCACCATCGGCGGGATAATAGTAGATCACACCATCTTCGTCGTTATCCTCACCTGAAAAGATGCAACGTGAGTACGAATGGTACTCCGCAAGACTTACATAGTATTAATAGTACAAAGGAATCATGCTGGTTTCTACATCAAGGAAAAAGGCTATATTGACTTGATTTTGCATCAAGCTGATTTTATTGAGCAAGTAATACTTGAAACTATAGGCATTTTGAGAAATAACACAATCTGAATTTTTAAGACAACAAGCATATAGTTTCTGAAAACGGAATATAAATGAGCACCAACCGTGCTCCAAACATTATCCATGGGCCACCATTGCCCAAACGATTATGCTATACAAGCATATCCTTTCTCATGACTAACCCAAGTCATATTTAATATCCAAAAACCTTTTATAGGAACCCCTTTCATCCACGACTATCCTAAATCATGATGTAGTCACATAATCCCGTAACTATATCTCCCAAGTTTGTCGCTAACATACATTGACTAACACATCAAGCGGTCGTCCTGTAACCGTGGACATGGCTATTCGAATAGTTCTTACTCTGATCAGAGGTGTACATCTTTACCCACACGATGTGATAGAAGCCCAATGGCTACACTCTAGTTTGATACGTACATATCTGTACCCACACTCTACACATTGAGTGCGGACTAGAGGTCACAACAAAACCTTTTGCACGCTTAGCCCCAACCACCTAAACCACGTCTGGGCCCCCAACGACTTAGTCGTGCGTGTGTGATGACTAAGGCGGGCTCACCATCGTGGAAGGCACCTCCGGCCATAGCTAGGCGCGCTCGAGGTCCTCCAACGGAAATCCCTCCTCACGACTGACGGACGGGCGTAGATGGCCACAGCCTCCCGTGCTACTAAGTTAAGCCGTCCCACTCCCGGCGTGTGGAAGTACGTAGGGTGCTTGAATAGATGTCAACATGTTCGGTCCTTTACGACCCAAACGGAGCTACGTGCATCGGGGAAACACCATCCCTTCATCGCCCTATCATCCGTCCAAGTCAAAACATATTTTTAATTATTATTTAGAGGTTATTCTTTTCAGATTTGAACCCATTTATTCGCTTTAAACTAGTTTTGAACCGATAGCTCCATCTATCGGATTTTTCTAAGTCTAGATTTAAGCATGGCTAAGCATTCGGTAAAATAAAAGTATCCCAAAGTCCTTAACCAAGGGTGACAATGTATACACATGGCATCAATAACCAAGGAATGGAAATGCATACAATTGGGTAATATTGACTCTACCCGTTTTCCCATTTTAAATAGACTGAAGCATGCATATAGATATTGTTTTCACAAACAAATCAATTTATTGAAAACATAGGTTCAATATGCTTAGACGCTTGCCTTGCTGCAGCGAGGGGTCACACTCAGGCTCTGGATGAACTTCCACGTACTCCGTATCCTCAAAATCTATCGATAAGAAGCAATATGCAAATAAGAAGCAATTAAACATGTCTATGCCAGATGATCAAATAATTATGAAATAATTACAGTAGGTATGGCATGTCCTAACAAGATTTTAGGAGAAAGAATCAAGTCATTTGCATCTTTGGATTGGGAGATACAAAAATAACAAGGTAGAAGGGCTGAAAATGGCAGTTTCGTAATTATTTATTTTGAACCCTTAAGTTATTATATTTAACTGACATTTTCTATGAACATTTCAAGGAAGAAAGTATTTTTATATAAAAGAGCATAACCTACTGGTTCTAACAAAATTTAGTTTACTGAAATTCGATTTAAAATGAATTAGATATGAATTTTACAAGTTTAACCAAAAGAAAGGTTACTAAATTACTTAGGCCTATTTTGGGAGGTATTTTTATCAAATACAAATTGTCCACAGTAAGTTCACAATTTTCTGAGTTTAACAAAAGTGGTTTCACATTTTTAAATGTTAGGATGAATTTTCTAGAAATTTATAAATTCCTAGGTTACAAATAGGTATATAAAAGATATCTCCATTTTTGAAGAAAAATCCTACAGCGAAGTTCTCACTTTTTATTTTACCAAATTAAAGAGCACAATTTTATAAATCCACAGAAATTTGGTTTACCTCAAAAGGAGTTACAGTGAATTTTATAGAAATATTTCAATCTCCTAGGCACCAAATAAGTTACTATTGCTTCTTTAATTTCTAGAGGTATTTTCTGTACAGAAGCTGTCATATTTTATTTTACAATATTAAAGTTCACAAATTTACAGAATTAACAAAATTGGTTTCATTCAAAAATGAGTTAAAGTGACAAAGATATGGATTTACAAAGTTGAGCTATTTTTTTGTTGGAAGAATATTTCAGTTAAACATTTTTCTTCTTTTTCTTTTTCTCTCTTTCTCTCTTACAGGTGGGGTCAGCACGGCATAGAGACAGAACAGAGCAGGCGCACGGGACAACAGAACGGACCGTCCGTTCCCGGAGTGGATGGTCCGGCGGCGGCAGGAATCCAGTGGCTCACAGCGCTGGCTTACTCCGGTGGATCTGCAGTCAAGGCGAAAGGTTCCCGAGGTCAGTGGCTTCCTAAAGACGACTCCTATGCGAGAAATCGGACTGAGATTGCAAAGGAACACGGGGAGATTTATACTGGTTCAGGCCCTCGGTGTGAGGTAATACCCTATGTCCAGTTGTGGTGTTATTCCTTTGAGGATTTATGTTGATCTATGATCTTCTGTATTGTTCTGCCCTCATGGGGCACCCTGCCTGCCCTTATATACTGGGGGATAGGGGTACAAGGTAGGAGTCCTAGCTGGATACGGCCAAAGGATCTCCTTTTAGAGATACAATTTACCTGACTAGGACTGTATATTCCTTATTGTACAAGGCAAAGTCTGCCAGATGCAACTATATCTCTAATTACAAGACCAAGCCCATCCTCTATCCGAGTGGCCCATATTCTTGTGATGAGGTACCCGGAGCCCATGGCCTCCACAGTAGCCCCTGAGACCTTCATAGTTGAGTCACAGCTGATACCGAGTGCTCATCCTCCATGGTGAAGATTGCCCGAGTGCATTGCTCCTGAGTACTCTTTGTTCGAGTGCGTCTTCTTCCTGAGTCCTGCTTCATGTCAGCTGGCAACGAGGCTATGAAGGGCTCCATGTAAGAAGTATGAATAGTGTGCGCCGAATAGGCACACCTATTAGGTGTAGCCCCTGACTTTGTGCTTAATTGTGAAAATAATTAAACAAAAAGTCAAAGATCTTTAACCTTATAGTCTTTCTCGAGTAGTATACTACTGGTATATGAGACTCTTCGGTATCATGTCAACTGGAATATGATTTATAGTCTTTGTTGAGTAGCATGCCACTTGTATATGGGACTCTTCAGCTTCATGTCAACTGGAAGGGATGTTTTATAGTCTTTCCCGAGTGATGTCCCACTCGGAAGTTAGACTCCTCAACGCGGAGTCGGCTGGAATAAAATATTTATGTCTTTCCCGAGTAGTGCACTACTCGGAAGCTAGACTCTTCAGCGTCATATCGGCTGGAATAATATTGCTCATGGCAACTGTTGGCCAAGCATGTAGGCTGAGTACTACTTCATGAAATTAAATCCATTGCGTGGTCAGGTGTACTTGAGAGATACCTGCATCCCCAATTTTGATGAAGACCAGCTGGCGATCCTTATAAAGATATATCCTCAATACCTGGTGGATAAGACAAATACCCAAACACATGTGTTCAGCAATTAGGCCTTCATAAAGCATATCTGCTTACCTCATCGGTTCCTGTTGGTAGCACCAGCGCTGTGATTTTAACACAGCCAGCGAGCAGCCCACATTGAGCGTGCTACTGTAGAAACTCATATCTTAGTGGCCCAATACTAACCATGTAAGCCCAAGCCCACGAATCAGAAACGGCTCTACAAAAGGCGGGGAGAGAGAGAAAAGATTCCTTCATCTTCTCCACTCCACCAATCGTTTCGTCTTCTAGCCTCCGCGCCGAAATTTCGCCTCCCGCTCCGCTAGGGTTCGCCATTGTTCGCTTTTCCCCATTAGAACTCAGGTGATTCTGCTCCTCCTCATCTATTCCAAGCCCCCGGCAGCCTTTTCCCCAAATCTCCTCACCCCCAGCCATGCCAAGAGCATCTGAGATCCCAAAGGTGACTGATGAGGCGTGGCTGACTTCAGATTGCGGTCAGCCCAAGCTGGAGCGTTTGGAGAAGCAGTTGAGGTTGCAGAGCCGCGATATCATCAACTAGCATCCGGCTGAACGGGAAACAGTTCCGGAGCCCCAGGAGAGTGAGACCGTCGTTTTCGCCTCTTTTTTCCACCGGGGTCTTTCTCTTCCTTCTTCCGAGTTCTTCCGCCAGCTTCTCTCTTTTTATGAACTCGAGTTGGTGAATCTGAATCCCAACTCGATTCTGCAAATCTCCCTTTTTGTGACTCTCTGTGAGTGCTTCCTGGGTGTGGAACCCCATTTAAATCTGTTTAGATATCTGTTCCATATCAAGCCCCAGCCCTCCAAGAATAAAATCCAAGTAATTAGGGGGCCGATATCCAACTCAGGAGCGAGATGAAGAGGGCTTATCTCAATATCCCCCTGAAATCTTCTCTCAAAGGCTGGCATAAGGAATGGTTTTACTATTCCGATCTTGAGCCAAGCCTTCCCCCTTTTATGGGTTTGCCCTTGGTGGTCATTGCCAAGTGGTCGTCCTTGCCCACCTCTGAAGAAATGGGGCAGGTTCACAAACTTGCTGGCAGGATTGACAAACTGAAGAAAGCCGGGTTGACTGGTCCATGGGTGGCCAGACGGTTCTTGACTCGATGCATCAGGCAGCTAAAGCTAAGGTGTCACTTCGGCTAGGACTACAAGGGCAAAGGCAATCCTAGCCGGGAATATGCCGACCTGGTAGACAAGTATAAAGTGACCAACATCTTGCTGGATTTCTTTGCTGGCAGGGTGGTCGAAACCGAAGATGCAGAGCGGTTTGTGCCGGCTTATAGCTGGAAGAGGCCGCGCCCAAAGGTAACTCTTGCTGATGTTGTCTTGTAGTTCATCTGTGATGAGTACTTGTAGATATAGGCCTGGATTGGCTCCAGAATGTGTGAAATGTATTGTTGAACTGCTTGCAGTCATGTGAGGAATTTGATGATGATTCCCGAACGCTGTCAGCCATGAAGTCGAAGAAGAGACCGAGAAGTCCTTTTGCTGCCCAGCCCGACTCCAAGAGAGCGGGGAAGAGACCTGTTGTAGATCAGGGCCAGAAGAAGATTATGAGGCCGAGTGCCATAGCCGGGAGTCTGAAGATTAAAGACACCGCTGGTATAGCCCCCAGGCTGTCGAGTCCCAGGCCGGGACCAACGCAATCGAGCTCAGCATCATCGAGCCCAATACGAGTGCCGCCGAGTACAGGGCAGAGTCGAGCTTGACAAAGAGAAGGCCGACTTGAAGAAGGCCAATGCCAAGCTCAAGAAGGAGAAGGTTGAACTGGAGAAGGCCAAAGCCAAGTGGGAGGCTGACTACGAAAGGAAGTCTCCGCTCTGACAATGATCTTAGCCAATTCGTTAAGTACTCCGTCTGCAATGTGCATAACAAGTTTACTTGTTGGTGAACCCGGGCAGCTGCTAGAGCCAATGCCCAAATCCAATTCCAGGCTTTTGCAGAGGAGATAAATGTTGTTAAGGAGTCACGGGAGATCCTTGCTGAATCCGCGAAAGGGCTCCTTGACGTGATGGATCCTCATTATGTGGGAACCAGCTGCAACACGGTGTCTCAGGTGTAGGCGCGCCTTACTGAAGCACTGAGTATCCTGAAGAGGTACTCGGATGAGTGTACTATTGTCGGCGTGGCCCAAACCCTGGCAATGATGAAGTCAATCTACCCCGGACAGACATTGAAGCCATCGGAGAGGGGTTCGCCGAGGAGACGACACCTGAGGAGGTGCTGGAGCTGATAGCCCAGGCGAGGCTGATTACAGAGGTGATCACCCGAGACCTAGGTATGTAAGAACAATCCGTCATGCAGTCGGTGTATATAAACTCTTTTGTAAAGACATGTGTAAATATATGTGCAAAGCCGCCAAGCTCTAAGTTCTGACTTAGTTATCATTAGCTTTACCCGACTATATAGTCTACACCGAGTTATTCTATAGAAGCTTAATAAAATCGTTCACCATAGGAGCTGTACTCGGGCAAACATAGCAAAGTCATTGCAAAACTTCATAACTTAAGTAAGACAGGCTCTATATTATTGACAAAGCACATATAATACATGCAGCCCCCGACTCACTACTTGGTTGGAACAAGCAGCGTAGTGAGTCAGAGAAATCTATACACATGGAAAAGTATAAAACTCAGGTATAGAAAGGACGTAGCTATTCTATATTCCATGAGTTGTTGATGAGGGCACCGTCTTCGGTCTTCAGTCGGTAGGCGCCTGGATGCGTTACCTCGGCTATAATGAATGGCCCTTCCCATATTAGGGATAGTTTATGCCTGTCTGTGGTGGTTTGTATTTTTCTCAAGACGAGATCTCCGACCAAAAAGGCGCAGCCGCGGACATTGCAATTGTGGTAGCAACGTAGGCCTTGAAGATACCTTGCCAATTGGATTATTGCGATGTCCCTCGCTTCTTCCAACTGATCTAGTTCAACCAATCGGGTATTGTTTGAGGTGTCTTCTGAGTAAGCCCGAACTCGCGGAGAGCCGAACTCTAACTCTGTTGGTAGCATAGCCTCGGCACGAAAGACTAGAAAGAAAGGGGATTGCCCCGTGGCCTGACTAACCATGGTTTTGAGAGACCAGAGAACAATGGGAGTTCTTGTACCCACCGGCCCACGTATGGTTGTAGTCGATCGAATATCCTAGCCTTGATACCTTGTAAGACCATATCGTTGGCACGTTCAACCTACCCATTGCTCTGCGGGTGTGCCACAAATGCATAACAGATGTTGATGCCAAAGTCGTCATAGAAATCTTGGAAGACGCCGCCCGTGAACTGAGTACCGTTATCCGTGATGATGCGGTTAGGGACCCCGAATTGGTATAGTATACTCATGATGAAGTCCTTTGCTCGTGCCGCTGTTATGGTAGCAACGGGTTTTGCCTCAATCCACTTCGTGAATTTATCCACTACGACGAACAAGTGTGTGAACTCTCCTGGCGCTTTCTTGAAAGGCCCGACCATGTCAAGCCCCCATACTGCAAAGGGCTAAGAGATTGGGATTGTTTGGAGTTCTTGGGCTAGGAGATTGGTTTGTCTTGCGTAGAACTGGAAACCCTCACATGTGTGAACAATGTCTTTGGCGTCTGTTACTGCTGTTGGCCAAAAAAATCCCTACCGGTAAGCCTTTTCGACTAACGTCCTAGATGCGGCATGGTTGCCACATATGCCCGAGTGGATCGACTACAGAATCTGCTTGCCCTCCTCGGTTGTGACGCAGTGCATGAGGACACCGGATGCACTTCTTCGGTACAGGTCTTCTCCGACGACTAGGAAACTCTTGCTTTGATGTTTGATTTGTTCGGCTTGACTGCGGTCTTCTGGGAGTTCATTGTCCAGGAGGAATTTGAGAACAGGAGTCCGCCAGTCTTGATATATGCCGGGGTAGGTTCGCCTCCCGACTGCTCTGGCACTAGTTTCTTCTTGACTAACGGCTCCATAAGTTGCTTGACAAAGATCCCTATCGGGACCACTTCTCGCTTGGATCCCATGTTTGCCAATTCATTTGCAACATCATTGTATTGTCGTAGGACGTGTGTTATCTCTAGCCCGTCGAACTTGTTTTCCAGCTTTCGGACCTCCTGACAGTATGCCGCCATTGTGTCGTCGAGACATGTCCAGTCTTTCATGACTTGGTTTACCACGAGTTGAGAATCTCCTCGCACAACCAGTCGGTGGATGCCGAGTGATATAGCAATGCGGATCCCGTAGATAAGTGCCTCGTACTCGGCAATGTTGTGGGAAGCCGGGAATTGGATCTGGAGAATGTACTTGAGTTTTTCGCCGGTGGGGGACGTCAGTACGACACCAGCCCTGGCACCGCCGATCCGTAGAGAACCGTCGAAGTACATTGTCCAGTACTCTAGCTTCGCAGTTGATGTAGGCATTTGAATCTCTGTCCACTCGGCCACGAAGTCGGCTAGAGCTTGTGATTTGATAGCTGTCCATGGTTGAAAGGTGATGTCGAACACCATCAACCCGAGCGCCCATTTAACGATTCGGCCGGTGGCCTCACGATTATGTAGGACGTCCCCGAGTGGATACGATGTAACCACCGTGACTTGATGTGCTTGGAAATAGTGCACTAGCTTCTGGACAGTGATGAGTAGGCCGTACTGTAGCTTCTTGACCTGCGGATATCTCATCTTCGAGTCAGCAAGGACCTCGCTGATGAAGTAGACTGGCCGTTGAATCTTCTGTATGTGACCTTGTTCGGATTGCTCGACCACTAGCACCGTGCTGACTACCTGAGTGGTTGCCGCCAGATACAACATTAATGGTTCTTGGGGCATTGGTGACGCCAACACGGGTGGTGATGTGAGGAATTTTTTGAAGTCTTCGAAGGTTTGCTGGGCTTTGGGAGTCCATTGGAAGTTGTCTGCTCTCTTTAGTAGCTTGAAAAAGGGCATGCCCTGTTCGCCTAGTCGGCAAATAAACCGGCTGAGTGCTGCCATGTAGCCTGTCAGCTTCTGGATGTCCTTCTGGCTAGTCGGGGGTGCCATGTTCATGATTGCATTGACCTTCTCCGGGTTGGCCTCGATGCTGCGATGCGAGACGATGAAGCCGAGTAGCTTGCCGGATGGCACACCGAAGGCGCACTTTTCTGGGTTCAACTTCATCTTGAATCTTCGAAGATTTTGGAAGGTTTCTTCCAGATCAGCGATGATGTCTTCTTTGGATTTGGTCTTGATCACCATGTCGTCGATGTAGGCCTCCACGTTGCGCCCAATCTGAGTGTGCAGACACCGCTGAATGGCCCGTTGATACGTTGCTCCAGCGTTTTTCAAACCGAACGGCATAGTGATGTAGCAGTACGCTCCAAACGGCGTGATGAAAGATGTCTTTAGGAAGTCCTCCTCCTTGAGGCTGATTTGGTGGTATCCCGAGTAACAGTCAGGAAAGCTGAGAAGTTCGCACCCTGCGGTTGAATCCACCACCTGATCTATTCTGGGTAGACCAAATGGTTCCTTTAGGCACGCCTTGTTGAGATCGGTATAGTCGACGCATATGCGCCATTTACCGTTTTTCTTCTTGACCAGGACTAGGTTTGCCAGCCAATCCAGGTAATAGACCTCTTTGATGAACCCGGCTACGAGAAGCTTGGTTATCTCCTCCCAGATAGCATCTTTACTATCTTGTGCGAAGCACCGTAGCCGTTGCTTGACTGGCTTGGCGTCTGTCTTGACGTTGAGGGCGTGCTCGATCACCTCCCTTGGTACGCCCAGCATGTCGGGCAGTTTCCATGCGAAGATATCCTTATTGGTTTGGAGGAAGGTGACAAGCGCGTCTTCCTATTTTGGGTCGAGTCCGGTCCCGACTAGAGCAATCTTGGAGGGGTTGGAAGGGTCCAGGGGATCTTCTTCGTGTCAGAGTCGGCTGAAATTCCCGACTTCGCTGCTTTTTTGGCCAGAACTTGGTCATCCTCGACTTGGGTTGTGACGGCTTGCCGAATGCTGTTGCGTCCGACTGCCGCCTCTTGTGATTGAGCCAACTTGTAGCTCTCCTTGTCGCAAGTGAAGGCTTGCTTGACGTCGTTGCGGAGGGAGAGGACTCCTGCTGGCCTAGGCATTTTGAGCACCATGTAGGTATAGTGCGGTATCGTCATGAATTTGGCGAGCGCCGGTCGTCCGAGTATCGCGTGGTACACGGTCTCAAAGTCGGCGACCTTGAAGCAGATGTTTTCTGTGCGGAAGTTATCCCGCGTGCCGAAAGTGACCGGCAAGGTTATCTGCCAGAGGGGTGTTGAAGACAGGCCGGGAATTATCCCGCAGAAGGGCGCAGTACTCGGCCGCAGTTCTGAACAAGGGATTTTCATCTCATCTAGGGTCTTGGCGAAGAGGATATTGAGCACACTGCCTCTGTCTATGAGGGTAGCGCCTCGAGTGTGAGACCCGATCGGGGTGATCTACGCGGTCGAATGTGATGGGTGTTTCTGACCAACGCAAATATTTGGGGGCGTCTGTTGTAGAGACCGCGTTGACGTCGCGTGCTGTTAGCTTCTACTTCTGCTTGGACTCGTACGCAGACAGCCCTCTGAAGATGTGGTTGAGCTCGGCTTGGGGATCCTGAAAATTGTCGGCCAGGCCCAAGTCTGGCTTGTCTTTGTCCTTGTAGGCGCCAGATGATGAAGCCTGCTCGGAAGCAAACTTCTTGAGCATGAAGCAGTCTTTGGCTGCGTGCTTGCCCTTGGGGTGGAAGGGGTAAGGCTCATTCATGACTTTTTGGTAGTCGTTGTTCCGTGGGGGCCGTGACCGAGTACGCTCCACATTGGCCACCTCGTTGTCCGACTTTCACTTGTGGTTGCCGGACTTGTTCTGCGGTGGCTCGTTGTCAGCTTTCGACTTTTGGTCTTTTTGCCGAGGCTCTTTCTTCTCATCGAGGGTGTGACATCCTGGCCCAATTAGGATATGGCCTATATGGCCCATGAGTGTTGTGTGCACATGAATAGTACCACCTTGCTAGTTGAGCAAGAGTTGAACCAACTTATAAGGCCTTGTCCCTCCAACCATAGCACTTCCGGGTTAACCCTTTTACACGAAGCGAGGATGAAAGTGTAAGTGGGCCGGCCCGTCGGATGGGTTGGGCTGCGCGGTTCTAGAGGGCAGGCTGTTACAAATGGTATCAGAGCCAACCCTCGCGGTTGCGTGTACGGGTCAGTGTGCGGGCATATGGCGCATGATGCATGTGGGCTCTGTGTGAGGCACATGGCATGGCATATGGCGCCGGCACTGGACGTACGGACATGCGCTAAGAGGGGGCGCATTCCTGGACATTTGCCTATATGCCTGTGTGGCTATGCGGGTAAGTTGGACTGGCGGGGACGCTAGGTCCTTTGAGGGGGGTGTGTGTGACATCCTGGCCCAATTAGGATATGGCCTATATGGCCCATGAGTGCTGTGTGCACATGAATAATACCACCTTGCTAGTTGAGCAAGAGTTGAACTAACTTATAAGGCCTTGTCCCTCCAACCATAGCACTTCCGGGTTAACCCTTTTACACGAAGCGAGGATGAAAGTGTAAGTGGGGTGCTATGTGTAAGTGGGCCCGCCCATCGGATGGGCTAGGCTACGCGGTTCTGGAGGGCAGGCTGTTACAAAGGGCCTCTGCGACTGCCTCCGCTGAGTCGGCATATTTGTTTGCCATATCGAAGAGAGCCCTGACAGTGGCTGGAGGCTTCCGAGTGAATTTTGCGATGAACGGGGCGTCCTTTACTCCCTTGCGGAAGGCGGCAATGACGACCTCGTCCTTGATCATTGGGATTTGGTTGCATTTCTCGGAGAAACTCTTGATAAATTCACGCAGAGACTCATTCTTCTTCTGGTGCAGTTGGTATAGATCGTGCTCGGAAGGCGGCCTCTCGTAGGTCCCTTGGAAGTTGGCGATGAACCCCTCCCTGAGTTCTCTCTAGGAACCGATCGACTGCCTCGGGAGCCCTGTTAGCCAAGTCCTCGCTGAGTTGGCCAGGGCGACCAGGAGGTAGTTAGCCATGGCTTTGTGATCACCTCTAGTAGCTCGGATTGCCAGAGTGTATACGGTGAGCCAGGATTCAGGATTGGTTTTGCCATCGTATTTCTTGATCCCTGTAGGCTTGAAGCCCGACGGCCAGTCGACATCCTGTAGCTCGTGGGTGAAAGCTAGAACGCCTTCATCTTCATGAGGGCTCTGGCTCCGATCGCAGCGGTTGAACCACTCGTGGTGGAGGCCAAAGCACTCATGCTCGTCCTCCAGTCGGTGGCGCTCGTCCTCTTCGTGTTGACGGCGTCGGGCATTGATGTCTTCTCGGAGGTTGCGTTGTAGATGAACTCGGAGGTCTTGGTTGAACCAGCAATCATTCTGACGGCGCTGCCGATTGTTGTTGTTGGTGTTGACGAGTGATGTTTGTCGTGACTCCTCATGCGGCTGACTTGAGCCGACCGCCCGGCGTCGTGTTGATGTGGACGAGATTGCCGCCGGAGAACCCGACCGGTTGGTCGGTATAAGGGTTTTGCTCGACTGCTGGTGCTGCTGACAGGCAGCAGCTGTAATCATCACCTTGATCTTGGCTATCGTCGGGGGGCCTAGTGATCAGGCCTAAGCTGGAGTGTATCCAGCAAGGTTGCAACGGCCACGACGTTCTGTTGTGGTGTGACGAAGACGTCGTGGTCGCCGACTCTAGTCTGAAGGATTTGCTGCTGAGCGGTTCGCCCAGCCTTGCGTAGCTCGTCGTTGCGAGCCTTGTGGTCGGCCTCCTCCTGTTGCTGTAGTCGGCGTGCCTCCTCTTGTTGCTACTCTTGTAGTCAGCGCACCTCCGGTGGAGGGGTTGAAGCCATGAAGATCTCGCGGGGTAGAAGGAAACTTGCCAGACTGGTGTCCGAACCAGTGTTCGAACCGCTGTCCGACTTGGAGTCGGAATCCGAGTAGTTGATTGGAGTAAGGACGACTCCGACCTCCCTAGATCCAATCTGGAGTGGCTCGGAGCCACGTCCAAACTGAAGCCTAGAGGATCAGGTCAGCCGCGTGGGATGTAGATCCGTGGCGTCACCGGGTCTGCAAGGGAGATTGATGATCCCTCCCCCTCCTAGCCTGACCCGGGCCGGCTCAAGGCCAAGCGCGAGTCGAACGCCAAAGGAGAGAGTTGTCCCGAGACCTAGCAAGGTGGTAGATTGCCGTAGCAAATCGACGAGGGTGGCTGCAGCGTCTTGTGGGCCGACTGGCGTGGAGTCGGCTGGTTCCTCGACCGGTTGAATTGGATATGCGTTGGCCAAGGTGAGATTGCCGAACATGTCGGCGACAAAGTTGAGGCTTCCGAACGTCATTGTGTCTCCAGGGGAGAACTTGCCGCCATCGACTCTGGTTGCTGGATCCATCGAGCTTGTAAATGTAAAACTCGCCGGATCCCCTACCTGGCGCGCCAACTGTCGATGTTTTACACTGGCAATATGAATATGGGGCTACCCGGCGAATGGAAAGTCAGTGGATTGCAAAGGAACACGGGGGGATTTATACTGTTCAGGCCCTCGGTGTGAGGTAGTACCCTACGTCCAGTTGTGGTGTTATTCCTTTGAGGATTTATGTCGATCTATGATTTTTTGTATTGTTCTGCCCTCATGGGGCACCCTGTCTCCCCTTATATACTGGGGGATAGGGGTACAAGGTAGGAGTCCCAGCCGGATACGGCCAAGGGATCTCCTCTTAGAGATACAATTTACCCGACTAGGACTGTATATTCCTTATTGTACAAGGCAAAGTTTGTTGGGTGCTACTATATCTCTAATTATAAGACCAGGCCCATCCTCTATCGAGTGGCCCATATTCTTGTGATGAGTACCGCAGGGCCAATGGCCTCCACAGCCGGGTGCCCCAGTTGACTACCTATGGCAAGTTAAATGGAGCTTCTACGCATTTATTGTATTTCCCCGCTACTTTGTTTCTTTAAGTCCCATCATGGCATAATAAATGTAAACTTTAGCCATAAGGCTTCTCACTGTCAATTCTTTAATAAATAGTTTGTTTCTTTCATGATGTTGGTTGCGATATTATCTTTGTAGCTATGTGCTAGCTTGATCCTAGGCTAGTCCGTGTACACAGAGGGTCCTGTTCTGGGGTCCCACAGTCCAACAAAATCTAAAGCCCGACCACGGAATGGGCATGGTTTGTTAATTGGATTCAACGTGGTGCTGGGCACCAATTGGATATTGTCGAACCTTTGACAAGCCTCACACCCTCTATGGTATGAAACAACCATCAATCATCTTCGGCCAATAGAAATCAGCTTTACTAAATAGCCAATTCATCTTGTGGGCCGATTGATGAGTTCCACAAATCCTCTCGTGAACTTCTCCAATTACAACTTTAGATTGATCATCATCTAAGCATTTGAACAGTACCCTGTCCACATTTCGGTGATATAACTCATCGTCAAGACAAGTATACTTAAAAAGCTTGCCACCAAATTTTGTGATCAACCTTGCTACTAGGATTTTTCAAATATTCGATCAAAGGGATCCTCCAATCATTAATTTGATCAACAGCGCATATAACAGAATTAGGACATAATTCGGCCTTTGAAGTGTGTATGCAATCCTGGCCCCCCAGCTCTCTATCGAGGTCTGGTCTGACCAGCAATACAAGGCTGGTCCGACCGACATGTCAGACACTGGTGGGACCACCCCGAGTGTGTAACTTTGCTAATTTTGCCCAAACTCTCACAATCAAGCATCGGCTTTTCCAGAACGAGAAATAAACCTTTTTTAACATGATAACCAAATGCTTGTTGTGCCAAGTCATTAGCTCTTGAATTTTCTTCTCTAGATATATGTCTAATGACAAAATTATCACAATTGGCAATGATATATAATTGATCTAAATACCTATTTGTGAATCAACAAAGGCTTCTACGTGCTTAGCACCAATAATCTCTATCACTTGTAAACTGAATAATAAAGCATCATATTCGGCTTGATTATCAGTGCAAGGATATTCTAAATGAACCGATATTTCAAAAAAAGTACCATTAGGAGAAATTAACACTACACCTATTCCTTGTCCTCCCTTGCAAGAAGAAACATCAAAATAAAAGTTCCAGAGTGTAATATCAATCATGTGAATCTCATTATGATAATAACCATCAACATGATGATCCACAATAAAATTAGCTACAGTTTGGCCTTTCATAGATTTTAAAGACTCATAAGCCAAATCATATTCATGTAAAGCATACGCCCACTTGTCAATTCTCCCACTCAAAATTGGCCTTTGCAACATGTATTTTATAACATTGGTTTGACAAGCAACTATACAAGTACTAGATAGCAAATAATGTCTTAACTTGGTGCAAGCATAACATAAAGATAAACAAAGTTTCTCGCAAACACATAACTTGTCTCGGTATCAATTAAGCGACGGCTCAAAAATATGATGATGTGCTCCTTTACATCAACTTCTTGTGTCAAAATAGCACCAATGATATTATCTTCATCGGCGACATTTAACTAAAACGGAATTCTGGCTTTAGGTGCTCTCACCGCGGGATGACAAGTACCTTTTGATTTCATCAAACGTCTCTTGTTTCGCCCCCAAGGAAAATCGACTTATCTGTTTAACCGAAGTATGGGAACAAAAGCATCAATCTTGCCAGACAAGTTAGATATGAACCTTCTCAAATAATTTATCTTGCATAGCAACTTTTGAAGTTCTTTCTTGCATGTCAGCGCTTTAAACTCTCAAATCTTTTCTATCTTCCTAGGATCAATCTTAACACCTCTCTCATATATCATGAACCCAAAGAACTTTCCCGCCGACACACCAAAAGCATACTTGAGTGGATTCATCTTTAAACCATACCGACGCATTCATTCAAAAGCTAAGCACAAATCAGCTAAGTGATCATCCATGCCATCCGATTTGACAATAATATCATCAATATAGATTTCTATGATTATATCGAGCAAATCATGAAAAATTAAATTCATTGTTCTTTGATATGTAGCCCTGGCATTTTTCAAGCCAAAGGTCATAACAACCCACTCAAACAAACCAACAAAACCATGACACCTAAAGGCCGTTTTGAATATGTCTTCTTCGGCCATGAATATTTGATGAGAAAATTCCTTGTGTACACTTGAAAACTTACTCAATCCCTTCTATGCACCTGAAATTTACTCTATCCTTGTGTGCCCTTGAAATTCGCTTTGATCCCTTCCATGACCCTCCCGTTAGGTTTCCGTTAGATTTGTGAGTACATGCATAAGTTAGCTTGACAGTTTTTTTCAAAAAAGACCAAAATGCCCATGGTAACCCTAGGTAACCAACCACACCTTTGATCCCCATCTGTCTCCCTATAGTATCACGCGTGCGAGGTTAGCACATGGTCGCCTGCGTTCCCGTCGCTATCATCGAAGGCAGCTCCTAGCAGCGGTGGCTAACTATGACTCCTATCCCCGCTCTCCCAAGCTCGCCCATGCCCAGCCTCTGATCTCCTGTCCTCGGGCCCCGAGCTCCGGGCAGCGGTAGTTATCAGCCCCGCCCCTGAGCTCCCAGCGGCGGCGGCTACCAGCCCCCGGTGCCTGAGCTCCCGGTGGCGGTGGCTACTAGCCCCAGCCCCCAAGCTCCCGGCGGTGGCGGTGGATACCGGCCCCCGGCACCCGAGCTCCCGGCGGCCGCGATTACCGGCCTCGGCCCCTGAGCTTCAGAAGGCGGCGGCGGCTACCAGTCCCAGGCGCCCAAGCTCAAGGCGATGGCGGCTACCAGGCCCGGCCCCCGTGCTCCAAGAGGCAGCGGCGGCTACTGTCCCTAGCGCCCAAGCTCCAGGTGGCTACCCACCCGAGCTCCTATCCCCCGTGGCTTTCGTCCCCCAACCTCTGATCCTAGTAGGTTGATTTCTTCCCTTGTTTACAAGTTCTGTAGAAGAGCCTAAATTGCCTTGAATCACTAGCTTCTGAATGTTTCCTTTGTTCTCAAAAGTAAGGAAGATTAGATGCAGTAATTTGTAGAATTCAATTTAACTAGGGAAAATTACATTCAACATTAACTCATGTTACTGTCATGTTGTATTATTTAGATCACCGTTTTTTATCCATTGTCTAGTACTAATATCGTATTTTCAGCTAGCTATATCATAGTTCAATGTACTAAATTTGTTTTTCAAAATTTATTTTAAATTTTCTATGCAATAATTATTTGTATCATAAAACACACATGATGAACTCATGAATAACATTTCAATCTTTATCGAGAGCTCTCCACTGCTAACTATACACTCCAATTTCAGTTTCTCCATTCTCAAGGGCATAATGGACATTTCTAAGCAAAGTAACCTCCAAACTGTAGGAAACCTAACGGGAGGGGCATGAATGTGATCAAAGCGAAATTTTGAGGGCACAAAAGGGATAGAGTAAATTTCACATGCATAAAAGGGATTGTATAAGTTTTCAAATGTACACAAGGAACTTTCTCATATTTGATTATAACCGACATTACCATCTAGAAAACTAATGACTATGTCCCGAAGCATCATTAATTAACATGTCAGCTATAGACATGAGATATTCATCCTTAGGAGTTGTTTTATTTAAATCTCTAAGTCAATACAAACTCTAATCTTACCACTCCCTTTCTTTTCAACCAGAACGATATTAGAAACCCACTCTGCATATCTACATAGCTTAATAATACGCCTTCAATAATCGGTCTATTTCTTCTTTGACATGATCATATATATTAGAATTAAAGCAACAAGGCAGTTGTTTATATGGCCTAAACCCAGATTTAATGGGAAGTCAATGCACTACAAGCTCATGACTAAGGCCCGATATCTTGTGATACTCCCATGGAAAGCAATCAAAATACTCCTTAAGCAAATCAATTACTTTAGCCTTGTAATCGGCTTTCATGTTTTTATTTACAAAAGTCAGCCTTGGAATAGAACCATCTCATATGTCTACTTCTTCCAATGGATTGGCCGTTGTAAAACCTTGACCCAATTTCTTTACTTCATCAAAGTTTTCAATAGTCTGACCAATATTTTTCTTTGTGGACCGATATTCTTGCACCTTCTTTTGCAACCTTTCTAGATTGGCTTCCTTAGTCATGATAAAATGTAATATTGCCCAGCCATGTTAAGTTAGTTGGCCTTATAGAAATGAGTACAAAGCCACTTTTGGAGACACCGATAAAATCATAATTAGAAAGATCCAACCCAGACAAGCATTGAATATTGCCATGCTACCACTCAACTGAAGCATTGGCCATTGCAACCTCGGCCGATGTGTCCACTTGAACAAAGTCAATCTCGTCGCCATCCCAATGAATTAAGAATTTGGTGCAAGGTAGAAGAACGCAACAGATTGGCACTGAAGTCCAACAACAGCCTAAAATAACGCTTATAGTTACCTTTGCATGTCAACCACGAAGAAAGCGTTTGGCAACTCTTGTTCCCCACGGTAAGCTCCACGGAGAATAGCCCCTTTCCCTCCGTTGCCTCAGCATTGAAGCCGTTGAGCGTCATGTTGGTCTTCTTTAGTTCATCATCTTTTCGCCCCAATTTCTTAAATAAAGAATAAGGCATCAAATTTATGGTGGAACCTCCATCCATAAACATCCTAGAGATCAGTCCCTCATCAATATGCCCCTTCAGATTGAAGAGCGGTCTCATATGACGATTGGACTCATCGACTTCTCAAGATTGCACCCCCTTCAACCAAGTGAAAGTTGCGGGAATTCGGCCTCGTCCATGGCTTGAAATTCTGAAGGTAAAGCAAACACCATGTTGATGCCATATTCTCTCTTGGCGGCGAATCATTGCTAATAACCGGTAAGTCACCATCTAAAGTATCATCTCATCATCACTTGGAATATTAACGGCCCTCTCAATCTCCATGTTTTAGGACTTCCAACTTGCTTGGTGCTGTTGGAAGTTTTATCTCATTGAACCCTATCTCTAAGCTCTTCGGCCTCTTGTTCCCTCAACTTTTGGGCCCGAAGACGCTGTAATCGACTCTTCTGAGTAGGGGTCAAATCCAGAGCCATCCACTTTGGCTTTGGTTGTTTTAGAGCATAATAGTGATTTTTGGTACTTTTGGACGTGTTAAAAACTCTTGAATCTCCTCTTCATATTGTGGCAACTGCCTGTTGTTTCCGCATGACTTCGATTCGACTGGCCTTGGGGCTCGGTATGACCGACATACGGTCAACCAGCCTTGAAGCCCAGTAGGACTAGCATTTGGACCATTCGGTTCTAGATGTGCTCAGTCGATCAGCCTCGAGGTCCAGTCAGACCGTAGTGGCCTGTTTGGCTCTGGATATGCCCGGCCAGACCAGCACGGCCGATGGTCGATTTGCTGGCTTTGGTCTCCTTGGCTTGTGTCGGTGTGGAACACACCTATAGCAGATCCAGAGGGACCCCCTTCCCCCCCCCCCCCCCCCATTTGTGAGTTCAGTCAGGGAACCAGTGGGGTTTTAGATTGGTTGTAGGTAGTTCTGAAGTAAATGGGAGTGTGAGGGATTATACAGGTTTGGGCCACCCGGAGGTGTAATACCCTACTCCTGTTGTGTTCTTCGTTCTTGGAGATCTAATTCCTCTCCAGAAGGGTTTACAAGACTTAGCCTGTGAATCCTCTTTTTTTGGGGCTCTATCAATCCCTCTGGCCTCGGCTCTCCCCTTAATAAGCTTCTTTGGGGGCATACCACAGTGGCCATCAGTCCAGGTTTTAGGAAATTAGGTATGTTATGTCTTGTCCTATGCTGGCTGGTGGGTCCAGCTGCTTCTCCCTTCCAGGGCCCTCTTCAAGTTGGCGAGGGACAGAGCAATGGTGGACGGCCATGGTCTGGTGTGTCCTGTCCTAAGCTTGTGAAGGAAGACTGAGCTTCTCGTTGACCATGGGGCCATGCGCTTACCTCTCGCCGAAGGAATAGGTGTGGAGAGCGGAGTAGGTGGCACAGTCGTCCACGCCGCCGTGCCATTCCCATGCCCCACATCAGAAAAAGGGCAATGATGGCCTGGGGCGTGGGACACAGGACCGCCTTGTCTCCCACGCCTCACACTAGGTAGATATACATCCTATCACCCTTAAGTAACGAGGCGCGGAGAGATCAAAGCAAGGAGACGGGCTCCATTGCATTGTCATTAATTCTCCTGCCCCCACATGCTCCTCTAGCCATCTAGGAGAGCCGAGTTCGAGGCAGGGTGAGGGGTGCCGAGCCTATCCGGAGTCAGGCCCAACATGGCGCCCCGAGCTCACCCCTCGGAACGCCGAGCTCGGTCCGTGCAGGGGGAGTCCCCCGTGCAACCTTGTCATGGTCAAGGGAGGCCCCAGCCACGTGGTGACATGGCCTTTGGCCACCCCATGCCTCCAGCGATGGGAACCTTGGTTCCCATTCATCGATAGTAGCCCCCCAGCCTCATGCCGGCTCGCCAGACGAAGGCGGAGATGAGGCCCACCTTTGCAGCTGCATGGCCGTTGTTGCAGCGCCAAACCACTTTGGGCATTTCTTGGGTGCCGTGTGTGGTCAACCGGCTGGAGCTAGGGCGGACCACGTATGCGTGCATGCACGCAGGCAGCGTAGGGAAATGAAACGACGGCTGCCCACCTCATTTCCCACCCTGTCGTGCATGGTTTTTAGGGATATGGAATGATTTCTCGCGTGAATCATGGAGGCGGTCCCCCATGGGTACGAAAGGTGGCAGCTATGGGTGGAGTGGAGAGCGACCTATAAAAAAGGGGAAGGGCATCTTCTACGCACCCTTCGACACTCGCTCTCCTTGGCCGCTGATCTCTCCTTGCCTTCCTCCTCTCTCCGCTTCTATCTCCTCAATCCAGCCCCCAGTATGCCGAGGGCACAACGCTTGTGCCACACTGCCTCCGTGACGAGGCAGAGTGTTGAGTTCCACCGCATTGCTTACAAAACCCACCGCTAGAGGAAGCGACGTGTGAGGGCTGGTGTGGAGCCATGGACCCCAGGTACCCACGGAGGCAAAGTACGGCGTAGTCGGATAGAGGGTGGCTGATGGGGAACAGGGGTTCCCGATCTTCCGTCAGGTAGAGAATTAACTAGTTTTGGGTGGAACGCGAACACTGATCCGGCTTCAGATCAACAGACCGATCCCTGCAACTAGCATCACGACTCCTCTGTATCAACCTTGTCACATCGGTTGACCTCACAAGAAGGCTTAATCCCTGCCATGCGAAGTACGGAAGAACACGAAGTATGCGCAAGAACCGAAGTACGCAACGCAATTAAAGTGACCAATTGCAGGATGAGATATTAAGCACCGAAGTTGGGGTTTCACAACCGATGACGGCGACTGTTCGAAGACAGATTGATCTAAAGCAAAACCCAAACCCTAATGTGGAGGGGCGGCGACTAAATAATAGTTAAGGTCGTCACACCCCCTGACTCCCTCAACGCTCTAAGACGAATACACGGCCCAACGGGACCAAAAGGATGGTGCACGCAGCACCCTGAAGATTCGGACGCTGACTTGGTTTTGACGATTCTGTTGACTCCGTGGAATTTGGATGTCAAACCAAAAGCCACTTGGTTAGCTTATGAATTATCTTTCCGTGCATATTTGGAGCGTCAAAAACGGAGTCCGTCATGCATCACTAGGCGTCCAGTTTTACTGCAGGATGGTCCTGAGGCCGAGCAAACTCGAACTCGCAGTTGGACTGGGCCTCCGGTGTTTGGGTGTCCTTACGAGTTCTTCTCTGCCATCCACACCTCTCCAAGTACTTCATGATCATCTCATTCCTAAGCAAATACATCATTAGTAGCAATCTATTCTCAAAACTTATAAAAGATCGCTTAAGAACGAGCTCACCTCTAGTGTAATCTGTCGCATTTGAGCTGGGTCATTGGAACTTGCCATAACGGTTGAGGTCAGCGGGTGCATCCGAAGGAAGTGGTCCTCATCATGGCCGGCCCTGTAAGTAGGGACTTAGGAGAACTCGGGCTCATGTAACCTTGCACGACAAGGAAAGGATATAGTACCTAAGCCGGTTACTCTATGTCTTAGAAGAAATCACTTGGTCTAGTCCAACTGGGATTCCTAAACTTGACCTTGCCTCTCGGATATAAGGACACAGCAAGGACCCCCGGCATAACCAATCTTGCCAAAGATACAACGAAAGCAAACATCACAACTGAAAGTAGGTATTACCTTACCCTGAGGCCTGAACCAGTAATAAACCGTCTTGTCTTGAAAGCCTATCGAGTTTCAGTCCAACGACTAGCCCTACAATCAATACAGCCGATATAAAACATCGACATGGATGCGCAAGTTTGGGTTCATCAAGATCATAGTCATCAAGCCTGATTGATCCAACACAGGAGATCGAAGGCCATTGCACTTCTCTCCCGGACCAAACCATCAGCTCAGAAGCCCCACTTCATCACTGACAGATTCGGCAACCTCACCTTGTCCGACTCGGATTCAGCCCGATCAGTCAGGGATCAAGCCAACTTCACGCTAGTTGGCTTACTCAACGCCATAGCAGTCTTCAACAACTTGCTTTGGCGATACCCAAGATCTACGAGTTCAGGGACAACTCTCTTTCCTAGTATTCCACTGGGATTTGGCTCTGAGCCGGTCGAGATTGGATCTAGGGAGACAAGATTGTCAATCTCCCACTTGAACTCAACAATACCGCAGCCATCTTTGACTTAAATCTGATGCGGCAGACCCGATCCCCCGGAATTCGACTCAGATACAGCCTAGAGCTTCTCGGATCTAGGGAGGTTGGGGTCATCGTCATGCCACTACACTACTCCAAGTCCGACTCCCAGTCAGACAGTAGCTCGGGAAGCTTCTCTTCACCACGTGAGGTATGGCATCAAAGGGATCAACTCCAACACAAGATGCACGCTGACTACGCGAACAGCAAGAGGAGGAGGCTCGCCGATTGTGTGAGAAACAGGAGGAAAAAAACCGATGTCTACAGACCGAGAGCAACGCTCGCAACCAAGATTTGCACAAAACTGCCCAAGTAGCACAACTAGAGATCCTCCAAACCAGAGTGGGCGACCAAGACATCTTTGTTATAACTTAACAGAATGTCGTGGCCGCTGCTACACTCCTAGACACCTTGCAGCTAGGGCCTAATCACCAAGCAAAGCCGACTATTGCTATGACCAAAGCCATGATAACAACAGCAGCATGTCAACAACGTCAGCAATCTGGAGACACGTTCATCCCATCCAACAAGACGACTTCGAATGCTGTGACATCATCAACTGTGGCAAGATGTCGCGCAGCCGGCATTGACCATCCCCACTCGGAGTCCAACCGCGCATCACAAGGCCACACCGATGATGAACTGTGGCGTCAGCACGACGGGTGACGGGACGACTATGATGCCTGAGAGCGACTACGACGAGATCTCTGCCACGACATCAATGCTCGACGCTGAGAACGCAAGGGAGATGAACGCCGAGAACGTAAGGAAGACGAACATGAGTGCTTCCGTCTCTACCACTAGCGGTTTCACCGCTACAGTCAGAGCCAGAACCCCCACTCAGATGAGGGAGTTCCAGCCTTCTCACGCGAGCTATGACAAGTTGACTGGCCATCAGGCTTCAAGCTGACTGGCAAATAGAAGTACGACAGCAAGACCAACCCGGAATCCTGGTTGATAGTGTACACCTTGGCAATCCGAGCAGCTAGAGGCGACCACAAAGCCATGGCAAATTACCACCTTGTCACCCTAGCCGACTCGGCACGAACATGGTTAACGGGGCTTCCCATAGGGTCTATGGGCTCCTTGGGGGAACTTTGTGAGTGCTTCGTGGCCAATTTCCAAGGAACATACCAAAGGCTAGCGTTCGAGTACGATCTATACTAGTGCCATCAGAAGAAGAACGAGTCTCTCTGAGACTTCATCAATCGCTTTTCCGAGAAAAGGAACTCCATCCCCAAAATCAAGGATGAGGTGGTCATTGCTACCTTCTGCAAGGGAGTCAAGGACACTTCGTTCATCCCCAAGTTCACTCAGAAGCTGCCCAACTCCGTCAAAGCTCTATTCGACATGGCTAACAAGTATGCTGATTCAGCCGATGCAGTTGCCGAGGCACTCGATGACAACAAGGAGCCCCAACAAAAGGAACAACGGGAGATGGACGACGCGGTCCTATCTAAAGCCGGGAACCACAAGCGCAAGTCAGAAGACACAGTGGCGACAGTCAACCGTAGCCGACCGCAACCCCCAAGGACGGACGACTACTAGAAGGTTATGAACGGGCCATGCCCTTTTCATCCAAGGGGAAACACGCGGCCAAAAATTGTTACATGCTCATGAAATTCATCACCGAGCAAACATCCACGACGGGAACCAAAAGACAAAGACAAGCCGGACTCAGGCCTAGCCGACGATTACCAAGATCCTCAAGCTGAGCTCAATCACATATTTGGAGGGCAGTCGGCATACGAGTCCAAGCACAAGTAGAAGTTAACCACACGGGAAGTAAACTCAGTCTCCACTGACGCCCCCCAATATTTACGGTGGTCTGAGGTGGCAATCATGTTCGACCACATGGATCACCCCGACTGAGTGGCACATCTAGGACGCTATCCACTCGTTCTGGATCCAGCTATCAAGAACATCAAGCTGAAGAAGGTTCTCATCGATGGAGGAAGCGCACTCAACATTCTCTTCGCCAAGACACTCAACGAAATAAAGATACCTCGATCTGAGTATAGCTACAAGTTGGCCCAATCACACGAAGCTACAGTCGGATGGAGCAATGTCCGATTGGTAGCAACAACTTCAAAGGAGGACGAAGAAGTCCCGACAAAAAGGTGGCCAAGTTGGGAATTTGAACGGAGTTAGAAACAAAAAAGATCCCCCTGGACCCTTCTGACCCCACCAAGACTGCTCTTGTCGGGACCTGACTCAACCCCAAATAGGAAGACGAGCTCGTCACCTTTCTCCAGACGAACAGGGATATATTTTCTTAGAAGCCTTCCGATATGCCTGATGTACCAAGGGAGGTGATTGTCACACCCTGAAAATCGGCCTAATTAAAAATCATTTTGGGTAAATGGACATACAAGAATACACTAGAAAATTTGTTTAAAGAAGTGTTTGAATAAAATTCTAAAATTTCCAAAATTAAAAATCCCAAGTAGAAAATTTATATTCCCTAGGGTTTTGTCAGAATATTTTAGGCATTTAAGTATTTATAATAATAAATTTCTTCATGTTTCGTGGTGGTATTTACCTCTGATAAATTCCCCATGGCGTAATAAACTCTTTGAAATTTTCTCGGATTTTTCAGATCTCCAAAATTAATTTTAATGTTATAAAGAACACTTTAGTAATTAAATAAACAGAAAATAAATTCCTTTTCTTTCCTTGATCTTGGGTCATTTCTGGTCCAACTCTTTTATCTTCCCTTTAACTTGGACCTGTTGTCCCTCTCCTTTATCAATGTCTAGTGTCATTATCAAAACCCTAAAGCCTCCTCGAAATTCTAAATCTGAAGCTCTCGGATTTATCCAATTTCGGAAAACCTAAAATCCCCCATATTTCTTCGACTCTCGGAAACTCCCTTCCTTTGAAATCAATTTAACCCGTTTTGAAGATGAACCTTAAATCTCAGGAATCTTCCGAGATTTGCCCTGATTTTAATCTCTATAAAATATACTCGTCAATTCCCTTATTCCTAAAATATTTGCAAATTTCCCAATGACTCTAATTTCCCGATGTTCCAGTATTCTCACGAAATATTATCCGTTTTTTTGAATCCTTCAAATATACATATATTTTGGATATTTAATTATTCCTCGAATACTCCAATTTCTCGCCCTCGGTAAAATATCCTGCATTTTCCAAATCTTAGATTCCATAAATATTCCTGAGCCATCCGGTCTCAAATATTCTAATTCTTCCCAAAACCCAGGTTCCATAAAATATCCTCGGGTTTGAAAATATTCTTATATTTTTTGGGATGTCTAATTGTTTCTCGTATACTCCATTTTCTAAATCCCTCCATTTATTTTCTGAATCCCAAGAATGTTTTGGGAGTGTAAACATTCCAATTTTCCAATCTCCCTAAAATACCCCCATTTTCAGACTCCCACATATATATAAATATATATATATATATATATATATATATGTATGTATATCCCGCATTTTGACATATCCCGAAGTCCAGAATATTTCCGCAACTTATAATTCCAAAATATTTCTCCGATTCTTTAAAAATCCCTAAATTCCAATTTTGTTCTGGAAAACTCTTTTCATTTTTCCCCTTTCCCTTTTCCTGTTTTTCCCCTGCCTTTTTCTTTTTTCCCTTTCTTCTTCCTCCTTCCTTCTTCTTCTTCCTCCCTTCTCCCTTCCTCTCTCTCTCCCTTCCTTCAGCAGGGCCAGAGCCCCGCCCGAGCTGCTCCTGTCGCCGGACCTAGCCTGCCGCCACTGCGCCGCCTCAGCCTACTACCCCGTGCCGCCCGCAGACTTAGCCCGACCCGGCCCACCGCTGCTGGACCTGCGCCCCCGTGCCGCCCCTGGACTCTAGAGCCACCGCAATGCCCTAGCTGTGCCCCTATAAATAGCAAGCCTCTGCCGTCACTGTGCCCTAGCGCCGCCCTACAACCCGAGCTTCCCGAGCCGCCATCGCCACAGCATCGGGAGCCCACCCTGCTCTATGCCCAACACTACCCCCTCTCCAGTGTGCCGCCGCCCTGTTTTTTAGGCTGCTGCTGCCTGGCGCCCTGCTCCCTGCCGCTGCCATCCAGTGTCGCCACCGCACTACAAGCTGCCTCTACCACGCGAGGCGCAGTTGCCGTCGCTGCGGTCGTCGTTATCTTTTTCCCAGCGGCGCTGGCCTCCATTCTTCCATGTCGGTGCCGCCGCTCTCTCCAACCCGGTGCTCTGCTGTTGCCCTCCTTGCCGCGCTGTCACCGGGGACGTCATCCTCGTGCTGCGCCGTGCCGTGCCATCCCCTTCGCTCGGTCGTGCGCCGGCGTCGCGCCATGGACAGAGGAGCTCCCATCGCTCCGGGCCGCCAACATGTGGGCCTGACGCATCCCCCTCCTCGGTGTGTGATAGGTGGACCCCACTGGCGTACTCCATGTCAGGATGACATATGGGCCTATCTGTTTAATGCCGAGCAAATTCCAACCATCCAAAAACCCTAGATCCATCCTAGCCGTTGGATCTACATGAAATCCCCTCGGTCCAAATCTCAACCGTCAGATTCCCTTAGATCAAATCTCGGCCATTGGATTTCTGTAACCTGATCCAATGCCAAATCAGCCCTAATTGTCAAGTCGGCCTCCACCTCATCGCTACCTGATCCACTTAGGCCACGTGGTCATCCATATCATCGGACCACCACCTCTCTCTGATTCTCAAGTCCATAAACCCAGTCTACATAAGCCAAGCCACTAACTAGTGGGTCCCATTTCCTTTTCCAATTTAAAAATAATCCATTTAATTGAAATTTCGAGGGAATATTCCCGAAAATATTCCTTTTCCAATTCCTTTCCGGTTTTCTCTGAAATTAATCTTTCGGAAACCATAACTTTTCCGTCCGAACTCCAATTCGACCTATTCTTCTTCCTAAATTCATCTAAAGTCATGATCTACATATTTATGTACTTTTTTGTACTGTTTATTTGGAGTTTATTAGGGTTTTTCCTGGTTTTACATGTAGTCAGGCGTTTCTGCCATTTCAGAGGATCGCGGAGTCCACGGAAGAGTTCGAAAGGACGTTTGAAGACTTTTCTATTGCAAGGCAGGTCACACGACAACCTCCTTGAGCATGTTGATCCCATTTGTGAAAATTATTTTATTTAATGTTATTGCATGCAATGTTTTGGAATGACATTATATGGGTATTTATTGATCCTATGTTCCTTGATTATAGCCATTTTGTTATTAATGCCTTTACATTGATACGCTGGGTAATAATATTGACTAGCTGGATGTTTGATTAATGATCTAGCTAGATTATGTAGGATCTGCTTAGCACTACTTAGAAACTTTAGCATCATTTTATGTGGGGAACTATTCATTCATTAGTGATTCAATAATCATTAATTGCTATATTTTCACGACAGTTGGTCGTGGTTGGTTAATTAATATACCAACTAAAACTTGATTGAATGGTGAGTTGTGAGCACATGGAATGATGATGTTGCTAGTAGTGCTCATGACGATTAAGGACTGGTTCACGGACTACTTATTGCGAAGCAATACCATACTAACCACAAGCCAGAATGGGCAACGGTTGGATCTGTAGGGTAGCGACTTCAACAGGAGGCACCACGGTGTGTTTGTGGCTGTGTCAATAAGACCACCATGGCTGTGTCAATAAGTCCATGTTTGGGCGTTGGATCGTCTCCCTGTCTAGGAACCTGATCAACCCTACCAGAGACTGGTAGTTCAGCGGATGGCTTTTCTGTTGGGCGAGTTGCATGAAAGGTCCTTGAAGAACCACGTGGCGTCTCTTAGCTGATTGGTTAGTCACATAGAAGACTTGTGTTATGTCATTGGCAAGTATGAATGGCTCATCATTGTATCTGACTTGCTTTCGATCTACGGTAGTCACTCCATCTTTTCCAATCCTTATGCCCTTATTGATATTGACCCATTGGCACCTAAATAAAGGGACCTTAAGAGGTCCATAGTCCAGCTGCCATATATCATTTATGACTCCATAGTATGTGTCCTTGTGGCTGCCACTGTTGTAGGCATCATAGAGGACAGCACTGTTCTGGTTTGTACTCTTCGCATGTTGCCTCTTTGTATAGAAAGTAAACCCGTTGATAACATATGCTTCAAATGTCAAGATTGTGTTAGATGGTCCCCAAGCCAGATGTCTCAGCTACTCATTGTCTGTGCCCGTATTAATGATATGCGCTTTAAGCCAATCACCAAAACGAAGCCTATGTTGCTTCAAAATCCATGCTTCTGACCTTGCACGATTTTGTCTTCCCAGCATGTTCAAGTGAATGTCGAAATACTGGGACACTACTACTGATTGTTGCAGCACCATGAAATGGGCTTGCCGAATCGATACGACATCGGGAGTGTACATTGATTTCTGACCGATTGTTCCTTTACCATGTAGCCTCCCCTCATGGTGAGAGAGTGGGATACCAATCGGTTTGAGACCCATATAGTCGATACAGAACTCGACGACCTCCTCGGTTGAAATACCCTTGACAATACTGCCTTCTAGATAGACCTGTTATGGACGAAACCCTTCAAAACCCCCATGAGCCTCTCGAAAGGATACATTTGGTGCATATACACGGGGCCTAGGATTCTAATCTCCTTCACAAGTTGAATGATGAGATGCACCATGATGTTGAAAAACGATGGAGGAAAACACATCTCTAGCTAGTGTGAGATAGTATTGAAAATGCACACAGTTTTGTTATTGGTCCACAGACCTTCTCCGGCAGAATGCCTCTTATTGCAATAGGGAGCAGTTGTGTCATCATCATGTGACAATCATGTGACTTCATACCAACTAATTTTTTCTCTTTCATATTGACCTTAGTTCTAATGTTGGATAAGTATCCAGATGGTACCTTGACTCCGTGCAAGCATTCGCAAAAGCTGGTTTTCTCAGCCTTACTGAGGGTATAGGAGGCAGCCGGAAGGTAGTGATCACCACCATCTTTTTCTTGAGGGTGCAACTCTTCTCTAATCACAAGTTCTTTAAGGTCATTTCCTGACTTGAGTGTATCCTTTGTTTTCCTAGGTATGTTCAGCATGATCCCGATAAGGCTGTCACAAACATTCTTTTTGACGTGCATGACATCGATCGCATGACGAACATCTAGATCCACCTAGTATGGCAAGTCCCAAAACATATATTTCTTCTTCCACAGAATTGGCACGTCGTCACATGACGGTGCAGTACAACATCCCCTACCAAGGGTAACTCTTACATCCTTCACCTTTTGGAATATCTTTTGCCCGGTTGTATGCCTAGGAGCCATACCATCTTCCACGGTCCCATCAAACTCTCTCTTGTTCTTGCGGTACGGGTGGTGTGAACGGAGGAACCTCTGGTGACGCATGTAAACTATTTTTCTTGAGTTGGGGAGCCATAGGTGCGCAATGTCATCCAAGCATTGCACGCATGCGTTGGCTCCTTTCACGGTCTGTCCTGCGAGGATGCTTAGCGCTGGGTAATCGTTGATTGTGATGAATAACATTACACGTAAATCAAAGTAGGTCCTTTTGTACGTATCCCACACCTGTACGCCATTTGTCCAAAGCTCGACAAGATCTTCCACCAATGGCTTTAGGTACACATCAATATTGTTGCCGAGTTGTCTTGGTCCTTGGATAATAGTGGAATCATCATGTACTTGCGCTTCATACATAGCCAGGAGGGAAGGTTGTAGATACAAAGAGCCATTGGCCAGGTGCTGTGACGATTACTCATATCACCGAACAGATTCATTCCATTAGTACTCAGCCCAAATTTTACATTTCTTGTTTCTGACGCAAACTTGGTGTACTTCCTATCAATGTTTCTCCATTGGGCCCCATCAGCTGGGTGCCGAAACATTCCATCTTTCTTACGGTCTTCGGCGTCCCATTGCATCATCTTCGCGTGGTCTTTGTTTGCATACAGACGCTTGAGCCGAGGAATTATAGGGAAGTACCACACCACTTTTGCCGGGACTCGCTTCATGAGCTTCTCACACTTGTCTGCTTCATCGACATCATCCATGTGTTGGTATCATGATACCTGACACACCGGGCATGCATCCAAGTCTACATACTCTTTGCGATAAAGAATGCAGTCATTTGGACATGAGTGTATCTTCTGATGTCGGCAATGGAGAGTTGCTGGCTGTTGAGCCCATCTACGCGGTAGTCAGCGGTGGCGTTTTGCTCTTGGTCGGCCCAGTCTCTGGTATGGCCGACTGAGGCGCTAAGGCACTCGGTGGCGCCGCTCTTGGGCTCGACACTGCTGATCTTGTACTTGGCGGCACCAATCTTGGGCTCGATGTTGCTGAGCCGGGTGTTGGTCTCGGGCTTGGAGGTGATGGCCTTGGACTCGGCAGCCTGGGAGCCACACTAGTGATATCCTTTATCCTCAAGCTCCTAGCTGCAGCACTCGTCCTGCTATCTCTCTTCTTGCCTTGGTCTTTGACGGGTTTTTTTCCCAGCTCTCTTGGACTGGGAAGCAGAAGGACTCAATGGCCTTTTCTTCGACTTGGCGGCAGATAGAGTTTGGGAGTCCTCATCAAAATCCTTACATTCCTGCAAGTGATTCAAGCAACATACATCACACATTGCGGAGCAATTCAGGATATGCATCTACAAACATTCATCACAGATGGATAGCAATTCAACAATCAGCATTTCAATATTATCTCTGGACGAGGCCTTTTCTGGCTGTAAGCCGGGGTGGCGTGCTCTGCATCTTCAGTCTCAATTACCCCGCTAGCAAAATAACTGAGCAGAATATCAGTCACCTTGTGCTTATCAGTCAGATCTAGGTATTCTCGGCTGGGATCATTTTTCCCTGGTAATCCCAGCCGAAGTGGCTTCTTAGCTTCAGTGGCCTGATACGCTGGGTCAAGAAATGTCTGGCCACACAGGGACTAGTCAATCTAGAGCTCTTCAGCTTGTCAATCTTATCAATCAACATATATACTTGGCCCATCTCCTCAAAGCTTGGCACAGATGACTAGCTAGGCATGACCTTCGGAGGCAAACCAGTGAAGAGGGGCAGGCGTGGTTCAAGATTAGAACAATAGAACCACTCTCTATGCTAGCCCTTAAGGGAAGTTTTCAGAGGAACATGAAGATAAATCTTTTTCATCTCGTTCCTAAGCTGGAGAACGGCTCCTCCTAATACTTGGACTTTGTTTTTGGAGGGTTGAGGTTTGATGTGGAACAAGTATCGGAACAGATTGAAATGGGGCTCCACGCCCAGAAAGCATTCACACAAAGTTGCAAATATAGAGATTTGTAGGATTTAGTTGGGGTTTAGATTTACTAGCTCTAGCTGATAGAAGGAAAGAAGTTGGCGAAGAAAATCGAAGGAAGGAAGAGAGAGACCATGGTCGAAGAAAGAGGCGAAGACTACAGTCTCACCAGACACCAGATTGGGGTGCCGGAATCGATTCCCCTTCAACCGGACGCCAATGGATGACTTCGCGGCTCTGTAATCTCAGCAACTTCTCCAAGTACTTCAACTTAGTCGAGCCGCAATCCAAAGTCGGCCAAGTCTCATCAGACACCTCCGGGATTTCCGAAGCTCTCAGCATGGCTTGAGGCGAGGAGATTTGGGGGAAATGCTATTGGGGGCTTGGAATGGATGCAGAGTGGGATCACCCGAGTTTCGAGTGGGAAGAGCTAGCAATGGCGAACCCTAGCGAGGCAAGGTGTGAAATTTTGATGCGGAAGTTGGAAGACGAAGCGATTGGTGGATTGGAGAAGACAAGGGAATCTTTTCTCTGTCTCCCCGCCTTTATAGAGCCTATGCTGATAAGTGGGCTTGGGCCTGCAAATTCAGTACTGGGCCACAAGATATGAGTTTCTATAGTAGCGCGCTCTATTGGGCCACTTGCTGGCTGTGTTAAAATCACAGTGCTGGTGCTACTCACAGAAACCGATTAAATAATCATATATGGTTCATACTAAGCCTATAGCCGGATGTCTACATTTGAGTATCTGCATTATTTACCAGATATTGAGGATATATCCTTATAAGGATCACAAGCTGGTCTCCATTAAAATTGGAGATGCAGGTATCTCTTAAGTGCACCTGACCACATATTGGGTTCAAATCCATAAAGTGATACTCGGCTTACATGCTTAGTCATTATTTGCCCTGAGCAAAAATCATTCCAGTTGATATGATGCTGTAGAGTCTAACTTCTGAGTGATATACTACTCGGGAAAGACTATAAAAATATTCCGGCTGACATAATGCTAAAGAGTCTCATATACCATTAGAACACTACTCGGGAAAGACTAAAAGGTTAAAGATCTTTGACTTTATATTTAATTGTTTCACAATTAAGCACAAAGTCGGGGGCTACACCTAATAGGTGCGCCTATTCTGTGCACACTATTCATACTTCTACATGGAGCCCTTCATAGCCTCGCTGCCAGCTGACATGAAGCAGGACTCAAGAGAAGAAGCACTCGGATAAAGAGTACTCGAAAGCAACGCACTCGGGAATACTTCACCGTGGAGGATGAGTACTCGGCATCAGCTGTGACTCAACTATGAAGGTATTAGGGGCTGCTGTGGAGGCCATGGGCCCCAGGTACCTCACGACAAGCATATGGGCCACTCGGCCAGAGGATGGGCCTTAGCCTTGTAATTAGAGATATGATAGCACTTGGCAAACTTAACCTTGTACGGTAAGGAAGATACAGTCCTAGTCGGGCAAGTTATATCTCTAGAAGGAGATCCCTTGGTCGTAGTCCGATCGGAACTCCTACTTTGTACCCTTGTCCCCTAGTATATAAGGGGAGGCAGGGTGCCCCCTGAGGGTAGATCAAGTCATACATCCTCAAATGAAATACACCATAACTGGACGTAGAGTATTATCTCACATCAAGGGCCTGAACTAGTATAAACTCTTCGTGTTCCTTTGTAGTCTACCGAGTTTTGATCCGACGAGTAGCCCTATATTCATATTACCGGTGTAAAACATCGACAAACCACCTGCGAAAATTCGCAACGGGTCTATTAAGGGACCACCTACAAAAATTGGATTTACATAGGCAAATCCTTAAGAGACCAGCCTGTGAAAATAATTTTTTGTTAAAAAATACAAAATCGGATCCAAATATAGCCTCCAATTTACAAATTCACAATATAATTCCAATCACAAATTCAAAAATAGTTTGCGACTAAGCAAACTTACAAATTCAACGGGTGCTCCAGATCTACTTTGCTGTCATTCTTTACCAGATTGAGGTCGAGATAGAAGTGGAGTCGTAATCGCCGTTGTCGTTCTTTATCCGCTACAACTGTCATCACGGTCGTCAAGCTGCCGTCGTCGCCGCAGCCCTCGTCACAGTCAAACGAGCTGCAGTTGGACCGGAGCTCCTGCCGTCCCTTGCAGCTGCTTGAGCCACCAGTGTCGCTGCAGCCCTCATCGCAATCAGATCCGCCGTTCCCACCGACCACGTCGAGCCCCGCTGCCATCGTCGCCCCACAGGATCCGGAGGTCCTGCCGCCCCTATCGAGCCCCACCGCAACTGCTGAGCCACACCCCTACCGTTGAGCCCTACGCCGCCGAGCCACGCCCCACGCCGCCGCCATCAAATCTGAGGTGAGGGGAGGGGAGGATTTGTGGTGAGGGGGTGAGCTGAGGGGAGAGGGAGGAGATGGTGAGGGTTCTCCAAACTCCTCGATTTGGGCGACCTCTTTTTTTATATCATTTTAACCATTTTCACAGGTGGTTCTATGTCACGTCCTGATTGTCCCTTAAGATTTAAAAATTATTAAATAATTCATTTCTAGAAATTACAGTAATTTGCAAATCAATTAATAACTGAAATTAACGGGGGAAATAAAATTTCCTTTAGTAAATCATACATGGAGGGATTTTCTTCAACTTCTCCATGCCCTAAAATACTCTCTAAAATTTTCCCTGAATTTTTAGAGCTCAATGCATAATTTTAATAATACAAACTTCATTTCAATGATTTTTAAATAGAAAAGCAAATTAAAAACCCTACTTTAGTTCTGGGCCATATCCAGCCCACATCCTATTCCTCCCCAGCCACCGGCCCACAATCTCCCTCTCACGCCCGCGCGCGCACCAACCTGCAGCCGGCCTGCCTCCTAGCCCATCCCTTCTCCCACTAGGCCTACAGGCTAGCCCAATCTGGCCCAGCTAGCCGGTCTCTCTCCTAGCCTCTCCCTTCCTTCGCTGCGTTGGCCCACAGACCACAGCCTAGCTCGCCCTAGCCTTCTCCTCTCCCTCTAGTGGCCCATTTTCACGCCGGCCTATGCAGCGTCAACCTTCGCCTCTCCTCCTACTGACAGGTACGGTTGGGGCCCACCTGTCAGGCCTTTCTCCTCCTCCGGCCGCCGAACTCACGGTCACAACGCCCATGTCTCTGCGCTCACCACTGAATCTGGCATTCAAACTTTGTGGTGCATGTCGCCGCCCACATCCAGCACCGCTTCCCCCACCTTCCCCACGAAATAGGCGGGGTCAAGCCCCAGCTTTCCTTTTCCCCCATGTCGCCTCCGTGTCCTTCCCATTACTGCCTTCCCCTGCCTCAGACTAGACCCGCAGGGTTATAAAAGGTTCCCTATCGTCCTCTCTATCATTTCCCCAAACACCCAAGGCGAACCATGCCCTCTAGCTCCCATACCGCTGTGAGGAGCAAGCACCACCTCCCATCTCTATCACCGGCCATCTCTTGCCACCGGTGGAGGCCTTTCCAAGCAAATCCTCCGCCTCCTCTAGCTTCACCGGGTCGAGGGCAACCTCGGCCATCACCTTCTCGGAGCTTGTGCCCATGGGAGCTCCGTCCCCTTCACATAGGTGAGCATCGCTGACTTTCGGTCGTCGGATGGTTGCTGCTCTGGACCTCTGGGTGCTCCCCTAAACTGATCATCACCTTCACCTGATCTTGGATGTCCTTGGCCACCGCCTCATCCCCGACGACCACCGCCGGAGCGCCGCCTTGTCCACAAGCAGAGGGCATCACCATTATCACCAACCCTAGCCGCCGCTCGCCATGGTTCCCTACCGCTTCGGGCCTCATTGGCCTCGCCACTGGCTTTGCATGCATTCCTGGTGCCTCGGCCTCCGTCCCATCTTCGCGAATCACCGCAGGAGACCGCTCCTCCTGGCAAGAGAGCGCCACCATGATAGCCACCTTCTAGCCGCCACTCATCGTTGTTCTGAGCCATCCTGCTTCTGCCGTTGGCATTGCAAGATCCCCGGCCACCCCGTCTGCTGCTCCATTGCCGCCGAGGGCTGCTGGAAGCGGCTCACACCACCGGCCCTGATGGAATCGCCGCCATATACTCGCTGCTGGTCGTCGTTCTTGGGCTAATTGAAATCATCATTCCCTCCCCTTCCTCTTAGTGCCCATGCCACAGCTTGTTGCCGCTTGCCACCATATTGTTGCGTCGCGTCCGGCAACCATCAGCCTCCGGGTGCCACCTGCCAACATGGCGTCCTCGTCACCACCTCCTCGGTGCCAACTCACCCCACCCGTCCGCCATGTCGCCCATGTGGCATCTCGCGGGATCAAGTTGCCTTGATCCAATTTCGGCCGTGGGATCTCGATCGACCAATCCAGGCCATCCATCAGCCCTGATCCCTCCTCAGCCGTCCGATCACGGCTGGCCGATCTCGACCATCTATCCCCGTAGACCATCTCGTAGACATGTTCTACAGTAGACCAACCCCTCCTCTCATTGGCGTGTACGTCCCGCATGTCGGTGGCTCGGTCTTCTCTCTCGCAAGGGCTGATGCCATAACTACCCATTTCCTTCAGTGAAATAATTCATAATGACGTCATAATTCAAATTAGGTTTTCCGTTTAGTTTAAAAATCTGTTAAAACTTCTAAAATTCATAACTAATTCATACAAACTCCAAATTGGACCATTCAACTTGCAACATTCATCTAAAATTAAACTCTACATGTTTGTTTACTTTTCATGTACTGTTTTCATGGTTTTTATTAGAGTTTTTCCTCCTTTTGCATGCCAGCGCGTAAAATCCAATGTTTCAGAGGATCGAGACCTCGAGGAGAATTGTTCGGAAGATTAATTGAAGAAGCAAGGCAAGTTGCATTCCAAACATTAATCACATTCTACCCATTTTTATGCTAATTATTTGTTTTGCTTAAATAAACTTGCATGTCTTTATCATTTCATGTGGAATGGGATGTCCTATATAAATTATGATAGAAGCCATAGCTTGATTATCCAATTCCTTGATAGCTTGGGTAATAACTTTGGGAATAAATTAGGAATTGCTAAGCCATGCTTAAACAAAACTAGCTCACTTTGGGAATAATTATTTATTATTACATTTACTTTGACCTTGTGTCGAGATGTTGGACTGGACGGTTGGTGGTTAATTAATAAACTAAAATATGACTTAATCATGGGCTGTGGGTGCATGGTTTTGAGGGTCGCACCTATGGCTGTTAAGGACTGGTTCGAGGGAAACCCTTGAAAAGAACTCCCATACTTACCACAAGCTAGCGTGGGCAGCGGCTGGGCTTGTACTGTAGCACTTCCCTCTCCTAGTCATCGTTGAAGAGGGTGGGTGTGATGGAGTTGGGTCAGGCTGGGTTGCAATACTGATCGGCTTCTGGATCCATCGTGGTGCAAGGGGGGTACCCTGTCCGATAAGGTGTGCCCTATCGGCAGGTGCAACCTCAGTGTGGTGTGGATGGTTGGGAGGGGTTGCATGAAAGGTCCTGCCACAGCCTCTTAGAGGGATGCCGTGGTGCCACGCCGGCGCACGGGAACTGTCAATGCTTTGCACTGGCAATAAAACTATAGGGCTACTCGGCGAAGGTGAATTCGGTGGATTGCAGAGGAACACAGAAGATTTATACTGGTTCAGGCCCTCGATGCGAGGTAATACCCTACGTCCAGTTGAGGTGTTATTCCTCTGGGGTGTTTGATGATCGATGATCTTGTCTCTTGCCCTGAGGGGCGCCCTGCCTCCCTTTATATACTAGGGGACAAGGGTACATGATAAGGATCCCAGCCGGATACGGCCAAGGGATTTCCTTCTTAGAGATAGAGACCTATCCAACTAAGACTATGTTTCCTTGTTATACCAGGCAAAGCCTGCCGGGTACTATCTTATCTCTAATTACATGGCTCGGCCCATCCTCTATCCGAGTGGCCCATATACTGGTAATGAGGTACCCGGGGCCCATGGCCTCCACAGTAGCCCCTGAGACCTTCATAGTTGAGTCACAGCTGATGCCGAGTGCTCGTCCTCCACGGTGAAGATTGCCCGAGTGCGATGCTCCCGAGTACTCTTTGTTCAAGTAAGTCTTCTTCCTGAGTCCTGCTTCATGTCAGCTGGCAACGAGGCTATGAAGGGCTTCATGTCGATGTATGAATAGTGTGCGCCGAATAGGCGCACCTATTAGGTGTAGCCCCCGACTTTGTGCTTAATTGTGAAGACAATTAAACATAAAGTCAAAGATCTTTAACCTGGAAGTCTTTCCCGAGTAGATTACTACTGGTATATGAGACTCTTTGGTATCATGTCAACCGGAATAAACTTTATAGTCTTGCCAAGTAGGGAACTACTCGTATGTAGGACTCCTCGACTTCATATTAGTCGGAATTGGTGTTTATAGTCTTGCCGAGTAGGATGCTACTCGTATATGGGACTCTTCAGCGTCATGTCAGCTGGAAAAAGGGGGTTTATAGTCTCTTCCGAGTGGCGTCCCACTCAGAAGTTAGACTCCTCCGCATCATGGCAGCAGGAAAAGATATTTATAGTCTCTCCCGAGTAGTGCACTACTCGAAAGTTAGACTCTTCCGCATCATGTCAGCGGGAAAAGATATTTATAGTCTCTCCCGAGTAGTGCACTACTCGAAAGTTAGACTCTTCCGCATCATGTCAGCGGGAATGATGTTGCTTATGGCAACTGGTGGCCACGCATGTAGGCTGAGTACCACTTTATGAAAATAAATCCACGGTGTGGCCAGGTGTACCTGAGAAAGATACCTGCATCCCCAATTTTAATGAAGACCAGCTTGTGATCCGTGTAAGGATATATCCCAGAGACCTGGTGGATAAAACAGATACCCAAACACATATGTTTAGCAATAAGGCTCTCATGAAGCATATCTGTTTACCTCATCGGCTCCTGTTGGTAGCACCAGCGCTATAATTTTAACTCAGCCTGCGAGCGGCCCACAAGGAGCATGCTACTGTGGGAACTCATATCTTGGTGGCCCAGTGCTGACTGCGTAGGCCCAAGCCCATCTAGTCGGCATCGGCTCTATAAAAGCAGGGAGAGAGAAAAAAATTCCTTCATCTTCGCCAAATCAGCCAATCGCTTCGTCTTCCACCTTCGCGCCCAACTTTTCGCTTCCCGCCCGGCTAGGGTTAGCTACTGCTATTCCCCACCTGAACTAGGGCGATTTCGATCCTCTTCGTTTGTTCCAAGCCCCCGATTTGTTTTTCCCCAAATCTCGCCGCCTCCAGTCATGCCGAAAGCTTCGGATCTTGCGGGTGCGCCGGGAAGTGCTTGGCCGGTTTCGGATTGCGGCTCGGTGAAGCTGAAGTGGCTAGAGAGTGAACTGAAGTTGCCCAGCCAAGAGGTGATTCACTGGCGGTTGGCTAAGGGTGAGTCAGTCCCAAATCCCCAACCTGGTGAAACGGTAGTTTTCGCCTCTTTTTTCGATTGAGACTTGTGCGTTCCGTCTTCTGATTTCTTCCGCCGCATCCTTGACTTCTATGGGTTGGAGTTGGTGCACTTGAACCCCAACTTGATTCTTCAGATTTCCATCTTTGTTACTCTTTGTGAGTGCTTCTTAGGTGTTGAACCCCATTTTATCCTCTTCCGACACCTGTTCCACATCAAACCCCAGCCCTCCAAGAGTAATATTAATGTGATTGGGGGGGCTGGTCTCTAGCTGAGGAGCGATGGGAAGAAGACATATCATGATTTGCCCTTGAAATCTTCTCTAAAAGGCTGGCACAAGGAATGGTTCTATTGCGCAGATCTGGCTCCCTCCTTGCGCCCGTTTACCGGCTTGCCGCCCATGGTTTCGCCGAACTGGTCAGCAGAGCCGTCCTTTGAAGAAATGGGCCAGGCACATCAATTGCTGGTGAAGATAGACGACCTTAAGAGGGCTGGCCTGACGGGACCTTGGGTGGCTTATCGCTTCCTGACCCGGCGTATCCAGCCGCTGAAGCTGAGGAGTGCATTCGGCTGGGCCTTTAAAGGCAAAAATGATCTTGACCGAGTAAGCAATGAGATGGCGAACAAGGGGGCAGTGACCGAGACCTTGTTCGGCTACTTCTCCGAAGGGGTGGTTGCGACCGAAGACGATAACCGCAGGGTCACGGCCTATAGCTTCATTCGGCCCCGGACCAAGGTAGCCTTTAATCTTCCTCTGTGATGAATGCCTGTGGAACTATGATTGTTCAGCATTGCATGATGTATTTTGTTGGCTCACTTATAGTGGCATGAAGAGTTTGATGAAGACTCCCGCCCATTGTCGGCCGTCATGTCGTAGAAGAGGCCGAGGAGCCCAGCCACCGCCCAGCCCGACTCCAAGAGAGCCGGGAAAAAGCCGATTTTGTATCGGGGCGAGGGGCCCATGACGCCACGCGCCGTGGCAGGAAGCCTAAAAATAAAAGACACCGTCGCTGCGGTGCCCAGGCGATCAAGCCCCAGGTTGAGGCCTGCGGGTTTGAGCCCGATGTTGTCGAGCCCGGCAACAGCGCCGTCGAGGGGCCAGCCGGAGCAGACGCCACCGAGGATGGAGGCACCCAAGCCAACCACACCGGAATCGGGCCCGACTCGGGCTGATGCGCCGCCGCCGACCGTAACGTCGACCGGGCCGACCACCGGAGCTAGCGCTCCGCCGGGACCCGGGTCGCCCGGCAGGAAGCTGAAGTTCTCTAAGAGGTGCGCTGCTCCGGATCTTTTGAAATTCTTGTATGTTGTTGCAGTGTTCTGATGTCTTGTTTCGTCGTGCAGGAAGCGGGCCGATATCGATCTCAAGGAGACCGATCCGACCGCTCCCCTTGAAGAGCCTGCTCTAGCCGAGCCGGCTGCCACGAACACACCTGCTGAGCCAGTGGCCAGCCTGGTCCTGGAAACCAAGGTGGTCCTGACTGCAGGGTCGCCGCCACCACCCGACCAAGAGGCAGTCGCCGAGGTTGAAGCCCCAGCCCCTGAACCGTTGCCTGTTGCGGAGGCCGCCGTCGGAGCCCCTGAGCCGGTCCCCGAGGCCGCGGGGGATGGCGGTGCGGAGGCCGGGACCCCATCGCCGTCGTGGTCGTCATCATCGTCGTTGCCGCCACCCGAGATCCCCAACCTGCCCCGGATCGAAGCTCCTCCGTGCGTGATGCCCAGGATATTCACATGGACGGCGCCTGACGGGACCGTGAAAAGCTTCAGGCTTGATGAAGTCATCGCGAGGAGGGAACGCGAAAGCTTGCTTCATGCTGCTATCAGCGGGTCCAAGGGAGTTGGGGTATGATCCTTGTGGTAGAGTCTTGGCGATCTTCTTGTTTTGACGTTTGACTGCATCCTCGCATTGTCTCTTGTACTGAGCAGAAGCTTGTCGACCGCAATGAGGCAATGACAGAGATCCTCGTCGAAATGGCTCCCCACCTCGCGGAATTGGAGCAACTTCGGGCATTGAAGGCCGAGATGGAGGTGCGTCACGCGGGGAGGGAAGCCTGGCTGAAGAGCGGCGCCGATCAACTCAGGGAGGAGACTTGGGCCCTAGCCGAAAAGATCAGAGGTAAACTCCCCGAATGTATCTTCCGGACTGAACCATCGTCACATTCATCCAGCTGCTTTGTTCCCGACTGCCCAGTTATGTCGTGACCGCACGGTTGAGCTCTTGGCTAATCTGTCGTGCAGCCCTGGAAGCGGAGTTGAAGACCCGAACAGAGAGGGAATCGCAGCTGAAGGAGGCTGAAGAAGCCAGGGCCGAGCTTGAGAAGGTCAAGGCCGACCTGACGAAGGCCAACATCGAGCTTGACCAGGAGAAGGCCGATTTGAAAGAGGCCGTCGTCAAGCTCGGTAAGGAAAAGGCCAAACTGGAGAAGACCGTGGCCGGGTGGGAGGCCGACTATGAAAGTAAGTCCTCAACCTGACCGTGATCTTAGCCAATTCGTTAGTCGTTTCGTCTGTAGCCGAGTCTGACAAGTTTACTTGCCGACAGACCTAGGCAGACATGAGAGCCAATGTCCAGGCCCAGTATCGGTTCTACACAGAGGAGATAAGAGTGATTAGGGAGTCACGGGAGGCCCTCGTCTGGTCCGTGAAAGGGCTCCTTGACCTCATAGATCCCCGCCCTGTGGGAACCAGTTGCAGCAGGATCCCCCAGATAGAGGCACGTCTTGAGGATGCACCAAGTGCCTTGAAAACGTACTCAGATGAGCATGTTGTTGCCGGCGTGGCCCAGACGCTGGCGATGACCAAGTCCATCTACCCGAGGGCGGATATTGAAGCCATCGGGGAGGGGTTTGCCGAAGAGACGATGCCCGAGGAGGCCCTGGAGCTGATTGCCCGGGTGAAGCCGACTGCCGAAATAATTACCCGAGACCTGGGTCTGTAAGGGCAACATGTTGTGTAGTCGGTATGTATAAACTTTGGTGGACAAACATGTGTAAATATGTGTGCAATGCCGCCAAGCTTATTACTCAGTCGTCATTAGCTTTACTTGACCGTGTAGTCTGCGCCGAGTTAGTCTGTCAGAACTTAATAAAAACGTTCGAAGTAAGAAGCTGTACTCGGGTAGACGTGACAGTCGTCGTAAGGCTTCATAACTGAAGTAGGATAAACTCGTATGTTGTTGACAGAACACATATATACATGCAGCCCCTGACTCACTACTCGATTGATACAAGCAGCGTAGTGAGTCAGAGAAACTGTACACATGAAAATTATAAAACTCAGGTATAGAAAGGACGTAGCTATTCTATGTTCCATGAGTTGCTGATGAGGATGCCGTCTTCAGTCTTCAGTCGGTAGGCACCTGGCCGCGTGACCTCGGCTATAATGAACGGCCCTTCCCAGATTTGGGATAATTTATGCCTGTCTTTGGTGGTTTGTATTTTCCTCAGGATGAGGTCCCCAACCAAAAAGGCGCGGCCACGGACATTGCGATTGTGGTAGCAACGTAGGCCTTGAAGATACCTTGCCGACTGGATTGTTGCGGTGTCCCTTGCTTCTTCCAATTGATCTAACTCGACCAGTCGGGTATTGTTGGAGATGTCTTCTAAGTAAGCCCGAACTCGCGGAGAGCCGAACTGTAACTCTGTGGGTTGCATAGCCTCGGCCCCGTAGACCAGGAAGAAAGGGGATTGCCCTGTTGCCCGACTAACCGTGGTTCTGAGAGACTAGAGAACGGATGGAAGTTCTTGTACCCACCGGCCCGCATATGGTTATAGTTGGTCAAATATTCTGGCCATGATGCCTTGTAAGACCATGCCGTTGGCTCGTTCGACTTGCCCGTTGCTCCGCGGGTGTGCCACAAATGCATAGCAGATCTTGATGCCGAACTCTTCGTAGAAGTCTTGGAATACGCCGCCCGTGAACTAAGTACCGTTGTCGGTGATGATGTGGTTAGGGACCCCGAACCGGTATAGCATACTCATGATGAAGTCCTTTGCTCGCGCCCCTGTAATTGTTGCAACGGGTTTAGCCTCAATCCACTTGGTGAATTTATCCACAGCGACGAATAAATGTGTAAACCCTCCTGGCGCTTTCTTGAAAGGCCGACCATGTCGAGCCCCCATACTGCGAATGGCCAGGAAATAGGGATAGTTTGGAGTTCCTGGGCTGGGAGATTTGTTTGTCTTGCGTAGAACTGGCAACCCTCGCACTTGCGAACAATGTCCTTGGCATCTGTTACTGCTGTGGGCCAGAAAAATCCCTGCCAGTAAGCCTTTCCAACTAACGTCCTGGATGCAGCATGGTTGCCACATACGCCCGAGTGAATCGAATGCAGAATCTGCTTGCCCTCCTCGGTGGTGACGCAGCGCATGAGGACACCGGATGCGCTCCTTCGGTACAGGTCTTCTCCGACTAGTAGGAAGCTTTTGCTTCGACGCTTGATCTGCTTCGCTTGACCACAATCTTCTAGGAGTTCATCATCCAGGAGAAATTTGACAACAGGAGTCCTCCAGTCTTAACATATGTGCAGCACCTCGTCTGTTGCCGGGGTAGGTTCGCCTCCCGACTGCTCCGGCGCCGGTTTCTTCTTGACTGATGGCTCCATAAGTTGCTCAACAAAGATTCCAGTCGGAACTGGTTCTCGCTTGGATCCCATGTTTGCCAGCTCGTCAGCCGCGTCGTTGTATTGACGCAGGACATGTGTGATTTCCAACCCGTCGAACTTGTTTTCAGCTTGCGGACCTCCTGACAGTATGCCGCCATGGTATCGTTGAGACAAGTCCAGTCTTTCATGACTTGGTTTACCACGAGTTGAGAATCCCCGCGCACAACCAGTCGACATATGCCAAGTGATATAGCGATGCGGAGCCCGTGAACAAGTGCCTCGTACTCGGCGACGTTGTGGGAAGCCGGGAAGTGGATTTGTAGAACGTACTTCAGTTTTTCGCCAGTGGGGGACGTCAATATGACTCCGGCCCCGGCGCCGCCAATCCGTAGAGAACCATCGAAGTACATTGTCCAGTACTCTAGCTTTACTGTTGGTGTTGGGAGTTGAACTTCTGTCCACTCGGCCATGAAGTCGGCTAGAGCTTGAGATTTAATTGTTGACCTTGGCTGAAAGGTGATGTCGAACGCCATCAACTCGAGTGCCCATTTAGCAATTCGGCCGGTGGCCTCGCGATTGTGAAGGACATCCCCGAGTGGAAACGCTGTGACCACCGTGACTTGATGTGCTTGAAAATAATGCACTAGCTTCTGGACTGTGATGAGTAGGCCATATAGCGGCTTCTGAACCTGCGGGTATCTTTTTTTCGAGTCGACAAGGACCTCGCTGACAAAGTAGATTGGCCGTTGTATTTTCTGAATATGACCCTGTTCGGATCGATCGACCACCAATACCGTGCTGACTACCTAAGTGGTTGCCGCCAGATATAGCATTAGCAGTTCTTGGGGCATGGGTGACGCCAGCACGGGAGGTGATGTAAGGAATTGTTTGAAGTCTTCAAAGGCTTGCTGGGCTTCCAGAGTCCATTGGAAATTGTCTGCCTTTTTGAGGAGCTTGAAGAAGGGCATGCCCCGTTCGCCCAGTCGGGAAATAAACCGGCTGAGTGCCGCCATGCAGCCTGTCAGCTTCTGGACGTCTTTGAGGTTAGTCGGGGGTGCCATGTTCCTGATGGCGTTGACTTTCTCCGGGTTGGCCTCGATGCCGCGATGCGAGACGATGAAGCCGAGTAACTTTCCGGATGGCACTCTGAAGGCGCATTTTTCCGGGTTCAACTTCATCTTGAATCCTCGAAGGTTTTGGAAGGTCTCTTCCAAGTCAGCGATGAGGTGTTCTTTGGACTTGGTCTTGATCACCACGTCGTCGACGTAGGCTTCCACGTTGCGCCCGATCTGGGTGTGAAGACACCGCTGAATGGCCTGTAGGTAGGTTGCTCCAGCATTCTTCAGATCGAACGGCATTGTGATATAGCAGTACGCTCCAAACGGCGTTATGAAAGATGTCTTTAAGCAGTCTTCCTCCCTCAGGCTGATTTGATGGTATCCCGAGTAGCAGTCGAGAAAGCTGAGTAGGTCGCACCCTGCCGTGGAATCAACCACCTGATCTATCCTAGGAAGACCAAATGGGTCCTTGGGGCACGCCTTGTTCAGATCGGTGTAGTCGACGCACATCCGCCATTTACCGTTTTTCTTCCGGACCAGGACTGGGTTTGCCAGCCAATCCGGGTGATAGACCTCTTTGATGAACCCGGCTGCGAGGAGCTTGGTGATCTCCTCCCGAATATCATCCTTGTGGTCTTGAGCGAAGCGCCGCAGCCGTTGCTTGACTGGCTTGGCGTCTGTCTTCATGTTTAGGGCGTGCTTGATCACCTCCCTTGGTACGCCCGGCATGTCGGACGGTTTCCACGCAAAGATATCCTTGTTGGCTTGGAGGAAGGTGACGAGCGCGTCTTCCTATTTGGGGTCGAGTCCGGTCCCGACTAGAGTAGTCTTGGAGGGGTCGAAAGGGTGCAGGGGGATCTTCTTCGTGTCAGAGTCCGCTGAAATTCCCGACTTTGCTGCTTTTTTCGCTGGAACTTGATCCTGCTCGACTTCAGTTGTGACAGCTTGCCGAATGCTATCGCGCCCGATTGCCGCCTCTTGTGATTGAGCCAGTTCGCAGCTCTCCTTGTCGCAGGTGAAGGCTTGCTTGATGTCGCTGCGGAGGGAGAGGACTCCTGCTGGCCCAGGCATCTTCAGCACCATGTATGTATAGTGCGGTATCGCCATGAATTTGGCGAGTGTTGGTCGTCCGAGTATCGCGTGGTACGCGGTCTCGAAGTTGGCCACCTCAAAACAGACGTTTTTCGTGCGGAAGTTATCCCGCGTGCCGAAGGTTACCGGCAAGGTTATCTGCCCAAGTGGAGTTGATGACAAGCTGGGAATTATCCGTGGAAGGGCACAGTGCTCGGCCATAGTTCTGAATGAGGAATTTTCATCTCGTCCAAAGTCTTGGTGAACAAGATATTGAGCGCGCTACCTCCGTCGATGAGGGTTTTCTTTAGCCTGATGTTTCTGACGACCGGGTCCAAGACGAGTGGATAGCGTCCTGGGTGGGAAACCCGATCTGGGTGATCTGCGCGATTGAAGGTAATGGCCATCTCTGACCAGCGCAGGTACTGGGGGTTGTCCGTCGTGCAGACCGTGTTGATGTCGTGTGGTGAAAGCTTCTGTTTGCGATTGGACTCGTACGCGAGTGGCCCCCCGAAGATGTGGTTGAGCTCGACTTGAGGATCTTGGAAATCATCAGTCGGACCTGAGTCTGGCTTGTCTTTGTCCTTGTCGGCGCCAGACGATGAAGTCTGCTCGGAGGCGAACTTCTTGAGCATGTAGCAATCTTTGGCCGCGTGCTTGCCCTTCGGGTGAAAGGGGCATGGCCCGCTCATGACTTTCTGCTAATCGTTGTTCCGCTAGGGCCGCAACCAACTGCGCTCCATGTTGGCCACCTCGTTGTCCGACTTCCGCTTGCGGCTACCAGACTTATTTTGAGACGGCTCGTTGTCGGCTTTCACCTTCTGGTCTTTCTATCGGGGCTCCTTCTACTCGTCGAGGGCCTCAGCGACCGCTTCGGCCGAGTCGGCGTATTTGTTGGCCATGTCGAAGAGGGACCGGACTGTGGATGGTGCCTTCCGAGTGAACTTTGCAATAAGCGGGGTGTCTTTTACCCCGTTGCAAAAGGCGACGATGACGGCCTCATCTTTGGCAGTTGGAATTTGGTTGCGCTTCTCGGAGAACCTTTTGATGAATTCACGCAGAGACTCGTTTTTCTTCTGGTGCAGCTGATAAAGATCATGCTCCGAAGCCGGTCTCTCGTAGGTCCCCTGGAAATTAGCGATGAACCGCTCCCTGAGTTGTCCCCTGGAACCGATCGATCGCCTCGGGAGGCCTGTCAGCCATGTCCTCGCAGAGTCGGCTAGCGCGACTGGGAGGTAGTTAGCCATGACTTTGTTGTCGCCCCTAGCGGCACGAACTGCTAGGGTATAAACGGTGAGCCATGACTCAGGATTTGTCTTGCCGTCGTACTTCTCAATCCCGGTGGGCTTAAAGCCAGTTGGCCAATAGACGTCCTGTAGCTCCCGAGTGAAAGCTAGGATGCCTTCGTCTTCGTGAGGGCTTCGACTCTGATCTTGGCGGTGCAATCGCTCGTGGTGGAGACCAAAGCGCTCGTTTTCGTCCTCCAGTCGGCGGCGTTCATCTTCTTCGCGTTCTTCTCGTCGAGTGTTTATGGTGTGGCGAAGGTCGCGGTGCAGTCGTACTCGGAGGTCTTGATTGGGTCGGCGGTCGTACCGGCGACGCTGCCGGTTGTCATTGTTGGTATTGCCGAGCGTTGTTTGCCAGGACTCTTCGCGATGCCGACTGGAGCCGGCCGCCCAGCGTCGTGTTGACGCAGATGAACTTGCCGCCGGAGAACCCGACCGATTGGTCAATATAGCTGTGTCTCCCAACTGTTGTTGCTGACAAGCAGCAGCTGTGATCATCGCCTTGATCTTGGCGATAATCGGGGTGGCCTGGTGATCAGGCCCGAGCTAGAGTGTGTCCAGCAGGGTTGCGGCGGCCACAACGTTCTGTTGTGGCGTGACGAAGACGTCGTGGTCACCGATTTTGGTTTGGAGGATCTGCTGCTGAGCGACTCGCCCCGCCTGGCGTAGCCCGTCGTTGCTGGCCTCGCGGTTGGCCTCCTCTTGTTGTAGTCGGCGCGCCTCCTCCTGTTGCTCTTCTTGTAGTCGGCGTACCTCAGAAGGTTGTGTTGAAGCGATGAAGATCTCGCGGGAGAGGAGGAAGCGTGCCGAACTAGAGTCCGAACTGGCGTTTGAACCGCTGTCCGACTTGGTGTCGGATTCCGAATAGTTTATCAGAGTAAGAACGACTCCGACCTCTCTAGATCCAATCTGAAACAGCGCTTAGCCGTGTCCAAACTGAATTGCTGGAGGTCGGGTCTGCTGCGCGGGATGTAGATGCGTAGCGTCGCCGACGATGTGAGGGAGATTGACGATCTCTCCCCTTCTTGGCCCAACCCGGGCTGGCTCAAGGCCTAGCGCAAGTCGGACGCCGAAGGAGAGGGTTGTCCCGATGCTCGGCGATGTGAAGGACTGCCGCAGTAAGTCGTTGAAGGAGATGGCGGTGTCCTGTGGGCCGACTGGCGCAATGTCGGCTAGTTCCTTGGCTGGCAAGATTGGATCTGCCTCAGCCAAGGTGAGATTGCTGAGTTGATCAGCAATGAAATCTAAACTCCTGAAGGTTATTGCGTCTCTAGGGGAGAACTTGTTGCTGTTGACTCCGTTGATTGAATCCATCGAATCTACTGATGAGGAATTCGCCGGAGCCCCTACCTGGTGTGCCAACTGTCGATGCTTTGCACCGGCAATAAAACTATAGGGCTACTCGGCGAAGGTGAATTTGGTGGATTGCAAAGGAACATAGAAGATTTATACTGGTTCAGGCCCTCAATGCGAGGTAATACCCTACGTCCAGTTGAGGTGTTATTCCTCTGAGGTGTTTGATGATCGATGATCTTGTCTCTTGCCCTGACGGGCGCCCTGCCTCCCTTTATATACTAGGGGACAAGGGTACATGATAAGGATCCCAGCCGGATACGGCCAAGGGATTTTCTTCTTAGAGATAGAGACCTATCCAACTAAGACTATGTTTCCTTGTTATACAAGGCAAAGCCTGCCGGGTACTATCTTATCTCTAATTACATGGCTCGGCCCATCCTCTATCCGAGTGGCCCATATACTGGTAATGAGGTACCCGGGGCCCATGGCCTCCATAGGAACATACGTGAGGTTGTATCCTGTGGGTAAATTTGTACACCTCGGCCTAGAGTAAATCTATTCGAATAGCTGTGCCCACTATTATAGGCGACTGATCGAGATTCACTGTGGTTAGTCTCACTCTTAATTTACTTGACTTAATGGAACTAGTTTAGTTCAGATGGTTTGTTGGCTGTTCAACATGGTGTAACATTGTTTAGTGGAGATTGATCTTGACTAAACTAATGAACTGTTTTACTGTTTTAAGTACAAATATTTGCAACTGCCTTTATGCAAGAGCCACAAACCTCACTTTATAATCCCATGCACGAATGTATCATTGGTGTGACTTGTTGAGTACGGTGGGTGGTACTCAGTCTTGCTATATTTTCTCCTTTTAGAAGTGAAGACCTGTAGGGTTGAAGTTCAGCTTAAAGGACCAAGGCTTATACCCTAGTTGAGTTTGCCTGTGGAGTGGAGCTGAAGCCACATTAGGATTGCCTTTTCGCTATTGTGTTCATCCGTGTTAGGACTAAGTGCCTCCTCTGCAAGTATTTATGTTTTATTTATGTTTGGAACTGCATATTGATTTGTCATTTTGTGGACCCTGGCTTGATTCCTAAAAAGGGATTTTAATACATAAAATTGTTAGGAAATTGGCTAAATTTCTGGGCATGACATTCTATTAGGAGGACTGTTTGTAAAAATAGATATATTTTTATAGGTCCGCATATAAAACATATGATTTTTACAGACGGACTCTTAGGAGGACTATCTGTAAAAAATAACTATTTTTACATATCGTCCTCCTAATAGAACGACCTGTGAAAATCAATTTTTATAGGTAGTCCGTGCCCGTGAGCCCTCGGTGCAGTTTCACAAGCGTATCTTTTGTAGGCCACATGTAAAAATAAGGGGGTGTCACCAAAATTTGTAGTAGTAGCATGTCGATCTTTTTTGGAGGCGTTGTTTTAAGAGAGCCTCTTCCACAGTCCAAGTATTGTTGTGATGGAGTTTGAAGGGAGTTTGGGGATGATGGAAGGGACAGTAGAACTAGGGACTTTGATTAGATAGTGTTCTATGAGTACCAATTCCTTGATTTCGGGGTTAAATTAAGTCTAACTTTAGCTGGTTGAACCCAAGAATGGCGTTTTGCTTCCTTTTTAAGGCTTTGTCTAGAGTCGAAGTTTCTCTCTCTAGAGTGAAAACCAATGGTCTGTCCTTTAGTGATTGGATGACGGTAACAACGGTGCCTACGTGTGTCAATCCTTTTATGGAGACGTTTTAAGAGAGCCTATTCCACAGTCCAAGTATTGCTTTGATGGAGTTTGAGCATGAGGTTTACTTGTGGTTCTAGTTTACTGCATCGTGATATTTGTTGTCATATCGTCTTTTTTATTTTTCAAAAATTTTCAATTCTATATACATCCTAGCTATGGAAAGACCAAGTGTGGTTTTAGAGTAATTGTCTCGTCCGGATGGAAATTATCTAAGATCAATAAAGATTCATTTATTAAAATAAGATTACACCTAGCTGGTAAGTTCATATACTACCAATGTAATTTACTCTTTCTTAGTATATAGCAGGTCTTGATAGTCTTATGATAGCATGAAAACCTAGGTGATAGCACCGGGCTCAACCGATAGACATGACTCCGTGTTTGCTTGGTTTGGGGTCCAGACTATATACATAACGTGGGAATGGGGTGTACCTCGTCGTGACGCTTGAGATCTGCCGCGCGCTGTATGTGATACTGAGGTGGTCACTCCTTGAGGTGCTGGGTACAATGGATCCATGCATGTTCAGCGAACCTGCATCCGAGACATACAGAGGCATTTGCTGGACAGCAACCTCAGGGGGGCGGTCGCATCCAAGGCGAGTTAATTTTATGATTATGCTAATCTAATCACGAACTGGCACTAATCTAGTCAGAAACAGCAACTGGCATGAGCTAGTAACTACACGCACGATCGGCACCATCCCCGACCGAGACCACGTGCAGCTTCCCGTTGGGAACTAACACATGCAGTACGTAGCGCTACGCTACGTACACGAGTGGCGATATTGTTCTGATCAGCCTGACACCACCGAGTAAAAAACGCGAGGAAGATGACAACCCTTAGAACATGGGTCTTCTGTATCGTTTGCATAATTTAGCTGGTCTCGATCCGGTCTCTCCAAGCAGATCATAGCGCCTATAAAACATGTACAGGCCTGGATCGATCAATCAGTGAGCACTTTCACTCCAAGCTAAGCTATAGGGCTATAGCTGAATAAATACTGATCAGTGCGTATATCTAGCTCCATGGCGTCCATGATCAAGCTCGCCGTCGTGGTGGTGTGCGCCGTCGCGGTGATGGTGGCGATGACGGCGGCGGTGTACACGGAGCCGGAGGAGACCTGTCAGATGCAGACGACGTACTTCACCAACTGCCTCGGGCGGGGCATCAAGGAAGGGTGCTGCGGCGTGGTGAAGAACCACTGGTGCCTGTGCCAGCTGAAGCGGGAGGCGGAGGTGCACTGCATCCCCGGCCGCCGCTGCGTGGTGCCTAAGGCGCTCAAGATCGCCGACATGGACCTCCCCTGCATGAGAAACCTCAGGTGCAGCAAGCACGCCTAATCAAGCTATATCCATGCTATATGCCGCTTTTGCATGCCTGCCTGCCTGCAAGTTATGTACTTTGTTTGTTACTGTATCCTATATTTTTTTTCTAGATATGAAGCAATCCCTCCCAACCTGATCTATACTATTGTATTCTATGTATTACTATAAATGCTTTAATTGTTCTCCGGGCACAATGTTACCTTTCTTTGATTTTTTTAGCTAGCGTGTAGTCTAGTTCCTTTCGATGTCTTAATTGCGTTACGGTGCGCTGGGCACCTCTTTAAGGATAGAAAAAAAATCTATAGTACAAACACAAGAATATCAAAAACCAAAATCTTTTGGAGAATAAAAGAAACCCTCAAAACTGGATAGAGTACACCGCCTTGCCATCAGTCTAACCACTGTTTTCTCGTCGATCTGACCGCTGCGCCCTTGTTGATTAAACCATTGGGACCCATAAAAACAAAAACCGAAGATGGTCTTCAAATTAAATCGACTTTATTGCATCAAGATGTATTTTCAAAGTGCAACTACAACACTCCTCTTTCATCTTTTGTACACAAGTAGTGGCTCTAGGATAAACCCTAATTTTTCTCTTCTCAAAACCTTGATACCCCTAGAGTCTCAACTCATCATCTATTTATACCTAAAACCTCATACACAAAGTAGAAGTAGAATTCCTAATCCTACTAGAACTCAACTCTTAATCCTACTAGGACTTAAACTTTTCAATCTTAAATACTCCTATCCAAAATAGACTCCTCTTTCCATACGCACACAATTCGTCTTGTATGCCATATAGAATCTTCACCTCCACGTGCATTGATCTCTAGCCTTTAGTACCCCGCGTGATCTCCCGATCATCCGGACATCAACTTCTCCTATGTCGACTCCTGATTTATCACCGGCAATACTCCCGAAACCTTAAGACTCACCTACACATGCAAAAATAAAGAAACCATGTCCGAGTACAAGTTTTTTCTAACTTGACTCATATTAGCATACAAACACTCACACCAACATCCATAGTTATTTTCAAATCAATTTCTATTAAATAAATTATTTGTAAAGCCAATTATTCATCATAAAATATTAATAATGACCATGATTTTACAATCTATCCCTTGATGAACACATTGGCAACATCTCTGTTGTGACCTTCGATCACGAACAAGAAATAGGGATAAGCAGGGGAAATGTTTTCTCCTTCTTATCCTTGCAAAATGCAATCTAGGGGGCTAAATACACTCAAAGCACTGTTTACTCAAATATTCTCCGTCCTTTACAATAGGGCTTGCCTGCCTTTTATAGCCCAGAGGCCGTACAGGGAGACTATAGAAATGCCCCTGGGGGACCGCTAACCCTAGGGGCAAATTAGACATTACATACTAGACTTGTGGTCCCCTCAGGTAGAGTTATCCAGAGTGGTCCAGACTGGTCCCCACGCCACGTGGGGGAATATTACTTCCTTAGCGTTCATACTAAGCTTCGTCTTCAACTTCAGTATTTCTCCTCCTCTGAAGAGGAGATTGTTGATGTTTTGTATCAGCAATAATTATATGGGGCTATTTGTGAGACTTAAACTCGATGGATACGAAAGAACACACGAGATTTATACTGGTTCAGGCCCTCGAGGTGAGGTAATACCCAACTTCCAGTTGTGGTGTATTGCTTTCGTGGTATTCTTTGGTGAGATTATCATATGCCCTAGGGGGCTCTGTACCCCTCCTTATATACTAGAGGGATGAGGATTACAGGGTAGGAAACCCAATCGGATACGACTAAGGGCTTTCCTTATCAGTACATAGAGTATCTGGCTAGAACTATATTACTTTTCTTGTCATGCAAGATAATATGAAGCCAAGTCCTACTCTATCTCCAATTGTAGTGACCGGCCTACTCTCTGTCCGAGTGACCGTAATTGCACTCTTTGAGGTACCCGAGGCCCATGGCCTCCATAGTAGCTCCTGAGATCTTCATAGTTGAGTTACAGCTGATGCCGAGTGCTCATCCTCTATGGTGAAGAGATTCCCAAGTGTTTTGCTCCCAAATACTCATTGTCTGAGTGCTTCTCTCCTGTGTCCTACTTCATGTTAGCTGGCAATGAGGTTAGGAAGGGCTTCATAGATGAATAGTGTGCGCCGAATAGACGTACCTATTAGGTGTAGCCCCCGACTTTGTGCTTAATTGGAAAACAATTAAACATAAAGTCAAAAATCTTTAACCTTAAGTCTTTTCCGAATGGTATGTTTCCCATAAATTAGACTCTTCAGTTATATATTAGCTTGAAATTTTGCTCAAGGCAATTTGGCTAAGCATGTAAGTCGAGTATCACTATGGAGTAAATCCAATGTGTGATGAGGTGTACTTGAGAGATACCTGTATTCCCAATTTTAATGGAGACCAGCTATTGATCCTTATAAGAATATATCCTCAATACCTTGAAATACCCGAATATATACACTGGCTTTAGGCTTAGCATGAAGTGTATCTGATTATTTAATCGGTTACCTGCATCGCAATTTTAACGCAACTAGCGGGTGACCCAATAGGGCATGATATTAAAGAACTCATATCTTCGGCCTACTACTGAATAAGCCGGCCCAAACCGACCTACCTAGCGCAACCCTATAAAATCTAGAGATTTTGATCATTGCTCAACCGGTCCATTGCTTTGGGGGTGTGGGACCGAAGCGTAGCAGATTTTGATGCTGAAGTCGTCGCAGAAATATTTGAATATGCCGCCTGTGAACTGAGTGCCACTGTCTGTGATGATGCGGTTGGGGACTCCAAATCTGTAGATTATACTCAGTATGAAATCTTTTGTCTAGGCCACAGTAATGGTAGCAATAGGTCTAGCCTTAATCCACTCTGTGAACTTGTCCTCCATGTCGAGCCCCAGACTGCAAAGGGCAAGGAAATTAGGATGGTCTGCAACTCATGTGTTGGTAGGTGAGTTTGCAGAACGAAAAATCGACATCCCTTGTATAACAGGACGAGTCCTTCAGCATCGGTAACCGCAATTGGCCAGAGGAATATTTTCTGCAAGCCTTTTAGTCTTATGTTGTAGATGCAACATGGTTGTCACAGATGCCCGAGTGGATAGATTGAAGGATCTGCTTGCCCTCCTCAGGTGTGACGCAGTGCATGAGAATTTCGGATGCGCTCTGACGATATAGGTCTTCTCTGACTACGGTAAATGTTTTGCTCCGTCGCTTGATTTACTCGGCTTCCTTGTGATCTTTAGGAAGTTCGTCTTCTAGTAGGAATCGAATGATTGGGGTCCTTTAGTCCTGAAAAATAATAAGCATCTCCGTAGGTTCTGGGTTTGGTGCAACCTTCATTTTTTGGGTTCTGGCTTCTTCTTTAATGGGAGCTCCTATGGAGGTTTCTTTCCTTATTTTGGCCAAATAGGTACCCAAACGCTGCGCTAGCACAGGATTCGACTGGTGACCCTCTTTGGGGCTTACCCAACCTAGCAAAATTGTAGCCAAATAAGGTACCCGAACCTCGCATTAGCATAGGATTCGGCTAGTGTCATGCCCAGAATTTCCATACAAAATTCTGGAATTTTATTGTGTGTAAATCCTCGTCCAGGAATCAACTGAGGCACACATGACATAGTTGATAATCAAAGTAATTGTTTACATATCGAAAGTATTTATTACAGAGGCGAATGGTACCACTCAAAAATAATAAAGTTCTAATAGCGGAAAATAAACTAAGACCCGAGGGTCACTAGCGATTGGCTATGCGGCGGTGCGAGGTGAGGGCGGGAACGGGTAGAGGAGATCGAAGGGGTTCTCGATGTGGGGGAAACCGACGACGCTTGATGATGAGGGAGGCCGGCGGCAGTCTTCGGGCTCTTGCCGACGATGATGCTCTGGCAGCTCCCGAAGGCAAAGGTGTGGCAGCTGAGGCATCCTGAGGTGCGGTGGTGCTAACGGCAGTGGCGGCAAGCACGGGCGATGGCGGAGGTGGCGGCTAGATGTGGCCGAGACCTCGGCGGCGGCGGCTATCTAGGCTCATGCGTGGGGAAGGGGCTAGGGCTGGCTAGGGGCTTGGAGGATGCTCGGAAAAGATCCTAGGGCCACGGGCAATGCTACTTAAAGGGGAAACAGAGGAATCCTGCTCGGTTATGGCTCCCATGGCGGCGGAGGAGTCCTGGGCCTATCTCGAGCTCCGCGGGCGGGCAACGAACTCCGGATAAGGTGTGAGGAAGTCGGATTGGATCGGATTTAGCGCGGGACTGTAACGGCCGCAAATTCGAACATGACTGGAGGAAGGAGAAGGTCTCGACAGGTGGGGCCCACCTATCGGCGGAAGAGAAACGAGAGAGAGAAGATGGGCCAACTAGGCCCCTGGCTCTCGTGCGCCGGGGAGCGAGGGGGAGAGGGAGAGAGTGGGCTGGATTCGGCCCAGGGACTGTGGGGGAGGATTTTATTTCTTTTTCTTTTGTTTTAATGCTGTGAACTCAATCTAATTCACAAAAATACTTTTCTTAATCAAATAAATCCCAAAAAATTCCAGTAAATAGATAATTAAACAAAGAATTTTACAAAATTATTTCCAAGCCTATTTTTGTTGTAGATTTTCTTTGATATTATTATTTGCACTCCTTAAGGCTTTTAATTTAATTTCAAAAATTCATTTTTCACAATATTTTTATATGGAGATAATTCTAGGGTGTTACAAACCTACCCTCCTTAAACAGAATTTTGTCCTAAGATTCGAAAGATCAGGCGAAGATGTGCGGGTGAGCAGACTTCAATTCATCTTCGCGTTCCCATGTTGCTTCTTCCTCCGAGTGATTACTCCATTGTACTTTGCAAAACCTTATCACTCGATTTCGAGTATTCCTTTCACTGGTCTCTACGATATGAATAGGCTTCTCAACATAGGTCAAATCCTTATGAATCTTGATCTGTTATGGATCAGCTTCTTCGGCTGGTACCCGTAAACACTTCTTTAACTGAGACACATGAAAGACATCGTGTATCCCCATTAAGGTGGGAGGCAACTCTAACTGTCAAGCAACTTCTCCTTTCCATCCTAGTATCTTGTAGGGTCCCACGTAACATGGTGCCAACTTTCTTTTTGTTTGGAACCAGTGTACTCCCTGAAGTGGCGTGACTCGTAAATACACATAGTCACCTTCCTCAAAATTGAGATCTCTCTTGCGGTTATCCACACAGCTCTTCTGACAAGACTGAGCTACTCGAAGTCATTCTTGTATGATCTTCACCTTTTCTTCTACTTCTCGCAAGATATCCATCTCGTATACCTAACGTTCTCCCGTTTGATCCCAAAGTAGGGGCGTGCGGTGCTTCCGTCCGTACAGAGCCTCGAACGGGGCCATCTTCAGACTTGCTTGGTAACTGTTGTTGTAGGAGAACTCAGCATACGGTAGGCTCTTGTCCCAACTTCCACTGAAGTCTATGGCACAAGCCCTCAACATGTCTTCTAAGATCTGGTTGACCCGCTCGAGCTGACCATCCGTCTGCGGGTGGTAAGCGGTACTGAAGTTTAACCGTGTACCCATCTCTTCTTGGAGTCTCTGCCAAAACTTAGAGGTAAATTGACTTCCTCTGTCTGACATGATCTTGCGTGGCACACCATGCAAACACATAATTCGAGCCATGTATAATTCTGCCAATTTGCTACTGGAGAAAGTTGTCTTGACTAGTATGAAGTGGGCTACCTTTGCAAGTCTGTCCACCACGACCCATATGGAATCAAATCCTGACGCGATCCCTAGTAATCCGGTGATGAAATCTATTCCTACTTTTCCCACTTCCATTTAGGAACCTTAAGGGGTTGTAACAATCCTGCTAGTCACTGATGTTTAGCCTTCACACGTTGACATACATCACAAACAGCCACATACTTAGCTATTTCCCTTCGCATGCTAGACCACCAAAACTTCTCCTTAAGATCTTGATACATCTTGGTGCTGCTAGGATGGATGGAGTACTGTGTCCCATGGGCTTTATCCAAGATCAGCTTTTTCAATTCCTCCTTGTTTGGTACACAAATTCGCTCTCCGAATTACACAGTACCTTGTTCATCTTCCAAGAATCCATTAGCTTTCCCCTTCTTCATGTTTTTCTTGATCTCCAAAATATCCGGGTCATCCCTTTGCACTTCACGGACCTGATCCACCAAAGTAGGATGTGCTTCCAAGGCTACCACAAATCCTTGACTGACTATACCCAGATTTAATCGTTCAAAATCTTCACACAACTCCAAAGATAACCACTGGCCTTCCATGGTGTTGCAGTAACTTTTCCGACTAAGGGCATCAACCACCACATTGGCTTTCCCTAGATGATAATGAATTCCAATATCATTGTCCTTGATCAGCTCCAACCATCTGCATTGTCTAAGGTTCAGATCTGGCTAGGTAAAGATATATTTCAATCTTTTGTGGTCTGTATAGACTTCGCTGCGGTTGTCGATAAGATAATGTCTCCAAATCTTGAGGGCATGCACTACGGCTAACAATTCCAAGTCATGAGTATGATAATTATTCTCATGAGGCCATAGCTGCCGTGAGGCATATGCCACAACCTTCCCTTCTTGCATTAGCACACATCCCAAACCTTGCCGAGATGCATCACAGTAAACTTGGAATCATTTCTTGGGATCTGGCATGATCAACACAGGTGCGGTTACATGTTTCTTCTTCAACTCTTGAAAACTCCACTCACACTCTGGAGTCCACGAAAATTTCACATCCTTCTGGAGTAAATGGGTCATGGGCTTTGCGATTCTGGAGAAATTCCCTATGAATCGGCGGTAATATCCCGCCAATCCTAAGAAACTCCGAGTCTCAGTAACAATTTGCGGCTGCTTCCACTTAGTCACTGACTCCATATTGGTTGGGTCTACCGCAATCCCTCCAGTGGTGACGACATGTCCGAGAAACTTCACTTCTAGAAGCCAAAACTCACACTTACTAAACTTGGCATAGAATTGATGTTGCCAAAGGGTCTCCAAAACAATACGAAGATGCTACTCATGTTCTTCCTTAGTCTTGGAATAGACAAGGATATCATCGATGAAAACCACCAAAAACTTATCCAGGTATTCCATGAACACTTTATTCATCAAGTTCATGAAGAATGCAGGGGCATTAGTCAACCCGAAAGACATAACTGTGCATTCATATAACCCATACCGAGTGGTAAAAGCAGTCTTGGGAATATCTTCCTCTCGAATCCTTAACTGATGATAACCCGAGCAAAGATCTATCTTTGAGAATACTGTGGCTCCTTCCAATTGATCAAATAGATCATCGATTCTGGGTAGTGGATACTTATTCTTGATAGTGACCTCGTTGAGTGCACGATAATCAACACACATCCGTTGAGTTCCATCCTTCTTTTTCACAAAAATGACTGTTCTCCCCAAGGCGACGTGCTAGGTCGGATATACCCTTTAACAAGCAACTCTTCAACTTGCTTCTTCACTTTTGCCAACTCATTAGCTCCCATCCTATACAGTCTCTTGTGGATAGGGGCAGTGCCTGGGGCTAGGTCTATTCTAAACTCAATATCTCTCTTAGGTGGCATTCCAGGTAGGTCATCAGGAAAAACATTTGGATATTCCCGTACTACAGGGATTTCTGTTAAGATTGCCTGGTTCAAAGAGTATGGAGAAGACGAGGCAGTGAAAACACGAAAAATCACTTTCTTCCCTAGGCTAGAAGTTAAGGCCACGGTTCTGGTGGCACAATCAATAACTCCCTTGTGCCAGGTTAACCAATCCATCCCTAAGATGGCATCGATATCTCTGGATTCTATTAAGAACAGGTTGGCTAGAAAAGAGACTCCCAAAATTTCTATAGTCACAGATGGACTGTAAAGAGTGGTGGGCATCTGGCTGCCAGGAGTATTTACCACCATGGTATTCCTCATCCTTTCTATGGGTATCTTATTTTTATTAGCAAACCCCATTGACAAAAAGGAATGTGTAGCACCAGAATCAAACAGTACTGTAGCAGGAACTGAGTTAATAAGGAACGTACCCAAGACGATGATCGGTGTAGCCTGAGCTTCCTCAGCAGTGACATGATTCACACGAGCTTTGACCACGCCCATGGAGTTCTGTCCTGGTGCAGCTTGCCTATTGCGTTTGGGCTTAGGGCACTGATTTGAAAAGTGCCCCGAGTCTCCACAGTTGAAACAAGTCAAAGTCTTCCCTCTGACTTCTTTCTTGACAAGCTGATTCTGAGCAGGTGCAATAGCTAGCCAAGGAGGAGGACGGTTTGCTCCAACGTTGCTGCTAGTGTTGTTGGTGTAGAACTGGCGCTGCGGCAAGGTGCCGATGAAGATCCACCTTGCTAGGTTTGAGATGGTCCCACAACACGTGACCTTTGACTAGGGGATTGCTATGCCCAGAAGCTTGCCATCCTGCAGTTCCTCTGCTCCATTCGGTTGTGTTTGTCTTCCTGGCGAATAGCCTTGTCCACCAGTTTCTGGAAATCCGAGTAGTCACCAGAGAGTAGTTGAACTGAGAGTTCATCATTCAATCCATCTAGAAACTTCTCTTGTCGGTCGGTGTTAGTGCTAACATCCTCCGACGCATAGCGGGCAAGATGGTTGAACTCATAGAGAAACGCGGTCACCGACCGGTTCCCTTGCTTCAGTGCTCGAAACTCACGCTTCTTTAATGCCACTACTCCGGTAGAAATATGCGTCTTCTTAAAAGCGGTGGCGAACTTAGCCGAAGTGATAGGCTGTCCATCAGCTCTGTTAGCTTTGAAGTGATCCCACCATTCAGATGCAGGATCATGCAGCTGCTGTGAAGTGAAAGAGACCTTCTCTTGGTCTGTGCATTGTAGGAGGTCCAGTTTTTTCTTAACGGCATGCAACCAATCCCCAGCTTCCATAGGATTAGTTGTGCTAGAGAAAGAAGGAGGCCTCACTCGCAAAAACTTTATGAGCCTATTCTGTGGTGGAGGAGGAGGCGCCTGCTGTTGTGCCTGATTCTACTGGTTTTGCATTTGTTGGAACATCATGTTCATTAGGTGCGTTTGGTTTGCCAAGACCTGGGCAATGGTAAGATTGTCATCCTAATGCAGCGGTCCGTTGGGTGCACCCCCACAATTGTTGTTTCCAGAGTTACCATCCTGGTTGCTTCCGTTACGTGTGTTCACCATCTGTAGAGCAAAGATGAGAAGAAGAGAAAGAGCCCTTGAGACAGATTTCATATTACTTAAACTTTCACTTTTATTGCTCTGAACTGAATGATTAACATTTATGTAGTTTACTCTCACACCATCAAGCAACTCCTAACTTAAATAGTTACATCACCACCCTCTAACATAAACTGCTGACTAAACCCCACGCACACAAGCATTTCCTAAGCACACAACTGCTAACACAATGATCTAAGGTAACTCATGCTAAGATGCTACTAAGGGCTTCTCAACAGGGCGAAGGATTCCTTGCATCCGAGTTGTGTTCAGATTCCTCTTCGTCTTCTTGAGTATCACCCCACTCCACTTTAGAGTGAGTGCGAGCTCCACTATCATCTGACCCTTCTGAAGGTGTGCTGGCTTCTGACTCCTCTTCTTGTTAACGCCAAAATTTGGTATGGTTCGTTATCAGGTTCGGTTAAGGAAAGAGGCTATATCAGCCGATGGAAGCTAATCCAGAAGAAGCCGAATTCAAGAAGGAATCGTGAAGACCACATCATGGCAATTAACTATTTTATCTATAAATTAGGTAGCTTTAATAATTTTAGGAAAACCTGATCTCGTGTCCGATCAGGGCTTGTTAATTTTCCTTTTATAATTAGGAAACTCCTGTTTCGTATCCGATCAGGACTGTATCAACTCGGGGTATAAATACATATGCCCGGGGACCATGTAATCTATCTCTCAGATCAACACAAATTTGGCGCATCGCCACCCTTTTTGACGGGTTCTTGCTTCTCGAGCCGGGCTGCATCGGTTAGGTCCGAACTCCTGCGAGAGGGTAAGTCTCGTTACCTCGACTACCTTATCGGCTAGGACTTCCTCGGTTAGGTCCGATATTCTAGCTGATCTACGGTAGTCAGCTTACCACGGTGTATCTATTCTATCTTCGGCTGCATCAGTTAAGTTTGATCTCTTAGTCTGAGTGGATATATCACATCACGATTGCATAGGATTTATCGACTTATTGAGTTTCTTTTATCATCATCAGTTTGTGCTGCATCGGTTAGGTCCGACCTACTAGACTGGTGATAATAAATTTATCCTTGTTGAGTCGATAGGTTTTTATGCGATGTTTTATCGGAGTGTTTAGCCGATAAGTTATCTTTTACTAGATAAAGCCGACTGCATTGTCTATTGATTATTATTCTGCCTATCTACTTTATCATCGGCTTCTAGCCGATGTCCAAGTGTTTTTTAGGCAGTCGGCTAGCTTATTATTTGCTTATATCATCATCGGCTTCTAGCCGATGTACAAGTTACTATCGGCAATCGGCTGGAGGAATTCTGTATCGACTGGTTGGCCGATTGGATCAATGATCTAACTTTTTTCTATCTCCTTGTCAATTGCGGGGTCAAATTGACTGGCATGCCTACGAACCTCAAATTTAGGACCTGCACTGGAGCTAAGCAGATCTCCCAGGCCTTCGCGTGTCTAGTGCACCGAACCAGATCATCAACTCATTTTCAGCGCTGATTGGTGATTTTCGGTGTCAACACTTCTACACCATCTGCATAAGCCACCGGTGGAACTACCCGAAGTGGGACCTGGTCATTCAGTAAACGAGTCCTTGGTGCTAGCTGAATTCGAGGTGGAAGACGAACCCTCTTCCTTGCGGTGGTGCGGATCTTGGCTCCTCCAGGGGGTGCTTCTCCTTTGGCCAAGGCCAACTCTCGTTTCAATCGATCCACTTGGTTCTACAGCCTACAGATCTTGGTGCGGTTCTTATTCTCCCATTCATGAGCTACGATTACCACATCAGCCCAAGCATTGTCCATAGCACTCAACATCCTTACAAGTTGTTAAGTAGTTGCACTGTTCTCTGCTCCTGGGTTCTAGTAACTACTGTACTTGTCATTGTGGGTCCTGGACGGGTGGTAGCGGTAAGCAGTGTTCCTCAGACGAGTGGCGTAGCGGTGATGAAATTCTCCAATAGCTTCCAAAGCCACCTCTTGACATGCATGCTCAAAATTCCTTCCTCTAGCTCTGAAGATCATGGATGGGACTCCTTCCCGCTCACTTGAAATCATGAGGCGGACGCGGCACTTCTCTTCACAGGGGTTGTGAGTGACTTGTCTGTATTTTGGTGCTGGATTTATCCTATGGCGAAAGCCATGTCTCATACCTCCTTGATAAATCCACCAACTCCAAACAGATGCACTGGCTCTCGGTTTGCCATCTATCGAGAATGAAAGGAAGATTTATTGATTTTGACTAAGTTAACAGAACAAATTTTGTTTCCAATAAAAAGGGAAAAGGAGAAATAGTAAAGTTTTCATCAAAATTAAGAGCAAAAGAATTAGCATAAATAAGGGGTATTTTTTAAATCATAACCAGTACGGTAATAGATGTACAATACTAAGTAATGAGAGGGCAAGGAAATTGCAAAAAAAAAATTTACAAGAGAAGAACATAGATTTTTGTAAGAGGGAATTAACTAAATGAAACACTACCAGAAAACGCTATTTTCGTGAGGGTGACGAATTTTCGTGAGGGTTTTTGATGCACCCTCACGAAAATTGTGATTTTCGTGAGGGTGCATCAAAAACCCTCATGAAAACATATTTTCGTGACGGTGCTTGACCCACCGTCACGAAAATAATTTTCCCCTCACGAAAATAGCGTACAGTGCCATCTACCTCACTCGGACAAGAAAGCACTAGACCAACCGGTGCATAAGTATTTCACATGTGATTATACCCGCACCAAAGCACCAGATCCCGTTAAAACTCCGAAGTTAAGCGTGCTCGGGTGGGAGGATGGGTGACCTCCTTGGGAAGTCCTTTTTCGTGAGGGTGCCGGTCCTTTTTCGTGAGGGTGAGCACCCTCACGAAATACCGGCCGGGTGGTCGCGTAATTTTCGTGAGGGTGAGCACCGTCACGAAAAGGACATTTTCCTGGCTTCTGATTCGTGAGGGTAGACCGTCACAAAAATATTTTTGTGAGGGTATTCCTATTTTCGTGAGGGTATTTTAACCCTCACGAAAATTCCAAATTCTGGTAGTGAAAGGGGGATTTTTTTGTACCAGTAACTTCCCTAATTAAAAAAAAGAAAGAGGGGAGGACAGATATAATTTTAAAATTTTTTTTAGAAGGCTCTTAGGGGAATCAAGGGGCTTATCCTACGGTCAAGGTGGCTCTGATACCAACTTGTCACGCCCAGAATTTCCATACAAAATTCTAAAGTTTTATTGTGTGTAAATCCTCGTCCAGGAATCAACCGAGGCACACATGACATAGTTGATAATCAAAGTAATTGTTTACATATCGAAAGTATTTATTACAGAGGCGAATGGTACCTCTCAAAAATAATAAAGTTCTAACAGTGGAAAATAAACTAAGACGATGTGACGAAACCCACTGCACGAACTTGACCAGGCTCCCGCCTAATCCTCCAAAAAATCCTCCTCGCTGAAGTACTCTTGTGAATGATGATTGTTGATTGCAAGGTGAGTACATGAAATACTCCGCAAGCCACACAGCAAATATACAAGTGCACAGGATAACAAAGAATGGCATAATAGGGCTCAATTTGCATAAATAGCATTTAATAAAGCATTTAAGACAGTAGTAAAACATCAATAATTAATCAATATTATCCAACGCTATACCATTCACCAAATGGTATAGGCCCAACAACTTCAATGTGGAGCTAACCATGATTCATCCTTCAATAATCAAAGTTAAGTAATGTGGGACTAATCACAGAAAACATCACTAGGCCTGCCCTTAACCATGGGCACGGCTATTCAAATAGTTTTACTCTGGCTAGAGGTGTACCAATTTACCCACAAGACACAACTCCACAACACATCACTGTGCACCTCAATACCACCACGATATCTCGGAAAGGAGTTGTGACAGGACCCTCCATGTACCCCGCACAACAAGAGAGCCACCCGCTGGACCACTAGTCTCCGGTAGGGTTGATTAGGTTCCTAGACAATGAGACGGCCCAACGCCCAAGACATGGACTTATTGACGCAACCATGGTGGTCTTATTGACACAGCCACAACACACTGTGGGGCCTCTGGTTGAACGAACTACACTTTAGTTCCCACCATTACCCATTCTGGCTTGTGGTTAGCACAGGTGTTGCTTCGCAACAAGTAGTCCGTGAACCGGTCCTTAACTGTCACGAGCACAGCTAGCAACAAACACAACCCTGGTGCTCGCAACCCACCTTTTAGTCAAGTTTTAGTGGACCATTAAGTTATTCTCATACGACCACAGTCGTGAATTGATTCATCATTTCATGTGAACTAATTATTAAAATCAAAGTGACAGTTATAGCCCTGAAGTTGTTCTACAGTTTTCTAAGCATGGCTGAGCATATTCCTAGAACCATTCTAGCTAACCAGTATATAAAGCTAGCTAGTCACATTTGTCCCATAGGTACAATAGCAGGTAATCAAGTCAAAGAGGCCATAAACAATGATTAGCGTTTCCCGTTTCCGATGACATTATAAAATAAAATGCAAAGTTGAAAGAAAATATAGCTTTAAACATAGGAACAATATGCTCCAAGGGATTTAGGAATCTGTATGACTTTCCTTGCTGCTCCTCACAAGCCATGGAACTCTCCTCGAGAAACTGTGGCTCTTCTAGAACGTCGGCGACTAAAAGCAATGAACAAAAATAACAAAAACAGTATTCAACAGTCATGAACAGTGCAATGTTATATTTTAATGGGTAGATCATGATTTTTAAAGAATTTTGCAAGTTGAATCACCCCAAACGGAGTTCGGATGAATTAGTTATGAATTTTAGAAGTTTAAACCCTTTTAAAAGCATTTAAAAGAATTAAACTGATTTATTGCATCATTAAGGAATTAATTTAATTTGGATAAAAGAATTATGATGTCACCGGGGAGAGAGAGAGAGGGGTGAACCCAGTTGACCAAAGGGGCCCACTAGCAGAGAGAGGGAAGGCTTGGGTTCACGATGAACCTAGTCCACCGAGATTCATAGGATATTCCGACAGTTAGGATTTTATGGGAGTTGATCGGACGGTCTATATTGCTCGGTGGTTTTGAGTTGAATCCAAGGGGTGAGATTCGATCTAACCTAGATTGGACGGCCAAGATTCAATCCAACATCCTACGGCTGCGATCTAATCGGGATGCGGGACCCCGCCGCTGATCAGGATGCGAGGTTTTGGCGGCGGTGGTCTTTGGGCTCTTGGCGACGACAATGCTCTGGCAGCTTCCGAAGGCAAAGGAGTGGCGGCCGAGGCATTCCGAGGCGCGGCAGTGCTAACGGCTATGGCGGCGAGCACGGGCGACGGCGGAGGCGGCGGCTAGACGTGGCCGAGCATCGGGAGTCGGCTCATGGCTCTTTCCCAGACACGTATTTTGGGTGACTTGAGTTCACCTTCCATGGAGCAAAGCTTTACGTATCAGAATTTATGCTACTTGAGTATTTTTGCAATCATTAAGAGCAAAAACAAAAAATGCGCAGTATGTACACCTATTAGGTGTAAACGGCTACGGCATTAGCGAGGCCGAGTGAGAAATTGACAATCTCAGCCCCCTAGGTCTGATCCCGACTGGCGTTAGGTCGTATCCGAGTCAAACCATAGGGAAGTGAGTTGCCTCCTGGCCCATTTAGATATGAATATCATATAAAAGAAAAAATATTGATCAGAAAGCAACTTAGTTGTTCAGTATTGCACAAGTTGGGAGTGGGGATGCCATCCTTGCATTTGAGCTTTTGAGCCCCCGAGCATGTCACTTGTCGTTCTGATAATCTTCCCTTCTAGGAGGTCGAGGACGGTTGCGATCAACTGCCGCAATAAGGCCCTCAGATTTCCGCTTGCGGTTCCTAGACTTGGATAGGGCCGCGTCATCTGTCTCCCATCGCTCCTTTTGTTGGGGCCTGTCATCGAGTGCCTTAGCCACTACGTCGGCTGAATTAGCGTATTTACTGGCCATCTCGAAGAGAGCTTTGACAGAGTTGGGGGGCTTCCGAGTGAACTTGGCGATGAACGGTACGTCTCTGACTCCCTTGCGGAAGGCGGCGATGACAACCTCGTCCTTGATTTTGGGGATTGAGTTCCTTTCTTAGAAAACCACTTGATGAAGTCGCGAAGGGATTCATTCTTCCTTTGGTGGCACTGGTACAAATCGTACTCGGAAGATGGCCTCTCGTATGTTCCCTAGAAATTTGCGACGAAATGCTCACGAAGTTCTCCCCAGGAGCCGATTGACCGCCTTAGAAGCCCTGTCAGCCATGTCCTCACTGAGTCAGCCAAGATGACTAGGAATTAGCCATGGCCTTGTGATCGCCTCCAGCCGCACGGATTGCCAAGGTGTCAACTATGAGCCAGGACTCCGGTCCCATCGTACTTCTCTATTCCAGTTGGCTAGAAGCCAAATGGCTAGTCGATTTGTTGTAGGTCATGGGTGAACGCTGGAACTCCTTCATCTGACTGGGGGCTTCGACTCCGACTGTGGCAATGAAACCGCGCGTGGTGGAGACCGAAGCGCTCATGCTCATCTTCTAGTCAGTGGCGCTCATCCTCCTCACGTTCTCAGCGTCGAGCGTTAATATCCTGGCGGAGATCCCGCCATAGTCGTCCTTGGGCGTCCTGGTTATCGTGGCGGTCGTCATGATGATGCCGCTGTCGATCGTTACTCGGACTGCCGAGTGACGTATGTCGTGACTCCGAGTGATGCTAAATAGAGCCAGCTGCTCGGCGCCGTGCTGAAGCAGATGAAACCACCGTGTCTGAAGCCATCTTGTTTGACAATATGAAAGTGTCTCCAAATTGTTGTCGCTGCTAACAAGCTGTAGCGGTGATCATTGCTTTGATCCTCATGATTGTTAGGGTGGCCTGGTGGTCAGGCCCGAATTGCAAGGTGTCAAGTAATGTGGCAGCAGCCAAGACGTTCTGTTATGGGGTCACGAAGATGCCATGGTCACTAACTCGGGTTTGGAGGATCTCTTGTTGAGCAGTCCACCTAGCCTTGTGCAAGTTGTCATTTGGAGCATCGCGCTTGGCTTGCAAGTGTTGTGCATCTTCCTCCTGTTGTTCACGCAGTCGGCGAGCCTCCTCCTCTTGCTGATTGCGTAGTCAGTGGTCATCTTTTGTTATAGTTGATCCCTTTGATGCCATGAAGACCTCACGTGGTGGAGAAAAGCTTCCTGAGCTGCTGTCCGATTGGGAGTCAGATTCAGAGTAGTTTAGCAGTGTGATGATGACCCCAACCTCGCTGGACTTGATCTCGAGCGGCTTTGGGCCGTATCTGAGTCGAATTCCAGAGGATTGAGTCTGCCGCATCAGATTCGAATTGATGATTGTTGCAGCGTTGTTGAGTCCGAGTGAGAAATTGATGATCTCGTCTCTCCTAGACCCGATCTCGATCGGCTCGTAGCTGAATCCGAGTTGAATATTAGGAAAGAGAGTTGTCCCAGAACTCGTAGATCTTGGGGGTTGCCGAAGCAGGATGTTGAAAACTGCTGCGTCGTTGAGTAGGCCAACTGGCACGGAGTTAGCTTGGTTCCTGATCGATTGTATCAAGTCCGAGTTGGATAGGGTGAGGGCGCCGAGTTTGTTGGCAACGAAGTTGAGGCTCCTAAAGCTGATTGTTTGCCTAGGGAAGAACTTGACGCCATCGACTCCGGTGATTAGATCAATCAGGCTTAATTAAGATGATCTCGACGAAGCCTCTACCTGGCGCGCCAACTGTCGATGTTTTGTATCGGCAATAATTACATGGGGCTATTCTTGAGACTTAAACTCGATGGATTTGAAAGGACACACGAGATTTATACTGGTTCAGGCCCTCAAGGTGAGGTAATACCCTACGTCTAGTTGTGGTGTATTGCTGTCGCGATATTCTTTGATGAGATTGTCATATGCCCTAGGGGGCTCCCTACCCCTCCTTCTATACTGGAGGGATGAGGATTACAAGGTAGGAAACCCAGTCGGATATGACCAAGGGCTTTCCTTATCAGTACGTAGCGTATCCGGCTAGGACTATATCCCTTGTCATGCAAGGTAATATGAAGCCAAGTTCTACTCTATCTCCAATTGTAGGGACTGGCCTACCCTCTGCCCGAGTGGTCGTAATTGCCCTCCTTAAGGTACCCGGGGCCCATGGCCTCAATAGAGATGTTCTCGAACTCCATCTTGGCGAAATGTTCTCCCTTCCATACGAACCGAACAACTGAACCTTGTGCCTGGCAAGTAAGATTGTTAGTATTTGCCAGAGTATCGGTCGAACTGGGGGCACGGCATCTGGTCCTACTGCAACAAGCCCCTCATAGATAAGGGTGAAAACTCTTTTCGGTCGAATCCGTGTCTTAGAATTCGCCGGAGCTCGCCGTCGCCCTATTTGGCCAAAACTAGATTTTCTCCTTCACTATTGCATTTTATTCCTTTATTATTATACATTTACTATTTTATTTTAACTTTATATTTGTATATTTATTATTATTATTATATTTTTTACTATCTTTTATTGTTTAAGTTTAATTTAATTAACTATATATTATTGCTTTTTGTTACTGATCAATATTTCTTTTTGTATATTTTAATCACTATGCTACCCCGAATGTCATGCCACCTCAGTTTCCGTGCCTGAGTACAGCCACCAAACCCCCGCCCCCCTATATAAGGGGGGGCCAACGCTATGAGACTCATTCACCCTTGCCATCGTTCTATTTCGCCTTCTTGTAGTTCGAAATTGCTCCATTTTGCCACACTTCTCTACCTTTCTTCCATTCATCCTCTTGTGATTTCACCATGGTTAAGTCGTCCAAGAAGTCAAGCAAATGCTCGAAATCCAAGAATGCTAACTCTGAAGGCAATAGCAGTGATCAAAACCTTGGTCTCTCTACCATGACTGAAGCCATACTTTGAGACATGATCTCGAAGGGTATGATTGCCAGCCAAGAAGATGTCCTACTTCCTCAAGGGAAAACAATCCATCCACAGACCATGTGGGTTATACTGTGGTTTTCCAAGCCTATTTCGAAGCTAGGCTTTGATTTCCTTGCAGCGATCTTATCTCCAAAATTTTGAAGCTGTACAAAGTCGAACTCTCCCAACTTGCTCCTAACGCCATCGTTCACATAGGGGTTTTCGAATGGATTGCACGAAGCTGTGGTTGTACTCCACATGGAGAGGACTTCGCCTACTCCAACATCATCCTACATTATACTCAGCGAAATCCCTATTTCGGTGGGCTGAACTTCCTCACCCGGTCCAACCGTGGGGTCTACTGGCCAATTCCCGCCATCCATTCCAAATGGGGGGCAAAATGGCAATCCAGATGGTTTTACCACAAAATCAAGGCCGAACCAAGTTCTGATGCGTATACACTCTTGGGTTATACTGACAATGTGGTGGAATTCGATCCTGAACCTGATGTGTCTTTATCCAAGGATTTCGTCACTTGTCACCCCAAGCTAAAGGAAATTCATCGCACATTCAGCATCAGGGATCTGATCAAGGAGTTTCTCCTGCTTAACATCTGGCCTCTGTCTAAAGAATGGCAACTTTTACTTGGCGATACGCCAAACAATTCTAGATTAGTGCTTCCTCCCTTCATCGTCGTCGAAAATGATGACACAGGTAGCTTTCTTCCCTTTATTCTTGTAAATTCATGTCGTTTGTGTTCTTGACCATAATTTTCCTTATAGATTTTGACCTCAAGACGGCCAAGAGGGATGCTGAGAGGTTGATCGGGCCGTACAGCTCAGCGGAACATTAAGCCTTCTTGAAATTCCAGAATGGCATCCACCAAAATCAGCAGGTTATCTCTTCTTCTGCCGACTACGAGCCCGACAGCGATGACCATGGGCATGATTCCGATGATGGCTCGGATGGGGCTGACGAACATGCTTCCTCCTCTCCCACGAGCTGTAAAGATGCTCTATAGGCTGCCAAGGGGAAAAAGCTGTGTTCAGAGTTGGCCCCATCTCGTGCCACAAAACGTGTCCGAATTGCTCCTTCGAGCGACTACTGGGTGTCGATGTTTTACACCGGCAATAAATATATGGGGCTACTCGGCGGATGGAAACTCGGTGGATTGCAAAGGAACACAGGGAGATTTTATACTGGTTCAGGCCCTCGATGTGAGGTAATACCCTACGTCCAGTTTATATGTATTCCTTTGAGGAATTATGGTGGCGATTCTGATGAACCGTATGGCCGTTTGAGCTTATGAGTGCTCTTCTGCCCTCAGGGGGCGCCCTGCCTCCCCTTATATACTGGGGGACAGGGGTACAAGGTAGGAGTCTGTCGATGCTTTGCACCGGCAATAAAACTATGGGGCTACTCGGCGAGGGTGAATTCGATGGACTGCAGAGGAACACGAAGGAATTATACTGGTTCAGGCCCTCAAGGTGAGGTAATACCCTACGTCCAGTTGAGGTGTTATTCCTCTGAGGGATATGTAGATCGATGATCTAGTTGCTCTTGTTGTGCTTGCCCTGAGGGGCACCCTGCCTCCCTTTATATACTAGGGGACAGGGGTACATGATAAGGATCCCAGTCGGATATGACCAAGGGATTTCCTTCTTAGAGATAGAATCCTATCCGACTAAGACTAGGTTTCCTTATTATACAAGGTACAGCCTGCCGGATGCTATCTTATCTCTAATCACATGGTCCGGCCCATCCTCTGTCCGAGTGGCCCATGTACTGGTAATGAGGTACCCGGGGCCCATGGCCTCCACAGTAGCCCCTGAGACCTTCATAGTTGAGCCTCATCTGATGCCGAGTGCTCGTCCTCCACGGTGAAGGTTGCCCGAGTGCGGTACGCCCTAGTACTCTTTGTCTGAGTAAGTCTTCTCCCGAGTCCTGCTTCATGTCAGCTGGCAGCGAGGCTATGAAGGGCTTCATGTGAATATATGAATAGTGTGCGCCGAATAGGCTCACCTATTAGGTGTAGCCCCCGACTTTGTGCTTAATTGTGAAGACAATTAAACATAAAGTCAAAGATCTTTAACCTGGAAGTCCTTCCTGAGTAGATTACTTCAGGTATTTGTGACTCTTCGGTATCATGTCAACCGGAATAATCTTTATAGTCTTGCCGAGTAGAAGACTACTCGTATGTAGGACTCTTCGACTTCATGTCAGTCGGAATATGAATTTATAGTCTCTTCCGAGTGGCGTCCCACTCAAAAGTTAGACTCTTCCGCATCATGTCAGCGGGAAAAGATATTTATAGTCTCTCCTGAGTAGTGCACTACTCAAAAGTTAGACTCTTCAGCGTCATGTCGGCTGGAATAATGTTGCTCATGGCAACTGGTGGCCACGCATGTAGGCCGAGTACCACTTAATGAAAATAAATCCATAGCGTGGCCAGGTGTACTCGAGAAAGATACCTGCATTTCCAATTTTAATGAAGACCAGCTTGCGATCCTTATAAGGATATATCCTCGAAACCTCATCGGCTCCTGTTAGCAGCACCAGCACTATAATTTCAACTCAGCCTGCGAGCGGCCCACATGGGGCATGCTACTGTAGGAACTCATATCTTGTTGGCCCAGTGCGGACGGTGTAGGCCCAAGCCCACTTAGTTGGCATCGGCTCTATAAAAAGACGGGGAGAGAGAAAAAGATTCCGTCGTCTTCCCCAAATCAGCCAATCTCTTCATCTTCCACCTTCGCGCCCAACTTTTCGCCTCCCGCCCGGCTAGGGTTAGCTGCTGCTATTCCCCACCCGAACTCGGGCGATTTCGATCCTCCCCGTTTGCTCCAAGCCCCCGATTTGCTTTTCCCCCAAATCTCATCGCCTCCAGTCATGCCGAAGGTTTCGGATCTTGCGGGGGCGCCGGGAAGCTCTTGGCCGGTGTCGGATTGTGGCTCGGTGAAGCTGAAGCAGCTGGAGAATGAACTGAAGTTGCCCAGCCAAGAAGTGATTCGCTGGCAGCCGGCTAGGGATGAGTCGAGCCCGAATCCCCGACCTGGAGAGACGGTAGTTTTCGCCTCCTTTTTCGATCGAGGCTTGTGTCTTCCGTCTTCTGATTTCTTCCGCCGCATCCTCGACTTTTATGGGCTAGAGTTGGTGCATCTGAACCCCAACTCTATTCTTCAGATTTCTATATTTGTTACTCTTTGCGAGTGCTTCTTGGGTGTTGAACCCCATTTCATACTCTTCCAACACCTGTTCCACATCAAGCCCCAACCTTCCAAGAGCAATATCAATGTGATTGGAGGGGCCAGGCTTCAGCTGAGGAGCGATGGGAAGAGGACGTATATCGATCTGCCCTTGAAATCTTCTCTGAAGGGTTGGCACAAGGAATGGTTTTATTGCGCCGATCTAGCTCCTTCCTTGCGCCCGTTTACTGGTATGCCACCGACGGTGTTGCCAAGCTGGTCCACGGAGCCGACCTTTGAAGAACTGGGCCAGGCACATATATTGTTGACAAAGATAGATGACCTCAAACAGGCCGGCTTGACAGGTCCTTGGGTGGCTCGTCGCTTCCTGACAAGGCGCGTTCAGCCGCTGAAGCTTAGGAGCTCATTCGGTTGGGCCTTCAAAGGCAAGAATGATCCTGACCGGGTGAGCAACGAGTCGGCGGACAAGAAAGAGGTGACCGCGACCCTGTTTGGCTACTTCTCTGAAGGGGTGATCGCGACCGAGGACGACAAGCGCCGGATCGCGGCTTATAGCTTCATTCGGCCTCGGACCAAGGTAACCTTTAATCCTTCTTTTGTAATGGATGCCCATGGGACCATGGTTGTTCAGCATGGCATGACGCATTTGGCTGACTCACTTGTAGTGGCATGAAGAATTTGATGAAGACTCCCGTCCATTGTCGGCTGTCGCGTCTAAGAAGAGGCCGAGGAGTCCCTCTGCTGCCCAACCCGACTCTAAGAGAGCGGGGAAGAAACCGATTGTATATCGGGGCGAGGGGGCCATGACAGCGCGCGCCGTGAGCGTCAGCTTGAAAATAAAGGACGCCGCTGCCGCGATGCCCACGCGGTCAAGTCCCAGGCTGAAACCCGCGGGTTCGGGCCCAACGCTGCCGCGCCCGGCGGCGGCGCCACCAAGGGGCCGGCTACAGCAAAGGCCACCTGGGGCGGGGGCGCCTAAGCCAACCATGCCAGAGTTGGGGCCGACTCGGGTTGATACGCCTCCGCCGACGATGACGCCGACTGCCGGAGCTGGCGCTCTGCCGGGGGGCGGGCCGCCCGGCAAGAAGCTGAGGTTCTCCAAGAGGTGCGCTGCTCCGGGTCTCCTGTAGTATTTGTGTGCTGAAGTAATGTCTTGATGTCATGGTTTGTCGTGCAGGAAACAGGCCGATATTGATCTCAAGGAGGTCGACCCGTCTGCTCCACTTGATGAGCCTGCCCCAGCCGAGCCAGCAGCCGCGAACGCACCTGTCGAGCCGGCGACCGACCCGATTGCTGAGACCGAGGCGGCTCCGACTACAGGGCCGCTGCCGCCACCCGACCGAGGGGTGGCTGGTGAAACCGAGGCCCTAGCCCCCGAGGCGCCTTACGTTGCGGAGGCCGCGGACGGAGCCCCTGAGCCAGTCCCCGAAGTCGTGGGGGGGGGGGCGGTGCTGAGACCAGGGCCTCGTCGCCGTCGTGGTTATCGTCATCGCCATCGCCGCTGCCGCCGGAGATCCCACATCTGCCTCGGATCGAAGCTCCTCCACGTGTGATGCCCCGGACCTTTACGTGGACGACTCGCGATGGTACTATGAAAAGCTTCAGGCTTGATGAAGTCGTTGCAAGGAGAGAGCGCGAAAGCCTGCTTCGTGCCGCCATCAACGGGTCCCAAGGGGTCGCGGTATGATTCTTGTAGTAGAGCTCCAGCAATCTTCTTGTTTTGATGTTTGACTCCATCTTTTATCCCGAACAAAAGCTCGTCGACCGCAACGAGGCGATGACGGAAATCTTGGTCGAGGTAGCTCCCCACCGCTGAGCTGGAACAGCTCCGGGCCTTAAGGGCCGAGATGGAGAAGCGTCATGCGGGGAGGGAGGCCTGGCTGAAGAGTGGCGCCGATCAGCTCAGGGCGGAAACATGGGCCCTAGCCAGAAAGATCAGAGGTAAAGTGCTCGAGTTTATCTTCCCGACTGAACCGTTGATGCATTCATCCAGCTGCGCTATTCCTGACTACCCAGTTATGTCACGACTGCACAGTTGAGCTCTTGGCTAATAATCTGTGGTGCAGACCTCGAAGCAGAGTTGGAGCTATAGCTGAAGGAGAGGGAGTCGTAGCTGAAGGAGGCCGAAGAAGCCAAGGCCGAGCTTGAGAAGGTCAAGGCCGACCTGACAAAGGCCAACACCGAGCTTGACCAGGAGAAGTCCGAGTTGGAGAAAGCCATTCTCAAGCTCGGTAAGGAGAAGGCTGAACTGGAGAAGACCGTGGCCGAGTGGGAGGCCGACTACGAAAGTAAGTCCTCAACCCGACTGTGATCTTGGCCAATCCATTAGTTATCCTGTGTGTAGCCGATTTTGACAAGCTTGCTTGCCGGCTGATCTGGGCAGACATGAGAACCAATGTCCGGGCCCAGTATTAGTTCTACACGGAGGAGATAAGGTTGATCAGGGAGTCACGGGAGGCCCTTGTGGGGTCCGTGAAAGGGCTCCTTGACCTTATAGATCCCCGCCCAGTGGGGACCAGCTGCAGCAGAATCCCTCAGATAGTGGGGCGTCTCGAGGATGCACCAAGTGCCTTGAAAAGGTACTCGGATGAGCATGTTATCGCTGGCGTGGCCCAGACCCTGGCGATGACCAAATCCATATACCCTAGGGCGGATATTGAGGCCATCGGGGAGGGGTTTGCCGAAGAGACGACACCAGAGGAGGCGCTGGAGCTAATCGCCCGGGCGAAGCCAACTGCAGAAATAATTACCCGAGAACTGGGTCTGTAAGGGTAGCAAGTTATGTAGTCGGAATATATAAACTTGTGTAAACAAACATGTGCAGATATGTGTACGGTGCCGCCGAGCTTATTGTTCAGTTGTCATTAGCTTTACTTGACCGTGTGGTATGCACCGAGTTAGTCTGTCAGAACTTAATAAAAACGTTCAGAGTAAGGAGCTGTACTCGGGCAACGTGACAGTCATAGTAAGGCTTCATAACCGAAGTGAAATAAGCTCGTATGTTATTGACAACGCACATATATACATGCAGCCCCCGACTCACTACTCGGTTGATACAAGCGACGTAGTGAGTCAGAGGAACTGTACACATGAAAATTATGGAACTCAGGTATAGAAAGGACGTAGCTGTTGTATGTTCCATGAGTTGCTGATGAGAGCACCGTCTTCGGTCTTCAGTCGGTAGGCGCCTGGCCGCGTTACCTCGGCTATAATGAACGGCCCTTCCCAGATTGGGGATAGTTTATGCCTGTCTTTGGTGGTCTGTATTTTCCGTAGGACGAGGTCCCCGACCAAAAAGGCGCGGCCACAGACATTGCGATTGTGGTAGCGGCGTAGGCCTTGAAGATACCTTGCCGACTGGATGGTTGCGGTGTCTCTTGTCTCTTCCAGCTGATCTAGTTCGACCAGTCGGGTATTGTTGGAGTCGTCTTCTGAGTATGCCCGGACTCGTGGAGAGCCGAACTGTAACTCGGTCGGTAGCATAGCCTCGGCACCGTAGACCAGGAAGAAAGGGGATTGCCCAGTTGCCCGACTAACCGTGGTTCTGAGAGACCAAAGAACCAATGGGAGTTCTTGTACCCACCGGCCCGCGCAAGGTTGTAGTCGGTCGAATATCCTAGCCTTGATGCCTTGTAAGACCATACCATTGGCTCGCTCAACCTGCCCGTTGCTCCACGGGTGTGCCACGGATGCATAGCAGATCTTGATGCCGAAGTCGTCGCAAAAATCTTGGAATAGGCCCGCCGCGAACTGAGTACCGTTGTCCGTGATGATGCGGTTAGGGACTCCGAACCGGTATAGTATACTCATTATGAAGTCCTTTGATCGTGCCGCTGTAATTGTTGCAACGGGTTTAGCCTCAATCCACTTGGTGAGCTTATCCACTGCGACAAATAAATGTGTGAACCCTCCTGGCGCTTTTTTGAAAGGCCCGACCATATCGAGCCCCCATACTACAAATGGCCAAGAGATGGGGATAGTTTGGAGTTCTTGTGCTGGAAGATTTGTTTGTCTTGCGTAGAACTGGCAACTCTCGCACTTGCGAATGATGTCTTTGGCGTCTGTTACTGCTGTGGGCCAGAAAAATCCTTGCCGGTATGCCTTTCCGTCTAACGTCCTGGATGCAGCGTGGTTGCCACATATGCCCGAGTGGATCGAGTGCAGGATCTGCTTGCCCTCCTCGGTGGTGACGCAGTGCATGAGGACACCGGATGCGCTCCTTCGGTACAGGTCTTCTCCGACTAGCAGGAAGCTTTTGCTTCGACGCTTTATCTGCTCGACTTGACTGCGATCTTCTGGGAGTTGGTCGTCGAGGAGGAAGTTGACAACAGGAGTCCTCCAGTCTTGACATATGTGCAGCACCTCGTCTGTGGTCGGTGTAGGCTCGCCTCCTGACTGCTTCGGTGCCGGTTTCTTCTTGACCGATGGCTCCATAAGTTGCTCGACAAAAATTCCGGTTGGAACCGCTTCTCGCTTGGATCCCATGTTTGCCAGCTCGTCTGCTGCGTCGTTGTATTGGCGCAGGACATGCGTGATTTCCAGCCCATCGAACTTGTTTTCCAGCTTGCGGACCTCCTGACAGTATGCCGCCATGGTGTCGTCGAGGCAGGTCCAGTCTTTCATGACTTGGTTTACCACGAGTTGAGAGTCCCCGCGTACAACCAGTCGACGAATGCCGAGTGATATAGCGATGCGGAGCCCGTGGACGAGTGCCTCGTACTCGGCGACGTTGTGGGAAGCCGGGAAGTGGATTTGTAGAACATACTTCAGTTTTTCGCCCATGGGGGACGTCAGTATGACTCCGGCCCCGGCGCCACCGATCCGTAGAGAACCGTCGAAGTACATTGTCCAGTACTCTAGCTTTGCTGTTGGTGTAGGGAGTTGGACTTCTGTCCACACGGCAACGAAGTCGGCTAGAGCTTGAGACTTAATTGCTGTCCGTGGCTGAAAGGTGATGTCAAATGCCATCAGCTCGAGTGCCCATTTAGCGATTCGGCCAGTGGCCTCGCGATTATGAAGGACATCCCCGAGTGGAAATGCTGTGACCACCGTGACTTGGTGTGCTTGGAAATAATGCACCAGCTTCCGGACTGTGATAAGTAGGCCATATAGCAGCTTCTGGACTTGCGGATATCTCGTTTTGGAGTCGGCAAGGACCTCGCTGACGAAGTAGACTGGCCGTTGTATTTTTTGAATATGACCCTATTCGGATCGCTCCACCACCAGCACCGTGCTGACTACCTGTGTTGTTGCCGCCAGATATAGCATTAGCAGTTCCTGGGGCAGAGGTGACGCCAACACGGGGGGTGATGTGAGGAACTCTTTGAAGTCTTCGAAGGCTCGCTAGGCTTCCGGAGTCCATTGGAAATTGTCGGCTTTTTTGAGTAGCTTGAAGAAAGGCATGCCCCGTTCGCCCAGTCGGGAGATAAACCGGCTGAGCGCCGCCATGCAGCCTGTCAGCTTCTGGATGTCTTTGAGGTTAGTCAGGGGTGCCATGTGCTTGATGGCGTTGACTTTCTCCGGGTTGGGCTCGATGCCGCGGTGCGAGACGATGAAGCCGAATAACTTTCCGGATGGAACGCCAAAGGTGCATTTTTCCGGGTTCAACTTCATCTTGAATCTTCGAAGGTTTTGGAAGGTTTCTTCCAAGTCAGCAATGAGGTCTTGTCTAGACTTGGTCTTGATCACCACATCATCGACGTAGGCTTCCACATTGCGTCCGATTTGAGTATGCAGACACCGCTAAATAGCCCTTTGGTAGGTTGCGCCTGCGTTCTTCAGACCGAACGGCATTGTGATATAGCAGTACGCTCCGAACGGTGTGATGAAAGATGTCTTCAAGCAGTCTTCTTCCCTCAGGCTGATTTGATGGTATCCCGAGTAACAGTCGAGAAAACTGAGTAGGTCGCACCCTGCCGTGGAGTCAACCACCTGATCTATCCGAGGAAGACCAAATGGGTCCTTGGGGCACGCTTTGTTGAGGTTGGTGTAGTCGACGCACATGCGCCATTTACCGTTTTTCTTCCGGACCAGAACTGGGTTTGCCAACCAGTCCGGGTGGTAGACCTCTTTGATGAACCCGGCTGCGAGGAGTTTGGTAATTTCCTCCCGGATAGCATCTTTGCGGTCTTGTGTGAAGCGACGCAGCCGTTGTTTGACTGGCTTGGCATCTGTCTTCACGTTTAGGGCGTGCTCGATCACCTCCCTTGGTACGCCCGGCATGTCGGACGGTTTCCACGCGAAGATATCTTTGTTGGCTTGGAGGAAGGTGACGAGCGCGTCTTCCTATTTGGGGTCGAGTCCGGTCCCGACTAGAGCAGTCTTGGAGGGGTCGGAAGGGTCCAGGGGGATCTTCTTCGTGTCGGAGTCCGCTGAGATTCCTGACTTTGCTGCTTTTTTAGCCGGAACTTGATCTTGCTCGACTTCAGATGTGACGGCTTGCCGGATGTTGTCGCGTCCGACTGCCGCCTCTTGTGATTGGGCCAGTTCGCAGCTCTCCTTGTCGCAGGTGAAGGCTTGCTTGACGTCGCTGCGAAGGGAGAGGACTCCTGCTGGTCCGGGCATCTTCAGCACCATGTATGTATAGTGCGGTATTGCCATAAATTTGGCGAGTGCCGGTCGTCCGAGTATCGCGTGGTACGCGGTCTCGAAGTCGGCGACCTTGAAGCAGATAGTTTCTGTGCGGAAATTATCCCGCGTGCCGAAGGTTACCGGCAGGGTTATCTGTCCGAGTGGAGTTGAGGACAGGCCGGGAATTATCCCATGGAAGGGTGTGGTGCTCGGCCGTAGTTCTGAACGAGGAATTTTCATCTCGTCCAAAGTTTTGGCGAACAAGATATTGAGCGCGCTGCCTCCGTCTATTAGGGTTTTCTTCAGCCTGATATTTTTGACAACCGGGTCCAGGACGAGTGGATAGCGTCCCGGGTGGGAAACCCGATCTGGGTGATCTGCGCGATTGAAGGTGATGGCCATCTCTGACCAGCGCAGGTATTGGGGGGCGTCGGCCGTAGAGACCGTGTTGATGTCGCGTGCTGAAAGCTTTTGTTTGCACTTGGATTCGTACACGAGTGGTCCCCCGAAGATATGGTTGAGATCGGCTTGAGGATCTTGGAAGTCGTCAGACGGACCCGAGTCTGGCTTCTCTTTGTCCTTGTCGGCGCCAGATGAGGAAGTCTGCTCGGAGGCGAATTTTTTGAGCATATAGCAGTCTTTGGCCGCGTATTTTCCCTTGGGGTGAAAGGGGCATGGCCCGCTCATGACTTTCTGGTAGTCGTTGTTCCGCTGGGGCCGCGACCGGCTGCGCTCCATGTAGGCCACCTCGTTGTCCGACTTCCGTTTACGGCTGCCGGACTTGTTTTGAGATGGCTCGTTGCCGGCTTTCGCCTTCTGTTCTTTTTGTCGGGGTTCCTTCTTTTCGTCAAAGGCCTCGGCGACCGCTTCGGCTGAGTCGGCGTATTTATTGGCCATGTCGAAGAGCGCCCGGACTATGGATGGTGGCTTCCGAGTGAATTTTGCGATAAGCGGAGTGTCTTTTACCCCTTTGCGAAAGGCGGCGATGACGGCTTCGTCTTTGATCATCGGGATTTGGTTGCGCTTCTCGGAGAACCTTTTGATGAATTCGCGCAAAGACTCGTTTTTCTTCTGGTGCAGTTGATAAAGATCATGCTCCGAAGCGGGTCTATCGTAGGTCCCCTGGAAATTAGCGATGAACCGCTCCCTGAGTTGTCCCCAGGAACCGATCGACCGCCTTGGGAGGCCTGTCAGCCATGTCCTCGCCGAGTCGGCTAGCGCGACTGGGAGGTAGTTAGCCATGACTCTGCTGTTGCCCCCAGCAGCGCGAACTGCTAGGGTGTAAACGGTAAGCCAGGACTCGGGGTTTGTCTTGCCGTCATATTTTTCGATCCCGGTGGGCTTAAAGCCAGTCGGCCACAAGACGTCCTGTAGCTCCCGAGTGAAGGCTGGGATGCCTTCGTCTTCGTGAGGGTTCCGACTCCAATCTTGGCGATGTAGTCGCTCGTGATGGAGGCCGAAGCGCTCGTTTTCGTCTTCCAGTCGGTGGCGTTCATCTTCTTCGCGTTCTTCGCGTTGAGCGTTTAGGGTGTGGCGGAGGTCCCGGTGCAGTCGAACTCGGAGGTCTTGATTGGTTCGGCGGTCCTATCGGCGACGCCGCCGGTTGTCATTGTTGGTATTGCCAAGCGTTGTTTGCCGGGACTCTTCGCGTTGCCGACTGGAGCCGGCAGCCCAGCGTCGTGCTGATGCAGATGAGCCTGCCGCTGGAGAACCCGACCAGTTGGTCGGTATAGCAGTGTCGCCCGACTGCTGTTGCTGCTGACAGGCAGCAGCTGTGATCATCGCCTTGATCTTGGCGATAGTCGGGGTGGCCTGGTGATCGGCCCCGAGCTGGAGTGTGTCCAGCAGAGTTGCTGCGGCCACAACGTTCTGTTGTGGCGTGACAAAGACGTCGTGGTCGCCAATCTTGGTTTGGAGGATCTGTTGCTGAGCGACTCGCCCAGCCTAGCGGAGCTCGTTGTTGCGGGCTTCGCGGTTGGCCTCCCCTTGTTGTAACCGGCGTGCCTCCTCTTGTCGCTCCTCTTGTAGTCGGCGTACCTCGGAAGGTGGTGTTGAAGCCATGAAGATCTCGCGGGAGAGGGGGAAGCTTGCTGAATTAAAGTCCGAGCTAGCGCTCGAGCCGCTGTCCGACTTGGTGTCGGACTCCGAATAGTTTATCGGAGTGAGAACGACTACGACCTCTCTAGATCCAATCTGAAACGGCACTTGGCCGTGTCCAAACTGAATTGCTGGAGATCGGGTCTGCTGCTCAGGGTGAAGATGTGCAGTGTCGCCGGAATTGTTTGGGAACTTGACGACCTCTCCCCTTCTTGGCCCAACTCGGGCTGGCTCAAGGCCTAGCGCAAGCCGGACGCCAAAGGAGAGGGTTGTCCCGATGTTCGGCGATGTGAGGGACTGCCGCAGGAAGTCGCTGAAGGAGACGGCGGTGTCCAGCATGCCGACTGGCGCAACGTCGGCTGGTTCCCCGGCTGGCAAGATTGGATCTACTTCAGCCAGGGTGAGATTGCCGAATTGATCGGCGGTGAAGTCTAAGCTTCTGAAGGTAATTGCATCTCCGGGGAAGGACTTGTTGCTGTCGACTCCGTTGATTGAATCCATCGAATCTTCAGATGAGGAATTTGCCAGAGGCCCCTACCTGGCGCGCTAACTATCGATGCTTTGCACCGGCAATAAAACTATGGGGCTACTCGGCGAGGGTGAATTCGATGGACTGCAGAGGAACACGAAGGAATTATACTGGTTCAGGCCCTCAAGGTGAGGTAATACCCTACGTCCAGTTGAGGTGTTATTCCTCTGAGGGATATGTAGATCGATGATCTAGTTGCTCTTGTTGTGCTTGCCCTGAGGGGCGCCCTGCCTCCCTTTATATACTAGGGGACAGGGGTACATGATAAGGATCCCAGTCGGATATGACCAAGGGATTTCCTTCTTAGAGATAGAATCCTATCCGACTAAGACTAGGTTTCCTTATTATACAAGGTACAGCCTGCCGGATGCTATCTTATCTCTAATCACATGGTCCGGCCCATCCTCTGTCCGAGTGGCCCATGTACTGGTAATGAGGTACCCAGGGCCCATGGCCTCCACAGAGTCCCCATCGGATTACGACTAGGAGATCTCCCCTTAGAGATATAACGCACCCGACTAGGACTGTATGTTCCTTTCTATACAAGGCGAAGTCTGCCGAATCTAGCTATATCTCTAATTACAAGGCTAGGCCCATCCTCTATCCGAGTGGCCCATATGCTTGTCATGAGGTACCCGGGGCCCATGGCACCCACAGTAGCCCCCGAGACCTTCATAGTTGAGTCACAGCTGATGCCGAGTGCTCATCCTCCACGGTGAAGTCTTCCCGAGTGCATTGCTCTCAAGTACTCTTTGTCTGAGTGCTGCTTCTCCCGAGTCCTGCTTCATGTCAGCTAGCAGCGAGGCTATGAAGGGCTCCATGTAGATGTAGGAATAGTGTGCGTCGAATAGGCGCACCTACTAGGTGTAGCCCCCGACTTTGTGCTTAATTGTGAAGATAATTAAACATAAAGTCAAAGATCTTTAACCTAGCAGTCTTTCCCGAGTAGTATACTACTAGTACATGAGACTCTTCGGTATCATGTCAACCGGAATATAATTTATAGTCTTGCCGAGCAGGGAACTACTCGTATGTAGGACTCTTCGACTTCATGTCAGTCGGAATGTATGTTTATAGTCTTGCCGAATAGGATGCTACTCGTATATGGGACTCTTCAGCGTCATGTCAGCTGGAAAGGGGGGTCTTTATAGTCTTTCCCGAGTAGTATACTACTCGAAAATCAGACTCATCGGCATCATGTCAGCCGGGATGATTATTTATAGTCTTTCCCAAGTAATATACTACTCGAAAATTAGACTCGTCAGGTTCATGTCAGCTGGAAAAGGTGTTTATAGTCTTTCCCGAGTGGCGTCCCATTCGGAAGTTAGACTCTTCAGCTCGTCAGCTGGAAGAATGTTTATAGTCTTTTCCGAGTAGTATGCTACTCGAAAGTTAGACTCCTCCGCATCATGTCAGCGGGAATAAGAAATTTATAGTCTCTCCCGAGTAGTGCACTACTCAAGAGTTAGACCCTTCAGCGTCATATCGGCTGGAACGATGTTGCTTATGGCAACCGATGGCCACGCATGTAGGCCGAATACCACTTTATGAAAATAAATCCACGGCGTGGTTAGGTGTACCCGAGAAAGATACCTGCATCCCCAATTTTAATGAAGACTAGCTTGTGATCCTTGTAAGGATATATCCTCGAGACCTGGTGGATAAAACAGATACCCAAACATATATGTTTAGCAATAAGGCTCTCATGGAGCATATCTGTTTACCTCATCGGCTCCTGTTGGTAGCACCAGCGCTATAATTTCAACTCAGCTTGCGGGCAGCCCACATGGAGCATGCTACTGTAGGAACTCATATCTTGATGGCTGCTATCAAATAAGCCAGCCTGAGCCGACCTATCCAGCATAGCTCTATAGAAGTATCATCCCTCGCATGTCAGGATGAGTTTTTTGGTGTCGGTAACCGCAATCAGCCAGAGAAATCCTTATTTGCAGGCCTTTCCGACTTACGTTCTGGATGCAACCTGGTTGCCACAGGTGCCCGAGCAGGTATGTTGCAGGATCTGCTTGCCCTCCTCAGGTGTGACGCAGTGCATGAGAACTCTGGATGCGCTTTGATGATGTAAGTCTTCTCTGATTTCAGGAGAGCCGAGCAGGGTACCCGAACCTTGCATTAGCATAGGATTCGGCTAGTGACCCTCATGGGGCATACCCTACTCAACAGAGTTATAGCCAAGCGTGGTACCCGAACCTTGCATTAGCATAGGATTCGGCTAGCGACCCTCATGGGGCGTACCCAACCTGACAGAGTTGTGACCAAATAAGGTACCCGAACCTAGCATTAGCATAGGATTCGGCTGGCGACCCTCATGGGGCGTACCTCACCCAGCCGAGTGATATACGACCCCCGACTAGTGCCGGAAGTCGGTTGTCAACTCACATGGAGCGTAGCCGGGGAAGATGATGTCCCAACTGGCGCAAGTACTCGGTAAGTAGCATCATGGAGCATCCCGAGTGTATTTTGGCAGACTTGTCCAGCCCCTGAGCGTAGGAGATAGGCTCGCAGCCCTAAGTTCCTGTCACGTGTATCCGGAGCTGGGCCTGCAATATAAAGATATCGGATAAGTAGCATCTGATGATGAAAACAATCATCCGAATAAAATGTATTTTACAATATATGTAAATTCATGTTCTTCCTCTTATTGATATTAATTTCCCCAAGTAGTTGACCCCTTACGTTTAAACACTCTGCCCGACTAGTCATAGCCCCCTAGCGTCGGGAGTTGGCTCATGGCTCTTTCCCAGACACGCGTTTTGGGTGACTTGAGTTCGTCTTTCATGGAGCAAAGTTTCACGGATCAGGATTTATGCTACTCGAGTACTTTTGCAATCATTTAAGAGCAAAAACAGAGAAGAGTGCAGCTTGTGCACCTATTAGGTGTAAGCGGCTGCGGCATTGGTAAAGCCGAGTGAAGAAATATTTATCAGGAAGCGACTTAGCTGTTCGGTATTTCGGAGTGGGGATGCCATCCTTGCGTTTGAGCTTGTGAGCCCCCGAGCATGTCACTTGTTGTCCTGATAATCTTCAGTTGTTGAAAGTCGAAGACGATTGTGACCGACTGCCACAATGAAGCCGTCTGACTTGCGTTTGCGATTCCCGGCTTTAGTCGGGACCGCGTCGTTGGTGCCCCGCTTCTTCTGTCAGGATGCCTTTTTATCTTCAAGGGCCTCAGCAACAGCATGGGCTGAGTCGGCGTATTTGTTCGCCATGTTGAATAGAGCCTTGACAGAGTTGGGAGGCTTCCGAGTGAATTTGTTGATGAACGAGGTGTCTTTGACTCCTTTTCGAAAGGCGGCGATGACGACCTCATCCTTGATGTTTGGGATCGAATTTTTCTTCTCAGAGAACCTCTTGATGAAGTCACGAAGAGACTCGTTCTTCCCTTGATGCAACTAATATAAGTTGTACTCGGAAGATGATCTCTCGTATGTTCCCTGGAAGTTGGCGATGAAGCGTTCTTGGTGTTCTGCCCATGAGCCGATTGATTGCTTGGGAGGTCCTATTAGCCATGTCCTCGCTGAGTCGGCTAAAGCGACTGGGAGGTAGTTAGCCATGACTTTGTGATTTCCTCCAGCTGCTCGAATTGCCGTATTATAGACCGTGAGCCAAGACTCGGGATTGGTCTTGTCGTCGTATTTTTCGACTCCTATAGGCTTGAAACCCGATGACCAGTCGGCCTGTTGTAGCTCCTGGGTGAAGGCCGGTACTCCTTCATCTTCATGAGGACTCCGACCCCGACTACGGCGGCGAAACCGCTCGTGGTGGAGGCCGAAACGCTCATTCTCATCTTCCGGTTGGCGTTGCTCATCATCTTCTCGTTCGCGGTGTCGAGCTTTGATGTCCTGCCAAAGATCACGTCGTTGTCGGCCTCGAAGGCCCTGATCATCCCGACGGTTGCTTTGACATCGTCGGTTGTCGTTGGGGCTGCCGAGTGACGCCTGACGTGCCTCCGTATGCAGCTGACTGGAGCCAGCCGCTCGGCGTCGCTTTGAGGTAGATGAGACTGCCGTTGGGAATGTCGACCGGTTGGTCGGTATGAGGGTATCACCCGACTGTTGGTGCTGCTGACATGCAGCAGCGGTAAGCAGGGATTTTATCCTTGCGATCGTCGGGGTGGCCTGGTGATCAGGCCCAAGCTGGACCGTGTCTAGTAGGGTTGCGGCGGCCACGACATTTTGCTGTGGCGTGACGAAGATGTCGTGGTCGCCGACTTTTGTTTGGAGGGCTTGTTGCTGAGCGGTTCGCCCAGCCCTGCGTAGGCCGTCGTTACGGGTGTGCAGGCGTCTTGCTTCTTCCTCCTGTTGTTCTCGCAGTCGGCAGGCCTCCTCCTCTTGTTGCTCATGTAGTTGGCGTGATTCCTGAGTAGGAGAATAGCCTTTGGATGCCATGAAGATTTCTCGTGGCGGGGAGAAGCCTGCTGAACTGCTGTCCGACTTAGAGTCGAAATCCGACTGAGAGTTGTAGTCCGACTGTGAGTCGTAGTCGGAATAGTTGATGGGGGTGATTATAACCCCGACCTCCCTAGATCCGATCTCGAGCGGCTCTGGGCCGTATCCAAGTCGAACACCAGAGGATCGTGTTTGCCACGTCGGATGTTGTTTGAAGATATCCGCGGCGTCGCCGAGTCTGTTCGGGAGATTGACAATCTCTTCCCTTCTTAGCTCGATCTTGGCTGCCTCAAGGCCGAGTCCGAGTCGAACACCGGAGGAAAGAGTTGTCCCGGGACCCGGACAAGATGAAGATTGCCGCAGCAAGTCGACGAGGGTTGCTGCAGCGTCGTGTGGGCCGACTGGCGCGGAGCCGGCTGGTTCCCTGACAGATCGGATCGAGTCCGAGTCGGCCAAGGTGAAATTGCCGATCTGGTCGGCGACGAAGTCGAGGCTTCCAAATGAGATTATATCTCCGGGGGGAAGTTTGTCGCCGTCGACTCCAGTTGCTGGATCCATCGAGCTTGTGGATGTAGATCGCGCTGAAACCCCTACCTGGCGCGCCAACTGTCGATGTTTTACACCGGCAATAAATATATGGGGCTACTCGGCGGATGGAAACTCAGTGGATTGCAAAGGAACACAGGGAGATTTTATACTGGTTCAGGCCCTCGATGTGAGGTAATACCCTACGTCCAGTTTATATGTATTCCTTTGAGGAATTATGGTGGCGATTCTGATGAACCGTATGGCCGTTTGAGCTTATGAGTGCTCTTCTGCCCTCAGGGGGCACCCTGCCTCCCCTTATATACTGGGGGACAGGGGTACAAGGTAGGAGTCCCCATTGGATTACGACTAGGAGATCTCCCCTTAGAGATATAACGCACCCGACTAGGACTGTATGTTCCTTTCTATACAAGGCGAAGTCTGCCGAATCTAGCTATATCTCTAATTACAAGGCTAGGCCCATCCTCTATCCAAGTGGCCCATATGCTTGTCATGAGGTACCCGGGGCCCATGGCACCCACACTGGGAGGATGTTTTCGACATCCTGCTTATTCTCTCTCCTCTCCGGTGGCTATTCCCGAACTTCCTGCTCCGCCGGAAACCGGTCTGAAATCTTCTATGCCCGTGATCATTGACTGTCCGCCAAGGGAAAATATTTCTCCCTGAGTTGCTCCAGAAACCATTCCGCTAGAGCCAAGAGATAGCGACAATCTGGTTGGTGCCCAGGTTTCTACCCCCGAGGACACCTTAGTTGCAGAGGTCCTTGCACAATTCCGCCACCGATGCACCGAAGAAGGCCCTTCTCGAATGGGGATTCATACCTTCAATGACTTTGTCAAATCCACCACCTCGGACATGCATCTTCACGTGGAAGATTTGAGATTTTGATGTCCCATTGGTTGGCTGCCTGGTGCCGTGGCTCCACTTTTATTTTCTACCAAGTTAACCAAGGACTTCATTGAACAAACTGATTTGTATTCTTCACTATCTGCCCTAGAAGTTGTTGCCACCAAGGTGATTGAAATATGTTTCTTCCTTTTAAATGTTCGAAATATGTTTTTGCCACTTGTGCTTATTATGTTTCCTTTTTCAGACACTTGGCCTCACTCACTTGCAAAAGGCTGTTGTCACTAAGACCTTGAATGACATTTGCAATTGTTCGAAAAGCAGTGGTGATCGAATCACCAAATTGGAGGGAGATAGAATCAAGCTTTCTTGAACGATTGATGATCTCAAAGACAAAAATAAGAGCTTAAATGAATCTCGGAAGAGGCTCAAGTTCGAATTGAATGAAGCTCAGGATAAAGCAGCTGACACCGTTAACGAGCTTCAACGTGCTATTGCTTCCAATAGCAATCTTTTGAAGGAAAAAGCTGCTCTGGAAACTGAATTGGAGAACTTGAAGAAAAAATATGCAAAAAGGACAAGGGAGCTGGAGACCAAGCAAACTGTTCTCGAAGAGGCTCATGCTAACCTATTTTTGGGCTGCTGTGTCATTAGAGATACCCTCGAAAGTTTGGGTATCGAACCCAATCCTCCTGCCTCTGACAGCGGCCTCACCGATCTGACCGAGTGGGTTGCTAATGCCGCCACTAGTATTTCACAAGGTGTGGTGCGCTTCACCTCGAGATGTTCTCGAATATCCACTGAGGCCTTGTGCACTGTCTTGTATTCAAGCAGCTACAAACACATACAAAATCTCAAGGATGGCCTCACTTGGCTTCTGCCCGATCGAGCTCTTTTTCGAAGCCGTCGAGGAATAGTTTGCCCCTATGCCAAAGTTCACCAAGCTCTCTACTGGTCAAAACAGGGATATGAAGATACCATTTCTTCCCTCCGATAGACACTTGCACAAACTGTCGATCAAGCACAAGGTGGGGGCAAAAAGAATTCCCACGATGAGCCGGGCAACCCTGTGGGTGAACCATCTGCTCCCTAGGTGTGAAAAGTATTCTCAACTTTTGCTAACTCGAAAACTTTTGTTGGTTCAAAAACTTGAAAACTATGTTGATGGTTGTAATTAACTGTGATGAAAATTGGCTGGTGCCTCCTTTTGCTGCTGCATTTGTTTTCTATTTATGTTTGCTACTAGGGGTGTAGGTTAACTTCGGGCAGAAATCGACTGCTGGTCAATCGAAAAATAAGTTCAACTTCTCGTTGGAGCATATTTCCCACCGACCATTTGAGAAGCTCTATTATGACACCCATATGCCCGATGAAGATAACGGCGATATATATTACGACGATTCATGTATCTTCTCCTGTAGATTTCTGTCTTAGCATAGAAAAGATACCGACGCTAGTCTATGAGATTTCATTTTAGATTTTCGTCGGCATTGGGCCACGCATTTTTCTGATAGTTTAAACTTCTGGACGGATTTTAGGCCGTCCCATCGTGAAATTAGAATTTGAAATAACCGACACCTTGTCACGCCTGGGGAAGACATTTCTCCCTCAGGCGTTACTATTAAACTTGAGAGCCCATTGTACTTGTTGTAGCTGCTCTTGTATGAATAAAAGTTCTTGCTTTTCATCTTGGGAAATCCGTTTGTCACCAAGCATGCCGACATTTCAAAATATCTCATTGCAAAATAATTTATGATTGCTGTCCCCCTATCTTGGGAAGTCAGGATGCTTTTTGTCATGTCAAAATCGAACCTGAAATCGACTTGAGCGTAGGCCGCGTAGCTAGCTGGAGCTCGCCATCCCCCTTACCTCGAACAGGGGCGGCAAAATGTGATCTCGAAGTCGAGATGTTTTGTCGTGTTGAAATCGAACCCAAAAATGACTTTGGAACGTAGGCAACGTAGCTGGTCAGAGCTCGCCGTCCCCCTTAACTCTAAAAGGGGCGACAAAATGTGATTTTGAAGTTGAGATGTTTTTATCACGTCGAAATCAAACCCGAAATCAACTTGAGCGTAGGCCGCGTAGCTGGCCAGAGCTCGCTGTCCCCTTGTCCCCCTTACCTCGAAAAGGGGCAGCAAAATATGATCTTGAAGTTGAGAACTTTTTGTCGCGTCGAAATTGAACCCGAAATCGACTTGAGCGTAGGCCGCATAGCTGGCCAAAGCTCACCGTCCCCCTTACCTTGAAAAGGGGTAGCAAAATATAATCTCGAAGTCGAGAACTTTTTGTTGCGTCGAAATCGAACCCGAAATTGACTTAGTTTGTACTCTAGCTATCCTGGCGAATTTGTAGTTTTTACCCGGTTCTAGAGTGTTTTCATTTTTGCTCGTGGCGAATTTGTAGTTTATACTCCGGCTCTAGAGTGTTTTCATTTTCCATCGTTCGACAATCACAACATCCAACCAACACATGCAAACATTTTTTATACAGGTTCGGGCCTCTGTATCGGATAATAACCATACTTCTTGTTTTTGTTTCATATATCAGGTACGGGAACATACAATACAATAGTTTTTTTTGCTACTACTATTACACATAAAATTTCTTCAGAGACAAGGCATTCCAAGTATGACCTAATTCCTTGCCGTCCAGCTTGGCCAACTTGTAAGAGCCAGTACTCGTTTGTGCCTTGATGATGAATGGTCCTTCCTATTTGGAATCTAGTTTTCCCACGGACACTTCATTCAGCACCTTCTTAAGGACCAAATCCCCTGGTTTCAGCTGCCTTGGTCTCACCTTGCTGTTGTAATGGCCTCTAGTTTTCTCCACATATTCGGCCATCTTGTGCAGTGCCTCTACCCTGACTTCCTCCAAGGTGTCTAAAGAAACTCGTGGAGAAAAAGCTCCTAACTCACTTGGTGTCATCGCCTCATCCCCATACACCAACCAAAAAGGTGTCATTCCTGTTGCTCGAACGATAGCCGTTCTCAATGCCCATAATACTGAGAGCAAGTCCTCTGGCCATTTCCCTTTTGGCAAACTTTCAAGCCTTTTTCTTATTGCCTCTACCACCTTTCTATTTGCCTTTTCCACTGCTCCATTGGTCTAGGGATGCCCTACCGAAGCAAAGTTTATCTTGAAGTTCAGCCCCTGACATATCTCCATAAACTTGCCTGACTCGAATAGTTTTCCAATGTCACAAACAATCTCTTTTGGTATGTCGAAATGGCATATTATGTTTTTCCATACAAACTTCTATGCTGCTGCTGATGTGATTCTTGCCACTAGCTCTGCCTCTATCCACCTTGAGAAATATTCAATTGCCACGATCACAAAACGCAGATCTCCCTTTGCTCTTGGCAATGGACCAGCTATATCAATTCCCCACCTGTAGAAGGGCCAAACCTATGGGATGGGTTGTAGCTCCTTTGGTTGTGCTCTTGGGATCAGGCCTGTCGATGTTTTATATCGGCAATAAATATATAGAGCTACTCGCCGGACCAAAACTTGATGGATTGCAAAGGAACACGAAAGGTTTATACTAGTTCAGGCCCTCGAGATGAGGTAATACCCTATGTCCAGTTGTGGTGTATTTCCTTTGAGGATTCTCTGGTGAGATTGTTCTTCTTCTCCCTCAGGGGATGCCCTGCCTCCCCTTATATACTGGGGGACAGGGCTACAAAGTAGGAATCCCAGTCGGACTTCGACCAAGGCATTTCCTTCTAGAGATATAACGTACCCGATAGGACTGTATTTTCCTTATCGTACAAGGTTAAGTCTACCGAGTGATATCATATCTCTAATTACAAGGCTAGGCCCATCCTCTTTCTGAGTGGCCCATATGCTTGTCATGAGGTACCTGGGGCCCATAGCCTCCACAGCAACCCCTGAGACCTTCATAGTTGAGTCAGGTGTACTTGAGAGATACCTGCATCCCCAATTTTAATGGAGACCAGCTGTCGATCCATATAAGGATATATCCTCAATACCTGATAAATAATACAGATACCCGAATGTATACACCCGGCTGTAGGCTTAGCATGAAGCATATCTGATTATTTAATCGGTTTCTGTGTGTAGCACTAGCACTATGATTTTAACACAGCCAGTAAGCGGCCTAGATTGAGCGTGCTACTGTAGAAACTCATATCTTTGGCCTACTACCAAATAAGCCGGCCTAAACTGACCTACCCAGTGCAACCCTATAAAATTAGCATCCCTCGCATGTCAGGATGAGTATTTCAGCATCGGTAACTGCAATCAGCCAAAGGAATCCTTGTCTGCAAGCCTTTCCGACTTATTTTCTAGATGCAGCATGGTTGCCACAGATGCTCGAGTAGGTATATTGCAGGATTTGCTTGCCCTCCTCAAGTGTGACATAGTGCATGAGAACCCTGGATGTGCTTTGACGACGTAGGTCTTCTTTGACTTCGGTTAAGCCGAATAAGGTACCTGAACCTTGCATTAGCATAGGATTCGGCTGGCGACCCTCATGGGGTGTACCCTATCCAACAGAGTTATGGCCAAACGAGGTACCTAAATCTTGCATTAGCATAGGATTCAGCTGGCGACCCTTATGGGGCGTACCCTACCTAGCCGAGTAGCACACGAGCCCCGACTGGCGTCAGAGGTCGTTTATATTAGCCAAATAAGGTACCCGAACCTCGCATTAGCGTAGGATTTGGCTAGCGACCCTCATGGGGCATACCCAACTTAGCAGAGTTGTGACTGAATAAGGTACCCGAACCTAGCATTAGCGTAGGATTCGGCTGGCGACCCTCATGGGGCATACCTCACCCAGCCGAGTGGTACCTGAGCTCTGACTGGCACCGGTAGTCGGTTTTTAGCCCACACGTGAGTCCCGACTAGTGCGAGTACTTGGACAATGGCTCTCGTGGAGCAATCCAAGTGATTCTTGAAGCATCGCACTCCAAGTGTATCTTGGCAGACTGGTCCAGCCCCCGAGCATAGGAGATAGGCTCGTAGCCCTAAGTTCCTGTTATGCATATCCAGAACTGGCCCTGCATTATAAACATATCGGATGAGTAGCATCTGATAATGAAAACAATCACCCGAAGAAAATTTACGTATTTTACAATATATGTAAAAATGTGTTCCTCCTCTTATTGATATTAATTTCCCCGAGTAGTTGACCCCTTACGTTTAAGTACTTTGCCCGACTAGTCATAGCCCCCTAACGTCGGGAGTTGGCCCATGGCTCTTTCTCAGACACGCGTTTTGGGTGACTTGAGTTCATCTTTCATGGAGCAAAGTTTCACGGATCGGAATTTATACTACTCGAGTACTTTTGCAACCATTAAGAGAAAAAACAGAAAAATGTGCAGCTTGTACACCTATTAGGTGTAAGCAGCTGCCGCATTGGCGAGGCCAAGTGAGGAAATATTTATCAGAAAGTGACTTAGCTATTTAGTATTTGGGAGTGGGGATGCCATCCTTGCAGTTGAGCTTGTGAGCCCCCGAACATGTCATTTGTCATTCTGATAATCTCCAGTTGTTGAAACTCGAAGACTGTTGTGACTGACTGCCACAATGAAGCCGTCTGACTTGCTTTTGTGGTTCCCAACCTTAGTAGGGGCCGTGTCATCGGTGTCCTTCCGCTTCTTCTGTCAGGGTGCCTTTTTGTCATCGAGAGCCTCAGCAACAGCGTCGGCCGAGTCGGCGTACTTGTTCACCATGTCGAATAGAGCCTTGACAGAGTTGGGAGGCTTCCAAGTGAATTTAGCGATGAACGAGGTGTCTTTGACTCCTTTTTGAAAGGCGGCGATGACGACCTCATCCTTGATCTTTGAGATTGAGTTCTTCTTCTCAGAAAACCTCTTGATGAAGTCACGAAGAGACTCGTTCTTCCTTTGATGCAACTGATATAGGTCATACTCGGAAGATGGCCTCTCGTATGTTCCCTAGAAGTTGGCGATGAAGTGTTCCCAGAGTTCTCCCTAGGAGCTGATTGATTGCTTAGGAAGTCTCATTAGCCATGTCCTCGCCGAGTCGGCTAGAGCGACTGGGAGGTAGTTAGCCATGGCTTTGTGATCTCCTCCGGCTGCTCGGATTGCCAGAGTGTAGACTGTAAGCCAAGACTCAGGGTTGGTCTTCCCATTGTATTTTTCAATTCCAGTCGGCTTGAAGCCTAGCGGCCAGTCGACTTGTTGAAGCTCTTGGGTTAAGGCCGGTACTCCTCCATCTGCATGAGGACTTTGACTCCGACTACGACGGTGAAATCGCTAGTGGTGGAGGCCGAAGCGCTCGTTCTCATCTTCCAGTCGGCGTAGCTCATCTTCCTCTCGTTCGCGGTGCTGAGCATTGATGTCCTGCCGAAGATCACGTCGTGCCAGCCTCAAAGATCCCGGTTGTCTAGAAGGTCATCTTGATGTCGATGCCACCGTTTGTTGTTGGGGTTGCCGAGTGACATCTGGCGTGACTCCGTGTGTGGCTGACTGGTGCCACCCGCTCGGCGTTGCGTTGAGGCAGATGAGACGGCTGTTGGGGAAGCCGACTTGTTAGTCGACATGAGTGTGTCGCCCAACTGTTGATACTGTTGACATGCAGCAACGGTGAGCATGGCTTTTATCCTTGCTATCGTTTTGGTGGCTTGGTGATCAAGCCCGAACTGGAGTGTATCCAGTAGAGTTGCAGCGGCCATGATGTTCTGTTGAGGAGTGACAAAGATGTCGTGGTTGCCAACTTGGGTTTGGAGGATTTGTTGCTGAGCAGTTTGCCCAGCCCTGTGTAGGTCATCGTTGCGGGCGTGCAGGCGTTTTGCTTCTTGCTCTTGTTGTTCTCGCAGTCGGTGGGCCTCCTCCTCTTGCTGTTCGCGTAGTTGGCGTGATTCCTGAGTAGAAGTAGAGCCTTTGAATGCCATGAAGATTTCTCATGGCGGAGAGAAGCTTGCCGAACTGCTATCTGACATAGAGTCGGAGTCCGATTGAGAGTCAAAGTCAGAATAGTTGATGGGGGTGATTATAACTCCGACCTCCCTAGATCCGATCTCGAGCGGCTTTGGGCTGTATTCGAGTCGAACTCCAAGGGATTGGGTTTGCCGCATCAGATGTTGTTTGATGATATCCACAGTGTTGCCGAGTCTATACGGGAGATTGATGATCTCTTTACTTCTTAGCTCGATCTTGGCCGGCTCAAGGCCAAGTCCGAGTCGAACACCGAAGAAAAGAGTTGTCCCGAGACCCGGACAAGATGAAGATTGCCATAGCAAGTCGACGAGGGTTATCATATCTCTAGTTACAAGGCTTGGCCCATCCTCTATCCGAGTGGCCCATATGCTTGTCATGAGGTACCCGGGGCCCATGGCCTCCATAGCAGCCCCTGAGACCTTCATAGTTGAGTCACAGCTGATGCCGAGTGCTCATCCTCCACGGTGAAGATTGCCCGAGTGCATTGCTCCCGAGTACTCTTTGTTCGAGTGCTTCTTCTTCCCGAGTCCTGCTTCATGTCAGTTGGCAGCGAGGCTATGAAGGGCTCCATGTAGAAGTGTGAATAGTGTGTGCTGAATAGGCGTACCTATTAGGTGTAGCCCCTGACTTTGTGCTTAATTGTGAAAACAATTAAACATAAAGTCAAAGATCTTTAACCTTGTAGTCTTTCCCGAGTAGTATACTACTGGTATATCAGACTCTTCGGTATCATGTCAACCGGAATATTTTATAGTCTTTGCCGAGTAGCATGCCACTTGTATATGAGACTCTTCAGCTTCATGTCAGCTGGAAAAAGTGTTTATAGTCTTTCCCGAGTACATCCCACTCGGAAGTTAGACTCCTCAGCGTCATGTCAGCTGGAAAAATATTTGCTCATGGCAAATGTTGGCTAAGCATGTAAGCCGAGTACCACTTTATGAAATTTAATCCATTATGTGGTCAGGTGTACTTGAGAGATACCTGCATCCCTAATTTTAATGAATACCAGCTTGTGACCCTTATAAGGATATATCCTCAATACCTGGTGGATAATACAGATGTCCGAACACATGTGTTCAGCAATTAGGCCTTCATGAAGCATATCTGATTACCTCATCGGTTCCTGTTGGTATCACCAGCACTGTGATTTTAACACAGTCAGCGAGCAGCCCACATTGAGCGTGCTACTGTAGAAACTCACATCTTAGTGGCCCAATACCGACTTTGTAAGCCCAAGCCCACGAATCGGTAGAGGCTCTATAAAAGTGGGGAGAGAGAGAAAAGATTCTCTCATCTTCTCCAATCCTCCAATCATTTCATCTTCCAGTTTCCGCGCCGAAATTTCACCTCCCGCCTCGAGCGATTCCGCTTTTCTTTGTCCATTCCAAGCCCCTAGTGACTTTTCCCCCAAATCTTCTCACCCTTAACCATGCTGAGGGCTTCAGATTTCCTGGAGGCATCAGATGAGGTCTGGCTGACTTCGGATTGCGGGCTAACCAAGCTGAAGCATCTGGAGAGGTTGTTGTGACTGCAAAGCCGCGATGTCATCCATTGGCGTTCGGCTGAAGGTGAATCGGTTCTGGAGCCCCAGGTCGGTGAGACTATCGTTTTCACCTCTTTTTTGACCGAGGTCTTTCTCTTCCATCTTCCAACTTTCTTCGCCAGCTTCTTGCCTTCTATGAACTTGAGCTGGTGAATCTGAATCCCAACTCAATCTTGCAAATTTCTATCTTTGTGACTTTGTGTGAGTGTTTTCTAGGTGTGGAACCCCATTTGAATCTATTTAGACATTTGTTCCACATCAAACCCCAGCCCTCCAAGAGCAAGGTCCAGGTGATTGGGGGGGCCGGTATCCAGCTCAGGAGTGAGATGAAGAAGATTTATATCAAGTCCCCTTGAAAACTTCTCTCAAAGGCTGGCATAGGGTGTGGTTTTATTGTTCTGATCTCGAACCATGCCTCCCCCCTTTTACTAGTCTACCTCCGAAGGTTGTGCCCAACTGGACATCTGTGCCCGATTTTGAGGAGATGGGCCAAGTTCACATGCTGGTTAGCAAGATTGATCAGCTGAAGAGCGCCGGATTGACTGGTCCATGGGTGGCCAGGCGCTTCTTAACTCGCCGGATCAGGCTGCTGAAGCTGAGGAGTCACTTCGGCTAGGACTACAAGGGCAAAGGCCATCCCAGCAGGGAATATCCAGACCTGACCGACAAGCACAAAGTGACCGACATCCTACTGGACTACTTTGCTAGTGGGGTGGTCGAGACAGAAGACTCGGAGCGGTCTGTGCCGGCTTACAGCCAGAAGAGGCCTCGCCCTGAGGTAAGTTTGCTGATGTAGATCCACTGTTCATTTGTGATGGATGCTTGTATACTTGTATTCTTGATTGCTTCTACGGTGTATGATGTATATTGTTGAACTACTTGCAGTCATGTGAGGAGTTTGATGAAGACTCCCAAACTCTGTCGGCTGTGACATGGAAGAAAAGGCCGAGAAGTCCTTTTGCTGCCCAGCCCGACTCCAAGAGAGCAGGGAAGAGGCCTGTCACAGACTAGGGCAAGAAGAAAATCAATAGGCCGAGTGCTACAGTGGGGAGTCTGAAGATTAGAGACACCATCAGCACAGCACCCAGGCCGTCAAGTCCCAGACCGGGACCGACGCAATCAGGCTTAGCAACATCGAGCCCAAGAAGAGCACCACCGAGTACAAGGTTGAGTCCAGTGACACCAGGCTCAGCAACATCGAGCCCAAGGATGGCACCGCCGAGTACCCAAGCACTCTAGCCGGCCGCACCAGGAGCGGGGCCGACCAGGACAAAAATGCCACCGCCGACTACCATGCCATCCAGCCCGGCAGCTAGCAGTTTTCCAGTGCCAACTTCAGGAGCCCCCGGGTGGAGGTTCAAAATCTCCAAGAGGTATCTGACTTTGAATCTTCTGGAAGTCCTGTTCAGCATTGTAGTGTCTTGATGCTTAGCTCTCTGCGCAGGAAATGAGCCAATATTGATCTCAAGGAGACCACACCGGCTGCTCCTGTTGTCGAGCTGGCCCTAGCCGAACCAGCGCCAGCGAGCGCACCTGCTGAGCCGGCGACCGTCTCAATTGTAGAAACTGAGGTCGTTCCGACTACAGGACTGCTAACGTCGGCCGGGGGCGGATGTCGGAGCTGTTGGTCCAGCTCCTGAGCCGATCCCCGAAGCCCCGGTGGTTGCCGAGTTGGGGTCCAGGACCCCATCGCCATCCTTGTCGTCATCGTCTTCAGAAGGACCGGACCTCCCTAGGCTTGAAGCTCCTCCCCGCAGGTTCCCAAGAACATTCCGTTGGGTAACTCCCGATGGAATAGCGAAGAGTTATGAGCATGATGAAGCGGTAGCGGAGAGGGAGCATGAAGTCTTGCTGCACGCCGCAATCGCCGCGTCTCAGGGGGTCCGAGTATGATTTTTGCCACGCCAAGTTCTTGTCAGTCCCCCTTGTTTGAGTGTTCTGATGCTTGACTCTGCTTTGCTATGTTTTGCTCTGAGCAGAAGATTGTCGACCGCTCGAAAAGGATGAATGAGGTCCTGACCCAGCTTGCCCCCCAACTCCAGCGATTGGGCCAGCTCGAGGCCTCGAAGGCCGACTTGGAGCGGTCTAGCCAGGAGAAGGAGGCTTGGCTGAGGGGAGCGGTTGATCAACTCAGGGATGAAAATTGGGCCCTAGCCGGCAAGATCAGAAGTAAGTCTCCTGTATTTGTCTTCCCGACTAGGTACTATGTATATTTCTTTAGTTTTGTTGCTTCCCGACTGCCCAGTTGTGTCTTGACTGTAATCTTGGGTACTTGACCATTCTGATATACAACCCTCAAAGCTGAGTTGAAGACCCAAACAGAGGGGGAAGCCAACTTGAAGGAGGCCAAGAGGGCCAAGACCGAGCTTGAGAGAGAAGGCCGACTTGGAGAAGGCCAATGCCAAGCTTGGGAAGGAAAAGGCTGAACTGGAGAAAGCCAATGCCAAATGGGAGGCCGACTATGAAAGTAAGTCTTCCCTCTGACAATGATCTTAACCAATCCATTAGGTACTCCATCTGTAGTTTTGCTTAACAAGTTTACTTGTGGATGAACCTGGGTAGCTGCTAGAGCCAATGCCCAAATCCAATTTCAAGCTTCTACTGAGGAGATAAAGGTTGTCAAGGAGTCACGGGAAATCCTTGCCGAGTCCGTGAAAGGGCTCCTTGACATCATGGATCCTCACTACATGAGAACCAGCTCCAACACAGTCTCCTAGGTGCAGGCGCGCCTAAATGAAGCCCTGAGTGTCTTGAAGAGGTACTCGGACGAGCATGTTGTAGTTGGCATGGGCCAAACCCTGGTAATGAGCAAATCGATCTACCCTAGGGCAGATCTTGAGGCCATTGGAGAGGGATTCATCGAGGAGACGACACCTGAGGAGGCGCTGGGGTTGATAACCCAGGTGAGGCCGACTGCCGAGGTGATCACCCGAGACCTAGGTATTTAAGAACAATCCATCATGCAGTCGGTGCATAAAGTTTTGTAAAGACATGTGTAAATATATATGCAATGGCGCCGAGCTCTGAGTTGTTACTATGTTATCATTAGCTTTACCCGACTGTGTAGTCTATCTGAGTTAGTTTATAGGAACTTAATAAAATCGTTCACCGTAGAAAGTTGTACTCGGGCAAACATGACAGTCGTTGCAGAACTTCATAACTTAAGTAAAACTAGCTCGTATATTATTGACAAAGCACATACAATACATGCAACCCCCAACTCACTAATTGGTTGGAACAAGCGGTGTAGTGAGTCAGAGGAAAACTGTACACATGGGGGAAATATAAAACTCAAGTATAGAAAGGACGTAGTGTTCTATATTCCATGAGTTGCTGACGAGGACACCGTCTTCGGTCTTCAGTTGGTAGGCGCCTGGCCGTGTAACTTCTGTGATAATGAACGGCCCTTCCCATATTCAGGATAATTTATGCCTGTATTTGGTGGTTTGTATTTTTCTCAAGACGAGATCCCCGACCAAAAAGGCTCGGCCACGGACATTTCGACTGTGGTAATGACGCAGGCCTTGAAGATACCTTGCCGACTGGATTATTGTGATGTCCCTCGCTTCTTCCAACTAATCTAGTTCGACCAATCGGGTAATGTTTGAGATGTCTTCTGAGTAAGCCCAAACTCATGGAGAGCCGAACTCTAACTCAGTTGGTAACACAGCCTCAGCACCATAGACCAAGAAGAAAGGGGATTGCCCTATTGCCCGACTAACCGTGGTTCTTAGAGACCAGAGAATAGATGGGAGTTCTTGTACCCATTGGCCCGTATATGGTTGTAGTCGGTCGAATATCCTTGCCTTGATGCCTTGTAAGACCATGCCATTGGCACGCTCAACATGCCCATTGCTCCGCTCCGCGGGTGTGCCACGGGCGCATAATAGATTTTGATGCCGAAGTCGTCACAGAAATTTTGAAATATGTCACCAGTGAATTGAGTACCATTGTCCATTATGATGCGGTTAGGAATCCCGAATCGGTATAATATACCCATGATGAAGTCTTTTGCTCGTGCCGTTGTTATGGTAGCAACGGGTTTTGCCTCAATCCACTTTGTGAATTTATCCACTGCGACAAACAAGTGTGTGAACCCTCCTAGCGCTTTCTTGAAAGGCCCAACCATGTCGAGCCCCCATACTGCAAAGGGACAAGAGATTGGGATTGTTTGAAGTTCTTGGGCTAGGAGATTTGTTTGTCTTGTGTAGAATTGACAACCCTCGCATGTGCGAACAATGTCTTTTGCATCTGTTACTGCTGTTGGCCAAAAAAATCCCTGTCGATAAGCCTTTCTGACTAACGTCCTAGATGCGGCATGGTTGCCACATATGCCCGAGTGGATCGATTGCAGAATCTGCTTGCCCTCCTTGGTGGTGACGCAACACATGAGGACACCAGATGCACTTCTTCGGTATAGGTCTTCCCCGACTACTAGGAAACTTTTGCTTCAACGTTTGATTTGTTCGGCTTGAATGCGATCTTCTGGGAGTTCATCGTCCAGGAGGAATTTGAGAATAGGAGTCTGCCAATCTTGAGATATAATCAATACTTTGTCTGTCGTCGGGGTGGGTTCACCTCCTGACTGCTCTGGCACTGGTTTCTTCTTGACTGATGGCTCCATGAGTTGTTTAACTAAGATCACAGTCGAGACTACATCTCACTTGGATCCCATGTTTGACAATTCGTCTGCAGCGTCGTTGTATTGTCGTAGGACATGAGTTATCTCCACCCCGTCTTCATGTTGACGGTGCCGTGCGTTGATATCCTGGCGTAGATCGTGTTGCAAATAGCTTCAGAGATCTTGGTTGTTGCGGCGGTCGTACTGGGGACGCCGCCGATTGTTGTTGTTGTTATTGCCGAGAGATATCTGGCGTGATTCCACATGCGGCTGACTGGAGCCAGCCGCCGGCGTCGTGCTGATACGGATGAGACTGCTGCTGGAGAACCCGACCGATGGGTCGGTACAAGGGTATCCCCCGACTGCTGGTGCTACTGACAAGCAGCAGCGGTGATCATGGCCTTGATCTTCGCGATGGTTTGGTGGCCTGGTGATCAGGCCCTAGTTGGACCGTGTCCAGTAGGGTTGCGGCGGCCCCGACATTCTGTTGTGGCGTGACGAAGACGTCGTGGTCGCCGACTCTTGTTTGGAGAATCTGTTGCTGAGCAGTTCACCCAGCTTTGTGTAGCTTATCGTTGCGAGCGTCGCGGTCGGCCCCCTGTTGACGTCGCAGTCGGTGGGCCTCCTCCTCCGGCTACTCGCGTAATCGGCGCGCCTCCTGGGGGGAAGTGTTGCCCTTGGATGCCATGAAGATCTCGCGGGGCAGTAGGAAGCCCACCAAACTGTTGTCCGAACTGCTGTTCGAACTCCTGTCTGACCAAGAATCTGAGTCGGAGTACTTGATCGAGGTGATCACAACTCCGATCTCTCTAGATCCAATCTGGAACGGCTCTGGGCCGTGTCCGAACTGAACCGTAGGAGACCGGGTTCGCCGCGTTGGGTGTAGATTGTAGCTGTTCATGGCGTCATCGAGTCTGCATGGGAGGTTGACGACTTCTCCCCTCTCTAGCCCAACCCAGGCCGGCTCAAGGCCGAGTCCGAGCCGAACACCGAAGGGGAGAGTTGACCCGAATCGACAAGGGTTGCTGCAGCGCCGAGTGGGCCGACTGGCGTGGAGTCAGCCGGTTTCCTAGCAGATCAGATCAAGTCCGAATCAGCTAGGCTGAGATTGCCGAACTAGTCGGCGACAAAGTCGAGGCTTCCGAATGTTATCGTGTCTCTAGGGGAGAATTTGTTGCCGTCAACTCCTGTTGTTGGATCCATCGAGCTTGTGGATGTAGATCTCACTGAAGCCCCTACCTGGCGCGCCAACTGTTGATGTTTTACACCGGCAATATGAATATAGGGCTACTCGTTGGATCGAAACTTGGTGGATTGCAAAGGAACACAAGGGGTTTATACTGGTTTAGGCCCTCGATGTGAGGTAATACCCTACGTCCAGTTGTGGTGTATTCCTTTGAGGAATTACGAGGGTGGTTCTGATGAACTCGATGATTCTGCCCTCATGGGGTGCCCTGCCTCCCCTTATATACTGGGAGGCAGGGTTACAAAGTGGGAGTCCTAGCCAGATTACGGCCAAGAGATCTCCCCTTAGAGATATAATGTACCCGGCTAGGACTGTATTTTCCTTATCATATAAGGCAAAGTCTACCGAGGGTTATCATATCTCTAATTACAAGGCTAGGCCCATCCTCTATCCAAGTGGCCCATATGCTTGTCATGAGGTACCCGGGGCCCATGGCCTCCACACAGAACTTGTCGGCGACGAAGTCAAGGTTCCCGAAGCTGATTGTTTGCCCGGGGAAAAAGTTGATGCCGCCAACTCCGGTGATTGGATCCATCAGGCTTGATGAAGATGATCTCGACGAAGCCCCTACCTGGCGCGCCAATCGTTGATGTTTTATATCGGCAATAAAAATATAGGGCTACTCGCTGGACCGAAACTTGATGGATTGCAAAGGAACACGAAAGGTTTATACTGGTTCAGGCTCTTGAGATGAGGTAATACCCTACGTCCAGTTGTGGTGTATTTCCTTTGAGGATTCTCTAGTGAGATTGTTCTTCTTCTCCCTCAGGGGGCGCCCTGCCTCCCCTTATATACTGGGGGACAGGGTTACAAAGTTGGAATCCTAGTCGAACTTCGACCAAGGCATTTCCTTCTAGAGATATAACGTACCCGACTAGGACTGTATTTTCCTTATCGTACAAGGTTAAGTCTGCCGAGTGATATCATATCTCTAATTACAAGTCTAGACCCATCCTCTTTCCGAGTGGCCCTTATGCTTGTCATGAGGTACCCGGGGCACATGGCCTCCATAGGGCCATACTTCTGGCACACTTTGCATGCTTTTATATATTTCTCAGTGTCCTTTATGACTGTTGACCAGTATATTCCCTGTCAAATTACTTTGGAGGCCACTGACCTTGGCGCTTGATGTGCCCCACACAATCCTTCATGGATATCCACGACCATCTTCATTCCTTCTTGTTTAGTGACACATCTTAGCAACGGTGCCGTGACCCCACTCTTGTATAGCTGCCCATCAATTATCTTATATTTCCTTGACATTAGTTGCACTCTCTTTGCCTCCACTTCATTTTCGGGCAACTAGTCACTTGCTAGGTACTTCATTAAAGGATTTCCCCAACCCGTTTCCCCTAGTTGGATGTTGAAAACATTTTCCCTCTTGTGGCACTCGAATTCTCTAGGACTTCAAAGAATGAGTTTTCGAGTAGTTGTCCGGCTGTAGCTGCCTTTGCCAACTCATCTGCCTTAGTGTTTTTACCTCTCAGGATGGCTTTTACTGTTATCCAAAGGAAATGTCTTTCATTTGCTCACACCTCGTTCAGATATTGCCGCATTGTTTCATCCTTTGTCTCGAATGTCTTGGCAAAATGTCCTACCACAACCTTGGAATCCATCCTCATAATCAACCTCCGAGCCCCTAGTGCTCGTGCCTTTCTCATGGCTAGTAGGATTCCTTCATATTCTGCTACATTGTTCGTCGTTGGAAACAACAACTGAATTGAGTATCTCAACGTCTGCTTCATTAGGGTTTTGATAATTGTCGCCGCGCCAGCGCCTGCGGCACTCCATAACCCATCAGAATACACAATCCAAGGCTTCTATTCTTCCACATTTTTCTCTGCTTTTGTTGATGTCCATTCTGTCACAAAATCCGCCAACACCAGTGATTGCACCGCTATTCTTGGCATGCATTTCAGGTTGAATGGCACCAACTCCATTGCCCATTTCACGATCCGGCCCACCACCTCTTTGTTTGCCAACACTTCCCCTATTGGATATGATGATGGTACCATGATCTCATGCGAAAGGAAATAATGCCTCAACTTCCTAGACAGCATTATTATGGCGTATAGCAATTTCTCTATCTCCGAGTATCTTGTTTTCGCCCCTGCAAGGCTTCTGATACAAAATACACTGGCACATGCTTTTCCCCCTCTTCTTGCACCAAAACTACACTCACTGTTGCCGGAGTCGCTGCCACATAAAGGAGCAAAATCTACCCCGGCTGTGGGCTTGCCAGAGTTGGCATATCCTGAAGGTATTTCTTCAACTTTTCAAATGCATCTTGGCATTCAGTTATCCACTCGAAATCTGCTACCCCCCTCAACGTCTTGAAGAATGGGAGCCCTTTTTCCACTGATTTCGAGAGAAATCTACTTAGAGACGCCATTCTACTTGTCAACCTTTGGACTTCCCATGAATTCCTTGGTGGTTTCATCTATTGTATGGCATCGATCTTGTTTGGGTTTGCCTCAATTCCTCTTTTTGATATGAGAAAACCGAGGAGTTTCCTGCTTGAACACTAAAGATACATTTCTCTGGATTCAGCTTGACCGAAAACTTCCGGAGGTTGCTGAATGTTTCCTGCAGATCCATTCATGAGTTTTCTCTTGTTCGCTTTTGATGACGATATCATCCACATAGGCTTCTACGTTTCTTCCCAACTGGCTCGCCTGCACTTTAGAAATAAGCCTAGTGATTGTCGCCCCGGCGTTCTTCAAGCCGAATGGCATTCGAATAAAACAATATGTGCCAAAAGGTGTAATGAAAGAAGTTTTGTTCTCATCCTCCTGCACCAGGAAAACTTGATGATATCCAGAATATGCATCCAAGAAACTCATGAGCACACATCCTGCTGTAGTGTCCACCAGTTGATCTATACTTGGCAAGGAGAAATCATTCTTCGGGCACGCTTTGTTCAAATCTGTGAAATCCACACACATTCTCCATCTGCCATTGGCTTTCTTGACCAACACCGGGTTAGCTAGCCATTCAGGATGCATGACTTCCCTTATGACCTTTGCTTTTAACAACTTTTCCACTTCCACTTTTGTTGCTGCCTCTCTGTCCGTCGACATTCTTCTCAACTTCTATTTCCTTGGTTTGTGATTTTCCTTCATTGCTAGTTTATGCTCTATCAGCTTTCTGTTCACACTTGTCGATTCCTCTGGGGACCAAGCAAAAACATCCATGTTCTCTCTTATGACCGCTAAAATCTCCTTTTCTACCTCAAGTGAAATGTTTTCTCCCATCATTATGCACCTTTTAGGTTTTTCTGGGTCCAACGCTACTTTCTTTGTTTTCCCCTCTGGGATTAGCTTTTGGTTTCTGGAGAAATTATCTCGAGGATTCTGCTCCACTGCGTGTATTCCTTTCCTGTGGGGAGTTCATTGCAATTCGAACTTCCTCGTTGCGAGTTGACTCCCTCTGATGGTAATCACTCCTTGTGGTCTAGGCAGCTTCATGCATATGTAATTGTGATGTATGGCTGCTTCAAACTAATTGATTGCTGATCTACCCAAGATGGCGTTGTATTGGTAGGGCACATCCACCACATCGAAAACGACAATTGTGGGTGCCATGGGCCCCGGGTACCTCATGACAAGCATATGGGCCACTCGGATAGAGGATGGGCCTAGCCTTGTAATTAGAGATATAGCTAGATTCGGCAGACTTCGCCTTGTATAGAAAGGAATATACAGTCCTAGTCGGGTGCGTTATATCTCTAAGGGGAGATCTCCTAGTCGTAATCCGATGGAGACTCCTACCTTTTAACCCTGTCCCCTAGTATATAAGGGGAGGCAGGGCGCCCCATGAGGGCAGGTTGAGTTGGTTCACCAGAATCACCACCACAAATCCTCAAAGGAATAACACCACAACTGGACGTAGGGTATTACCTCGCATTGAGGGCCTGAACCAGTATAAAATCTTCTGTGTTCCTTTGCAATCCACCAAGTTTCCATCCGCCGAGTAGCCCCATATATTTATTGCCGGTGTAAAACATCGACAGTTGGCACGCCAGGTAGGGGTCTCGGTGCGATCTACATCTACAAACTCGATGGATCCAGCAACCGAAGTCGACGGCAGCAAACTCTCCCCCGGAGATACAATCGCATTCAGAAGCCTCGACTTCGTCGCCGACCAGATCGGCAATCTCACCCTGGCCAACACGGACCCGATCCAACTGGCCGAGGAACCAGCTGACTCCGCGCCAGTCGGCCCATACGACGCTGCGGCAATCTTCGACGACATGCTGCGGCGATCTCCAATACGCCCGAGTCCAGGGACAACTCTTCCTTTCAGTGTTTGACTCGGACTCGGTTCTGAGCCGGCCGAGATCGGGCTGAGAAGGGAAGAGATCGTCAACTTCCCGTTCGGACTCGGCGACGCCGCGGATATCTACAATCTACATCCGACGCGGCAAACCCGATCCCCTGGAGTTCGACTCGGATACGGCTCCGAGTCGCTCGAGATCGGATCTAGGGAGGTCGGAGTTACACTCATCCCCATCAACCATCCCGACTTCGACTCGAAGTCGGACTTCGACTTCTAGTCGGACTACGACTCTAAGTCGGACAGCAGCTCGGCAAGCTTCTCTCCGCCATGAGAAATCTTCATGGCATCCAAAGGCTCTACTCCTACTCAGGAATCACGCCGACTACACGAACAACAAGAAGAGGAGGCCTGCCGACTGCGAGAACAACAGGAGGAAGAAGCAAGACGCCTGCACGCCCGCAACGACGGCCTACGCAGGGCTGGGCGAACCGCTCAACAACAAACCCTTCAAACAAAAGTCGGCGACCACGACGTCTTCGTCACGCCACAACAGAACATCATGGCCGCCGTAACCCTACTGGACACGATCCAGCTTGGGCCTGATCACCAGGCCACCCCGACCATCGCAAGGATAAAAGCCATGCTTACCGCTGCTGCATGTCAGCAGCACCAACAGTCGGGCGATACCCTCATACCGACCAACCGGTCGGCATCCCCAATGGCAGTCTCGTCTACCTCAAAGCGATGCCGAGCGGCCGGCTCTGGTCGGCTGCACACGGAGTCACGCCAAACGTCACTCGGCAACCCAAACAACAACCGGCAACGTCGAAGTGACCGTCGGGACAACCGGGATCTCCGAGGCCAACTATGGCGTGATCTTCGGCAGGACACCAATGCTCGGCGCCTCGAACGAGAAAAAGACGAGCAACGCCAACTGGAAGACGAGAACGAGCATTTCGGCCTCCAACACGAGCAGTTTCGCCGCCGTAGTCGGGGTCGGAGTCCTCATGAAGACGAAGGCATACCGGCCTTCACCCAGGAGCTACAACAGGCCGACTGGCCGTCGAGTTTCAAGCCTACAGGCATCGACAAATACGATGGCAAGACCAATCCCGAGTCCTGGCTCACGGTCTACACTCTGGCGATCCGAGCAGCTGGGGGAAATCACAAAGTCATGGCTAACTACCTCCCAGTTGCTCTAGCCGACTCAGCGAGGACATGGCTAACAGGACTCCCAAAGCGATCAATTGGCTCTTGGGGAGAACTCCGGGAACGGTTCATCACCAACTTCCAGGGAACATACGAGAGGCCATCTTCCGAGTATGACCTATATCAGTTGCGCCAAAGGAAGAACGAGTCTCTTCGTGACTTCATCAAGAGGTTTTCTGAGAGGAGGAACTCAATCCCGAAGATCAAGGATGAGGTCATCATCGCCGCCTTTCGAAAAGGAGTCAGAGACACCTCGTTCATCGATAAATTCACGCGGAAGCCTCCCAACTCTGTCAAGGCCCTATTCGACATGGCAAACAAGTACGCCGACTCGGCCCACGCAGTTGCTGAGGCCCTCGATGACAACAAGTCACCCTGACAGAAGAAGCGGGACGACACCGACGACGCGGTCCCAACTAAAGCTGGGAATCGCAAACGCAAGTCAGACGGCTTCATTGTGGCAGTCGGTCACAATCGTCTTCGACTTTCAACAACTGAAGATTATCAGGACAACAAGTGACATGCTCGGGGGCTCACAAGCTCAAACGCAAGGATGGCATCCCCACTCCAAAATACCGAACAGCTAAGTCGCTTCCTGATAAATATTTCTTCACTCGGCTTTACCAATGCCGCAGCTGCTTACACCTAATAGGTGCACAAGCCGCACTCTTCTCTGTTTTTGCTCTTAAATGATTGCAAAAGTACTCAAGTAGCATAAATCCTAATCCGTGAAACTTTGCTCCATGAAAGACGAACTCAAGTCACCCAAAACGCGTGTCTGGGAAAGAGCCATGAGCCAACTCCCGACGCTAGGGGGCTATGACTAGTCGGGCAGAGTGCTTAAACGTAAGGGATCAACTACTCGGGGAAATTAATATCAATAAGAGGAAGAACATGAATTTACATATATTGTAAAATACATTTTACTCGGGTGATTATTTTCATCATCAGATGCTACTCATCCGATATCTTTATATTGCAGGCCCAGCTCCGGATATGCGTGAACAGGAACTCAGGGCTGCGAGCCCATCTCCTACGCTCGGGGGCTGGACAAGTCAGCTAAAATACACTCGGGATGCTCCATGAGGGCTACTCACCGAGTACTTGCGCCAGTCGGGACGTCATCTTCCCCGACTACGCTCCATGCGAGCTAATAATCGGCCCCCGGCGCCAGTCGGGGCTGTGTACCACTCGGCTAAGTAGGGTACGCCCCATGAGGGTCGCCAGCCGAATCCTACGCTAATGCTAGGTTCGGGTACCTTATTTGGTCACAGCTTTGTCAGGTTGGGTACGCCCCATGAGGGTCGCCAGCCGAATCCTATGCTAATGTAAGGTTCGGGTGCCTAGCTTGGCTATAACTCTGTTGGATAGGGTACGCCCCATGAGGGTCGCTAGCCGAACCCTCTGCTAATGCAAGATTCGGGTACCTTGTTCGGCTTTACCCAAGTCAGAGAAGACTTATATCGTCAAAGTGCATCCGGAGTTCTCATGCACTGCGTCACACCTGAGGAGGGCAAGCAGATCCTGCAATATACCCACTCTAGCTTAAGTGGCAACCAGGTTGCATCCAGAACGTAAGTCGGAAAGGCTTGCGAATAAGGATTTCTCTGGCTGATTGCGGTTACCGACACCAAAAAACTCATCCTGACATGCGAGGGATGATACTTCTATAGAGCTATGCTGGATAGATCGGCTCAGGCTGGCTTATTTGGTAGCAGCCACCAAGATATGAGTTCCTACAGTAGCATGCTCCATGTGGGCCGCCTGCAGGCTGAGTTGAAATTATAGCGCTGGTGCTACCAACAGGAGCCGATGAGGTAAACAGATATGCTTCATGAGAGCCTTATTGCTAAACATATATGTTTGGGTATCTGTTTTATCCACCAGGTCTCGAGGATATATCCTTACTAGGATCACAAGCTGGTCTTCATTAAAATTGGGGATGCAGGTATCTTTCTCGGGTACACCTGACCACGCCGTGGATTTATTTTCATAAAGTGGTACTCAGCCTACATGCGTGGCCATTACTTGCCATGAGCAACATTATTCCAGCCGACATGACGCTGAAGAGTCTAACTTTCGAGTAGTGCACTACTCGGGAGAGACTATAAATTTCTCATTCCCGCTGACATGATGCGGAGGAGTCTAACTTTTGAGTAGTATACTACTCGGGAAAGACTATAAACATTCTTCCAGCTGACGAGCTGAAGAGTCTAACTTCCGAATGGGACGCCACTCGGGAAAGACTATAAACACCTTTTCCAGCTGACATGAAGCTGACGAGTCTAATTTTCAAGTAGTATATGTTAACGCCAAAATTTGGTACGGGTCGTTACCATGTTCGGTTAAGGAAAGAAGCGATATCAGCCATTGGAAACTAATCCAGAAGAGTCCGAGCTTGGGAAGGAATCGTGAAGACCACGTTATGGCAGTTATTTATCTTATCTATTAGATAGTTTTATCTTTTAGGAAACCTGATCTCTTGTTCGATCAGGCCTGTTAGTTTTCCTTTTCTAGTTAGGAAAGTCCTGTTCCGTGTCCTATAAGGACTCTTGTAACTCGGGGTATATATACGTATGCCCGGGGACCTTGTAATCTATCTCTCGATCAATCAAATTCGGCGCATCGCCACCCTTTACCAACGGGTTCTTGCTTCTCGAGCGGGGCTGCATCGGTTAGGTCCGAACTCCTGCGAGAGGGTAAGTCTCGTTACCCCGGCTACCAATCGGCTAGGACTTTCTCGGTTAGGTCCGATATTCTAGTCGGTCTATGGTAGTCGGCTTACCACGGTGTATCGGATCTGACTACGACTGCATCGGTTCGGTCCGACCTCTTAGGCTGGTCAGGTATACCACATCACGCGTGCGTAGATCTTATCAGTTTACTGGGGGCGATTTATCATCAGTTCGTGCTGCATCGGTTGGGTCCGACCTACTGAACTGCCAGCGATAAATCGTTCCTGCTAGGCTGATGGTTTTTGCGCAAGCGTCTTATCGGAATGTATAGCCGGTAAGTTATTTTCATCACAGTTGCATTAGGTCTATCGGCTCGTTGAGGTTCCTTTACTATTATCGATCTGTGCTGCATCAGTTAGGTTTGAACTACTAGATCGATAATAATAGATTTATCCTTGTCGGGCTGATCGGTGTATATGCGACGTTCTATCGGAGTGCTTAGCCGATAGGTTATCTTTTTATAAAGCCGACTGTATTATCCATACTGTTTTGGTCATCTATATTATCATCGGTTTTCTAGCCGATGCATATGTGTTTCCTCGGCAGTCGGCTGGCTTACTATTTTGCTTATCTATTGATAATCGGCTCCTAGCCGATGCACATGTTATACTGACATCTTGTCTATTTGCTCATAGCACTATCGGTTTCCTAGCCGATACACAGGTGCCATCGGCTATCGGCTACGAGGAGTCTATATCAGCCCGTATCGGCCGATAGCCGATTGCGCAATTGCTGCCGATCCGGGCACGAGGACCAACAAGGACCCGGACGCGAGCACGAGACCCGGGCGCGAGTACAGGCAGAGGCCCGGGCACGAGCATAGCGGCATCGGCTGGAAGGAATCTGTATCGGCTTGCTGGCCGATTGGATCAGTAATCTAATTTCTTCATCTCCTTGTCAATTGCTGGGTCAAATTGACTGGCACGCCCGCGAACCTCAAATATTTTAGGACCTGCACTGGAGCTAAGCAGATCTCCCAGGCCTTCGCGTGTCTCTAGGCGCCGAACCAGATCGTCAGCAAGCTTTTCGGCACACCCGGCGGTTTTCGGCGTCAACAGTATACTACTTTGGAAAGACTATAAATAATCATCCCGGCTGACATGATGCCGATGAGTCTGATTTTCGAGTAGTATACTACTCGGGAAAGACTATAAACTTCTTTTCCAGCTGACATGAAGCTGAAGAGTCCCATATACGAGTAACATCTTACTCGGCAAGACTATAAACGCATATTCCGACTGACATGAAGTCGAAGAGTCCTATATACGAGTAGTATCCTACTCGGCAAGGCTATAAATCATATTCCGGTTGACATGATACCGAAGAGTCTCATATACCAGTAGTATACTACTCGGGAAAGACTACCAGGTTAAAGATCTTTGACTTTATATTTAATTGTCTTCACAATTAAGCACAAAGTCGGGGGCTACACCTAATAGGTGCGCCTATTCGGCGCACACTATTCCTACATCTACATGGAGCCCTTCATAGCCTCGCTGCCAGCTGACATGAAGCAGGACTCGGGAGAAGCAGCACTCAGACAAAGAGTACTCGGGAGCAATGCACTGGGGAAGACTTCACCGTGGAGGATGAGCACTCGGCATCAGCTGTGACTCAACTATGAAGGTCTCGGGGGCTACTGTGGGTGCCATGGGCCCCGGGTACCTCATGACAAGCATATGGGCCACTCGGATAGAGGATGGGCCTAGCCTTGTAATTAGAGATATAGCTAGATTCGGCAGACTTCGCCTTGTATAGAAAGGAATATACAATCCTAGTCGGGTGCGTTATATCTCTAAGGGGAGATCTCCTAGTCGTAATCCGATGGGGACTCCTACCTTGTAACCCTGTCCCCTAGTATATAAGGGGAGGCAGGGCGCCCCATGAGGGCAGGTTGAGTTGGTTCACCAGAATCACCACCACAAATCCTCAAAGGAATAACACCACAACTGGACGTAGGGTATTACCTCGCATTGAGGGCCTGAACCAGTATAAAATCTTCTGTGTTCCTTTGCAATCCACCGAGTTTCCATCCGCCGAGTAGCCCCATATATTTATTGCCGGTGTAAAACATCGACAACAATCTCACTCTTTGTGTTTTCTCCACTCCCGAGTACCACTTCTAGGGCTATTTTGTCTATAGCATTAACCTTTTGTCCTTCAAAACCTTGAAGCGGCACTCCTGCTTTGGTTAACCTATCCATAGGAATCTGCATCTTCTTGAATGCATCAAAGAATAAAACATTTGTGGAGCTTTCACCATCCACCAATACCCTGTGGACCTCACATTGTGCTATGCCAATGGAGATGACGAGTGGGTCTTGGTGTGGGAAAAGTATACCTTCTGCGTCTTCTGGACCAAAGGAAATTACAGTATTTGAGTAGGCTGGTGGTTTTGTCTGTTGACTTGTGCCAACATGATTCACGTGTCGTACATACATTTTTCTTTGCCTTTTCGACTCCATCCCGAGGGAAGAGCCACTAGTGATTACACTGATTACCCTCTTTAGAGCTTCCTCAATTGTCTCTACCTTCAACACTGCTCCTTCAATCAGATTGTGGGCTTGTAGTTGGATTCTATTTTGATGCTTGTTTTCATACTTCTCCGCTTGGTTGGCTAAAATGCCTTGTAGTGTCTTGCACTTCTCTGTTGCGTGCGTACAATGCCAATGCCACCTGCAGAACTTGTACTCGACTGGGAATCTTTCTCAACCTCTTCCATTTCCTCGACCTCCTCTCCATGGTGCATGTCCCCGTCCACCACGGTGAAAACTTTTCCCCTCATCACCATGGCAGAAACTTCTCCCCTCTCCACCATGATGAAAGGTTCTCTCTTCCTCCTTAATGAAATTCACCTTTTTTTTGCTCTCCTGCTTGAATTTCTTCCACGGCCTAGAATTATGCTCCATCTGGTTCTTCTCTGCCAATGTATTGTTCATTTTCCCTTTGGAAAACTTCTTGCCCAGCATTGCTGATGCTTCTGCCTCCATTCTCAAGTCGTCCTTTTCTCCCCTAGCAAAACTCTCCGTCCTTTCAAACAACTCCTTAGCATTGTTTGGCCTATTTCTTACGAGGTCAAATCTTAGTGGTCCTTTAAGCAAGCCCCTTTTCGCCGCAGCTATTATCATTACATCATCCACATGCTTGATTTGGCAACGGACTCAAGAAAATCTCAATATGAATTCCCTTATTGTTTCTGATGGAAGTTGCCGCACTACATACAGGTCGTCATGTTCTTTCGGCTCCTCATAAGCTCCAATGAATCTAGCTCGAAATGTATCCCTCATGTGTTCCCAAGGGTATATTGATAAGGCTGGAATTGTGGTGTACCAAGAGAGCGCTACTTCGTCTAACATTGTGGAAAGTATTTTCACCTTAGTTTTGTCATCTCCTTCTACCGCTTCCACTGCCATTTCAAACACTCTCAGGTACTCATTTGGGTCGGTGTCTCCCTTATATTTTGTTATGTTTGATAGCTTGAAATGTGCTAGGCAAGGTGCCATCTGCAGGTTTAGGCTTAAAGGACTTTTATCATCCGCCGTTCGCACTCCTTGGAACTATGACTGAGCGGTAGGCATATTTTGAGTCATTTGTTGGAAGATTGGTTTAGGAATTGGTTGAGCATATTGGGGAAAAGGTTGATTTTGCTGTAGAAAAGGTTGATTTTGCTGGAGAAAGGGTTGATCTTGCTGGAGAAAGGGCTGATTTTGCTAGAGAAAAGGCTAATTTTGCTGGAGAAAAGGTTGAGTTTGTTGCAAAGGAGTTTGTTGGGGAATTGAGTGAGGGAATTGATTGTACAAGGGATGAGTAGGAGGTTGAATTGGGATCTGGGTATTGAGCATGGGAGTTTAGCCACTTGGTAGGCATGTTTGCACCGGAGTGTTCAGAGCGCCTTAGGGTGGTAATTCCGCCGGTTGAGCGTGGAACTCGAGATGTTTTGCTGGCTTAGGACTGGTGCATCTATACTTGGTTGGTTCAGGATGGGTGGTGTATTTGTAGAGCTGGGCTGGTTCTGGATGGGTGGTGTACCTGTGGAAATAGGTTGGTTAATGAGAGAAGTGGATTTGTTTGTGTTGGATTTTAGCTCGAAAATTGGGGAACAACATTCTGTTGTATTCTCGGTGATGATTCTGGGAAATCCACCACGGTTGCTTTTGCCACCTCAATCGGATTTTGCAAACTCTACAACCTTTGTAATTCCCTCTGCATCTCTTCGAATAGTTTCCGGCTTATGATCATAGCCCCTCGTGCTTCCACCATCTCCGCCAGGTCCACCTCGTTCACTTGAACAACATCTCCTCCAATCTGCAGACCAGCTACATCTGCTGCCACTCCATCTCTTACCACGTTCTCGATTTCTCTCTGGCTCCATTTCACCTTTCACGACAGGATCTACTATTTGACTTGGTTGTTGTTGAAATGCGTTAGCGTATCTTGCTGGTACAGTTCTCGCCCTTTGTGGCCTCAGGTGCATCTACCCCCTAACTTTCACCTTCTAGAGACTTGCGTCTCCACGGACGGCGACACTGTTGTGACCTTCGGTTATGACCAAGAAATGGGGATAAGCGGGGGAAATGTTTTCTCTTGCTTATCCATGCAAAATGCAATCTAGGAGCTAAATACACTCAAAGCACTATTTATTCAAATATTCTCTATCCTTTACAATGGGGCTTGCTTGCCTTGTATAGCCTAGGGGCTGTACAGGGAGATTACAGAAATGCCCCTAGGGGACCACTAACCCTAGGGGCAAATTAGACATTTCATACTAGACTTGCGGTCCCCTCAGGTACAGCTGTCCGGAGTGGTCCAGACTGGTCCGCACGACACGTGGGGGAATATTCCTTCCTTGGCGTGCATCCTAAGCTTCATCTTCGACTTTGGTATTTCTCCTCCTTCGAAGGGGAGATGTTCTCGAACTCCATCTTGGTGAAATATTCTCCCTTCCATACAGACCGAACAACTTCTTAACCCTATGCTTGGCAAGCAAGATTGTTAGTATTTTCCCGAGTATCGGTCGAATTGGGGGCACGGCACCTGGTCCTGCTACAATAATCTCCAAAATGCAAATTGATACTTTTGAAAAATAAAAATCAAGAAGTGTCAAAGAGCACTAATGGCTCAAAAATCACAAAAGTGAAACAGAAAAACTCTTCCCCTTTTTAAAAGAAAGAATTTCTCCCCTATATTTGCAATAAAAGCACAAAATCGACTATTTTTAAGAATCGATCAGCTTGTCAAAACTTTCAAACTTTCAAATTCTCTCATTTTCTAAAATAGCTCCCCCTTTCTTTAAGCATGCATTTTGTATACTTCTCGCCCTTCGACAATTATTTTATCAAGAATTTCAAAATAGAAAAAATAAACCATGAAAACACAAATGCAGTGAATATGCAATATTTATCAAATTTTCTTTTTTCTGAAATTTTCTTTTCCAGGAGCTTTGAAGTGTACCTAGGGCAAACCATGAATGTCCTAAGGTTGGTAGGGTGCTCACCGAAGGTGGTGCGTGGGTCGATGAGGTCGGGTTGGCGACGACGGTGATCAAGATGGCCTGGCGGTGGCGAAAGTAGTAGGACAATGATATCAGTTGGCTCCGGTCGACGTGCTGCCAAGAAAACATGACCTCGGGGTTGATGTGGTCTAGAGGAAGCCACCGGTCTAAGGAATTTAAGTAAAACCTACCGAGAGTGGTGGAATCGACAGCGAGGTCTTTGGCTGGAGATGGAGAAGATGGACTGGATCTCGTGGCTCAAGGCTTCTCGGTTCGATTCCTCCAGGCTTTAGGGTCCTAGGATCGAGGTGACCTTGTTGATGTGGTGGTTTGGCATGGGTTGCCCTGAAGCGATCGGAACGAGGATGATGTCGCAATGGCGCTTCGGACCCGAGAGCATGCTCGGTCCCTTCGATCTTCTCGACATGGAAGGCAAAGCACGAAAATGGATTAGGCAATGGAAGAGGACCGTGTTCTAGTGTTTAGATTGCGGTGAAGCTCACCTGAACGGCGGCGGTGGTGGTTGAGCAGTTGCCGGTGATGGAGAAGAGGATGTCGCTCCTGGCGAACCCGAGGTGATTTCTCTAGGTTTTACCATGTAACAAATAAAGGGAGAGAGGAAGAAGACGGTGGTGAGGTGGCTGGTCAAAAGGTGAAATCTCTCTCGACGGCGTGGATTTGAGTGGCAACAGATAGCGTCGATGCGTGGAGAAGAATGTGGGGTGTTCCAGGCAGAGGGGCTGAGCTAGAGCGGCTTCTCTGGCTGGCAGGTGGGTCCAGGAGTCCAGTCGGTCCCACATGGCTGTGAAAGATGGGAGAGAAGTCCTCTAGAAGTGAAGTGTGGAGGGCTGTGCCAATAGCTGTCTTGCACTAATGTTTTTACCGAGCTACAGAGGGTTTCTAGGGTTGGAAAAATTTATGTGTGTAGGTGAATATATGCTCTACCGATTTGCCAAATTCCAAGGCTAGGGGCCTGATACTTTTAATGTGGAAAAAAGATGAAATAGGCTTGGTGACACAGTTTTCTGCAGTCTCTTTTATTTCCTAGGGCTTTGCTCTTATTATTTTATGTAATTTCTTTGAGAAATAAATTAAGCCAAATTTTCTGGTCGTAGGGTACATCTTGGTACACATTTGATAGGAGGTCACTGCAGGAACAGGTTTGTTTTTTATTTGGTGAAAATAAGAATTAAGCAATTTATTTTGGCCAGTTTTCCTAGTTTTGCTGATTTGAAGGATTTTATTGAAGTACTTAGTGAAGTGATAAAATGAAGAACAATTTACAGTAGACTTAATGTGTTGTGAAGTGCTTATAGGAATGTTTCCAAAATTTTATGCTAAACCAATTATTTTTAGAAATTCCGTAGACCATACAAATGCATATGCATCCTAATATGGAAATGTATTTTAAGATCCAAAAACAATCAAAAGAAGGCATGCACATGAAATGGTAATGAATTTATTTATCTCTACATTTTTATGTCAAACTTTTATTTATGCACTTTAGTCATATTACATTTTCAATTTTTTGTAAACTAATTCTTAAAAATCTTTATGCAGCAACCCTTAAACATTTTAACTTAATCAAAATTCTTATGCACAATTGAATATGTATTACTCCCATTTTGAATTGACCTAAGGAGGGTTTTAGAAATTTGTAGTATGGATTCTTGTGCCATATTTTATATTCACTTATGTTTTAAATTTTCACCTAGGGTGAGTTTTTGAGTAAATTGAAAATTTGACTATAAAAGTTTTAGCATACTCCTTTTTAAGATTTACTCTAGTCAATCTACCTCTTATTTCACTCCTTGCAGGAAACTGTAAAATTTTACCTTCGAGGACTTTTTATTAATTTAATTCAGTTTAAGTTTCAAATTTTAAAATTTGGGTATGTTACAGCTCTACTCCTCTTAAAATGAATCTCGTCCCTGCGATTCGGGTCCGACTAGGTAAAGGAATGAGGTAATCTAGGTTTTGGTCTACTAGACTGGTTTGGAAACTGATGGATAGTAAGTAGCCTAAGTTACCATGTCTGCAATTCTTTTTAATAACAATGTAATATTATCTATTTTCATGGGGAGACAATGGCTAGTATGGTATGGACAAAAGGTTGTGCTCAAGGGCAATAGGGCATGTTTTGGTGAATGATACTTCCTTACTATAGGAACAATATTGGATACTAGAGCATTTCAAACAAATCAGGTTCAATGTCTTTTGAGAAATTAACTTTTTAGTGATCTACTATGACTCCGATTAATTCTTAATTTAAACTAATCCATATTTTTGGGAAGGTCGTTTTAATCTCAAGGAATCCCCTAGTTGTGAAGATCTTTACATGGTATGCTCTAATTTGGGCTACTTATAGTCTATTTAATATTTTTCTAGGACATCAAACAGCAAATTTCAAATTTCAAATTAAACTAGTACATAACTATTATTATTACATCCCTTCCAAAGGGTCCATACATAAAAGGTTACATAAGGGTCATCTTACACATTGTACAAGTCAAAATTTCTTCTCCCTCTACCAAATTTACATGAAGGCATTCCACACTTAATACTAAACTAGTTAGGTGCCGGTGCGTTGTAACGGAAATATAAATTTCACTTTTAAGCATCATCTAGCTCAGAAATTGGGAGGGGTTTAGGATATATAAACTTCAAACCTGGCTGCTACTTCTTGTCAGTAGTTTCCTTTTTTTTGGCAAATGATTCAAACATCATTCTATGAATTTTGGCTGCAATTGACCTGCTGATTCTGAAATAAGAGAAGAAGAGATCAAGACTTTGTATGGTTTTGTAAGAAACAGAAGAAATTTTGCATGTCAGATAATATTGGTGTTCCACTAGATGAACATAAGGAACATTTACGTGCTTTTTTTCGCTTTGAGAGATGCACGTTTGTTCGGTAATCTCGAGAAGTGCGCTTTTTGCACGGAACGAGTTTTGTTTCTTGGTTATATTATGACTTCACAGGGAATTGAAGTTGATGAGACCAAGATTGAAGCGATCAAGAGTTGGCCGACTCCTAAATCGGTTACACATGTTCGGAGTTTTTTTAGTCTAGCTGGATTCTACCGTTGCTTTGTGAGATATTTCAGCACCATTGCTGCACCCATGAATCAGCTAACAAGGAAAGGCGTTCCATTTCGATGGGGACAAGTACAAGAAGATGCCTTCAATTTGCTCAAAGAGAAGTTGACTCATGCACCGCTATTCCAACTCTCTGATTTTGGTAAGATTTTTGAACTTGAATGTGATGCAAGTAGAATTGGGATTGGAGGTGTTCTTATTCAAGAGGGTAAGCCTATTGCATACTTTAGTGAGAAGTTGTCCAGGCCTAGTTTGAACTATTCAACCTATGATATTGATGAGGACATTACTAGCTCGGATATGACCCTAGAAACTTTATGTATTCATCAACCAAAGGTGCATGCTTTCTACATAAGATTTATGCGTTATATATTTGAATAGCTGTTACTGCACCATGAGTTTTGTGTGTTCTCGTTTGCAGAGATACTTGCTTGGGTGAAGGGAAAGAGGCCGAGCGCAAGGAACGCATGGATGATCAAAGAAGTTGATTGAGGACCAAACCAAGACCTTACCCAAGTCTACTCCTACATCACCACGTCACTTTTGGTCCATAGAAGGCAAGAGATGAAATTATGCATGTTTTGAATTCGGATTCGGGCCTCCTGGTAGTATCAACTTCAAACGGACCTAGTCGCTGATCTAGAAGGACTTTCGGGGCTCATGAGTACTTGTTGGAAAGATTATGGAGTCTACTTTCAGATGGTTTTGGTCCCATGTCAAAATTCCTCCTGAGCTGTCCGGAATCATCAAAATAAGACATGTACCTCTCCCAGTCCGAGTCTGTTTTGGGCCTTGGGCCTTGTAATTGTGTCGTGGGTTAAGCCCATGGGGTGTGCGCCCTAGGGAAAACCCTAGGACGTCCCAACTCCTATATATATAGTAGCCATCGTTGTTTAAAGGTGGGTTTTGCTTAGATTATTCTATCTCTAAACAGTTTGGCCGTTTATCGGTTTGTGATACCCCAACATTGAGATTATAATCATTCATCTGCAAGTGAGTTGCAATCTTTCTTATTCTTGCTTGTGTTCTTCGATTCGCATGCAGGGATTAGCCTTCGTGGCGAGGTCAACCGAGCAACGCACGGTTGATAACAAGAGGAGTTGTGGTACTGCGATTGCAGGGTTCGGGTTGTGGTGATCCGAAGCCAGATTGTGAGTGTCAATTCTTCGCTAAATCGAGAGTTATCCTTACCTAACGGAAGATCGGACACCCCATTGCCATCAAGTGGTATCAGAGCGAAGGTTGCCCGTTAGGTATCATTCTGTTCCGTCCTGTTTCAATTTTTGTTTCTATACCTAGAGTCCAGAAAAAGCCACAAAAACAAAATTGGTAGTCGTAGGTTTTTCCTGTCCTACAACCACGTTTAGCCTTTTGTATAATTCTGTTTCAAAGTCCATAGTGTTGAGTTGGTGTCCTAGGTTGAGTTCGGTTGCTGGCTTAGATTGTGTTTGAGTCCAGTTCGTGATCCATCCGCCGCACCCCACAAACCATCTTTGTTGTCCCTCCTACTAATCATCTTGTGCTAGTGTTGGTCATTGTATGTTCTGTTTTAGTGTCATATATCATGTCCCTGATCACCCTACATCTCCATCCACCTCCCCAGCAACCACCGCCACCATATCATCCCTAGTTTCACTACCGGATTCCGAATCAGCCTCCACCAAAACACTGACACGGAGGACCTTTCTTGAAACAACCATAACTTTCGCATACGAACTCGGAATCAGGCAAATAAATAGTCTGCGGACATCTACAGAAAATTTCCCATCCGCTACTCCTTGACTTTGTCAGGTTTGTCTGAAATTTTTTTGCGAAATTCAGGCCGGAAAATTGGTTTTCCGTACTTCAAAGTTCTAGCACGCTTTTTAAAGCACGCCCGTGTATTTCTACAGACCACACCTTATATCAGACTGAGCTGTCACCTCTTGAGGTTGTTGTTCCTATGCTCCTAGTTGAGAAAAAAATATCAGAAAAATAAAAGAAAAATAAAAAAAAGGTGTGAAAGAAGAGAAAAAAAAGGATAAAAAAAGAAAAAAAAGAAGAGGAGCACATAGGACACACTAGGGAGCCATCTGTGGTTGTTTTGTGCCGTATTTTTGCCTTGTCCTTTTTTCCTTGCCGCTATCCTTTCACACTTATTTGTCTTCCTTGTTTTATCACATCTGGTTTAGAACATGTTTAGGCCAGCAACTAGGACAAGTGCTTTGGACATTTATTTAGCATTACTATCTGTGTGCTACTAACATATTTTGGCCTCCCAAGCTCCACATATATACTTCTGGTCAGCGTGGTCTCGACCCTTGCAATCGCTGGATCACGCCCTCAAGGTATCACGAACCAGCCACCGGTTGTACCATCCTTTGCTCGCTAGTCTCAGAACCTTGTAAGAGCTCGGTAAGGTGCTTCCATTTGCGAGTGTCCACTATCCTTGCATAGTAGTACTTGATAGGGATAATTCCTTTGTGTTTTCTCTGTCTTCTTGCTAACAATGCTAGGGAGTGACGAAATGGCGGAGTGCGTTCTTCGTGGCGAGATGCAAGGCTACATTGACCAGATGATGAAGGGGCTGAATGAAACCATTCTGAAGGGGGTCAACGCTGCTCTTGCCAAGCCAAACATACACCACACGCTTGAGAGTACTTTGGTACAACGAGTGCTAAGTTCTCAAATGGAGAAAGCGGAGCAAAATCAACACCACAATTTGTTCCAATCAAGGTTCGTGGTTCACAATAGAGCATGCCGTATTATCATTGATAGTGAGAGCTGTAGCAACTTGGCAAGTTCAGATATGGTCGAGAAGCTTGGATTGTCGACGCAACCGCATCCTAAGCCTTATTACATCCAGTGGTTCAATTCCTACGATAAGTTGAAGGTAAGTAAAATTGTGAAAGTGGAGTTTTCCGTAAGCAATTATCATGATAGTGCTATATTCGATGTTGTTTCAATGCAAGCATGTTCTCTACTTTTGGGTAGACCTTGGATATATGATAGAGATGTTGTGCACCGTGGTAGAACCAACACGTACACGTTTACACATAATGGCAAGAAATTTAAGTTGCTACCTATGTCCCCTGCTGAAATTTTGAAAGATGATCTTGTGAAGAAAAAGATTAAAAACCATGAGGCTTTCAGAAATAAATGTAATAATACTAATGTTTTGATGCCTTCACCTAAACCTGAGTTATTGCAAAATGAACGTATTGCTTTGGGCATTGATATTTTGCAGGTATCTGAGAAGAGCCAAGGTAATGAGGAAAAGAAGAAAGACATAGAGAAAGAAGATCCACCTGTTTTTCCATGCATGTTTCAAGATGGTTTAATTAAGAGTGTACCTACAGTTTTTGAAAATGAGAACAAAGGTAACAGAAGATACTCTTTGGAGAAGATGCCATGCTTGCCCCTGCAGAAGTCCTACCACACCCCCATGGTTTCTATGAATGTGTGGAACCAATGCCACCCACAAGAGCGGGATTCCTATGGAGAGTCTAAACTAATCGATTAGCCATGCTCACGGTCATGAGCGACTTGGTGAAATGATGCAAGTATAGTGTTGATGTTTTGCTAAATGTCTGTGAACTTGGGATAGTAGTAAAATGGTGGTGATTTTGCCCTGTGTGGGCTGATATTAAAATGTTTACTTGCTGCCATGGAGGGCACAAGGATGATATTATGATGATGCTTAAATTACTACTTCTATTATTTACATATCGTTTTACAGATTCCATTGCAATCTATTATTATTTACTATTGTGAATCAAATTTTGCTTTATGCTGAAATTTAGTCCACAAATTAGCCTTCTTTGATCTCAGCTTACAAGTACATATAGGCTTCCCAAGGCTTGGGTAGGGATTGCCAATATGTATGTATTGACCCACCTCTTGTTTTTGTTTTTAGATATTGATGCAGGTTATGAGATGCCTAGTTTCGAGTACTTTGCACCAGGTACCGGAGGTTTCGAGGATGGTTCTTTCTAGGGTGATTCCTAGTCGGTTGCCTATTGTATGACCTTGTGCACTCGCTAAGGTATGTGAACCACATTACCTATTTTTATATGTATGATGTGTGGATGTGATGACAAGGTTGTGGATGTGTGTACTAGCCACTCATCATGGGACTAGTACGGTGTATGCTCCGGGTGTTCAGAAATTCCATTCCCCGGGTGCCGACAACGGAGGTGCCAGCCACCGCTGTTGTCCGTTAGTATGGCAGCGTTGTTTGGCCCATGCACTACATGTTTGCCCCTGTCATAATGGGGTCAGCGTTCAGCGACTCCGAGTCATCGTTGCCGAAACACCGTCGTGCAGCCCAGAGGCGAAGAGGACACTGCCGAAGGCCCATTCACTAGGTGAAGAGCTCAGATTCAGTGAGCTTGGTGGTGGCGGTGAGAGTGACGTGGTGCTTGAGCGGGCGCCATCAGGCGGGGTGCAACCGCTATTAGAATCCGGGGCCAGTAGCGGGCGCGCCACGGTGGAAACAGGCAAGCGACCTGCCGTGGTGGTCTCCGCTTCCGGCACATTCCTTCCGACGGCTAGCTTCTTGGTCGAGGATTCACATGTAGGGACGAGCTTCGGTTGTTCGTTGGTATTCTGAAGTCCCTCGAGTCCCTGCCTGTTGTCTAGCTGATCATCAATGACTACCTTGACCTTGACGAGGCCAGTGTGTCACTTCATGGCTTGCTGACCAAGGTAAGCTTCCATCTTCGCCTAGCACCAACTCTACACTTTGTCTTTCTCATTGGCTTTGGTCGTTTGGTCCTTTGCAGGCGCTTTTGCTAGCCAGTTGTTATGACCGGATGGTGCACTCCCGCCTAGAAGAACTAAAGAACCGCCAGTGGGAGACGGTGGCAAAGATGGAGGGGCTGTCCTAGGAGCGGAGCATCCTCAAGGAGGCGCTCAAAAATGCGAAGGACTCCAAAACCACTCTCTAGGCTAAGGTTGACAAGCTCTGCCGTGAAAACAAGGTCTATGAGGTCTCTTACAGTGGTAGCAAGGTGAAGCTGGAGTGCCTTCGTGGGGAGCTTCGGCAGGCACACGAAGGGTGCCCAAGGCCAGCACACGCGTTTCGGCCATCTCCACCAACCAAACCCTGTGGCTTGCCCTCACTAGGATGGGGCCTATCCTCCGCCGATGCCAGGAGACGATGCCCCCACCGAAGCATGTACCGACTGGTGAACAGTTGCAAAGGGGCTATTGACGAAGCTTCTGGCGTCTTCAGCAACTGTTGCACCCGGACCACTGGCTATGGCATCCTGTCCACACTTCACGTTGGCGGGTGTGACCACCTGGACAACCTCTCTGCCATCTATCGGTGTGATATGCAGGATGGGAGCGTCTGGGACATCGACGACGAGGTTCAACCCCATTAGTGGTCTTTCTAAAAAGGGTGGCGGGTACAAAAGGGAAGGACATTGCCGCCGAACACCTTCGCAAGCAGCTGCCAAAGAGGGTGTAGAGGCGCCTCCGCAGGTGTGAAGACCTCCCCCATCTTACCTTTTGTAATAGAGGCTAGCTAGGATTGTTGATGGCCGCCTCTATAAAAAACTATGCATTTGTAAGGCCCTTCGGCCCACCTTTTCCATATGAATGAAAAGAAGTTTCACCAATCTTCGGCTTGCACCTAGGTGAAAGCTTTACCTTCCCCACTTCAACTACTTGCGGTTGCCCATAACCTTCATGACTATCGCTTCCTGGCTATTCTGGAAAATGAGGTATCCTAGGCCAGAGGACTGTGTCCTGGTGATAGTAACAAATGTTCAAAGCTATGCTCGCAGTTCCATGGAGAAGTGGCTACGCAAGAATACTAGATGCGACGCTTGTGACTTCGACAGACACTACCACCTTCACCGCGGTGAGATGGTGGAGTTCTGGTGAAATTTTCACATGTCATCGTGTCAACAAGGAATGCAGGATTGGCGCTATGCCTTCATTTCGGTCGACTCCGCCACCCGGACAACCCTGTTATCGATCTTGATAGCAAAGAGTCGACCGCAAGTGAGGTGCCCATCGCACACAGCATGTTCTTCGGTGCAAACAGTGAAGAGGCGATGTCGAGCAACAGTAGTCATAGGTTTAGGTTTTTCACTCCCACCCTGACTAGGAGTTGTAGTAGTCCTTTAGACTATAGCTCTTCTGATGCCGAAGAGACTGTCTCTTTAGGGTCTGAATTGTAAAATAGCATTTGTACTCTGATTTAGTTATGGATGCATCCCCTTACATTTTCAGTGTGTTTGTCGACGTTTTGTATCGGCTATATTGATTATGGGACTATTCGTAAGACCTAAACTTGATGGATGTAAAGGGACACAAAGAGTTTATCCTGTTCAAGCCCTCAAGGTAAGGTAATACCCTACTTCCAGCTATTGTGTATTGACTATGATAAAGCTCTTGCTTCGACGTTTGACTTGTTCGGGTTCTGTGCGGTCTTCCGGGAGCTCATCTTCCAATAAGAATCGGATGATTGGAGTCCGCTAGGCTGAAGAAATGATGAGCACCTCCTTTGGTTCTGATTCTGGCTCAGCCCCTGACTAGTAGGGATCAGGTTTTTTCTTAACTAATGGCTCCAACAACTGCACGACAAAAACTCCAGTTGGGACCACTTCGCGCTTGGATTTCATGTTGGCTAGTTCCTCTTCGGCTTTATTGTATTGGCGCAACATGTGAGTGATTTCAAGGCCGTCAAACTTGTTTTCTAGCTTTCGCACTTCTTGGCAATATGCCGCTATGTTGTCGTCCAAGCACGTCCAGTCCTTCATGACTTGGTTTACCACTAATTGAGAATCCCCGTGAACCACCAATCTTCGGATACCGAGCGATATGGCAATGTGGAGTCCATGGATGAGTGCTTCGTACTTGGCGATGTTGTGGGATGCTGAAAAATGTATTTGAAGGACGTCTTTGAGTTCAGCTTCATCTTGAATCTTCGTGGTCTTTGAAAGGTATCTTCTAAGTCAGCAATGAGGTCACCTTTGAACTTGGTCTTGATTACCACGTCATTGACATATGCCTCCATGTTGCACCCGAGTTGAGTGTGAAGACACCACTGGGTGGCACGTTGATACGTTGCTCCAACGTTTTTTAACCCGAATGACATAGTGACATAGAAATATGCTCCAAACAGCGTGATAAAAGAAGTCTTCAGGCAGTCCTCTTCTTTAAGACTTATCTAATGATATCCCGAGTAGCAGACGAGAAAGCTGAGTAGGTCACATCCTGCAGTTGAATCGACCACCTGACCTATCCTGGGTAAACCAAATGGGTCTTTAGGATACGCCTTGTTTAAGTCGGTGTAATTGACACATATGCACCATTTACCGTTCTTCTTTCGGACCAAGATTGTGTTTGACAGCCAATCTAGGTGATAGACCTTTTTGATGAACTTGGCTTCCAGGAGCTTAGTTATCTCCTCGCGGATAGCATCTTTGCGGCTTGTGTGAAGCGCCGTAGTCACTGTTTAACAGGTTTGGCGTCCGGCTTGACGTTGAGGGAATGCTCGATCACCTCCCTGGGTACACCAGGAATGTCGGAAGGCTTCCAAGAAAATATATCCCTGTTCGCCAAGAGGAAGGTGACGAGCTCATCTTCCTATTTGGGGTCGAGTCCGATCCCGACAAGCGTAGTCTTGGAGGGGTCAGAAGGGTCCACGGGGATCTTCTTGGTTTCTGACTCCACTGAAATTCCTGACTTGGCTGCCTTTTTTGCCGGGACTTCGTCGTCCTCTTTTGAAGTTGTTGCTGCTAGCCGGATACTGCTCCGTCCGACTGCAGCTTCTTGTGACTAGGCCAACTCGTAGCTCCCCTTGTCGCAGGTGAAGGCTTGCTTGACATCACTGCATAAGGAGAGTACTCCTGCTAGGCCAGGCATCTTGAGCATTGTATATGTGTAGTGGGGTACTGCCATGCTAGTCTTTCGAGTATGGCGTGGTAAGCTGTCTCGAAGTCAGCAACCACGAAACATATATTCTTCGTGCAAAAATTCTCTCGTGTGCCAAAGGTGACCGGCAAAGTAATCTGGCTGAAGAGAGGCCGGGGATTACCCCGTGGAAGGGAGCTGTACTCGGCGGTAACTCAGATCGAGGTATTTTCATCTTATTGAGTGTCTTGGCGTAAGGGATGTTGAGTGCACTTCCTCCATTGATGAGAACCTTCCTCGGTTTGATGCTTCTAATGACTGGGTCTAGGACAAGTGGATATCACCCTGGGCGTGCCACTCGGTCAGGGTGATCCGTGCAGTCAAACATAATCGCCACTTCGGACCAGTGTAGATACTACGGGGGTGTCAGTGGAGATTGAGTTCACCTCTCGAGCAGTTAGCTTCTGTTTGCGCTTGGACTCGTATGCTGACGGCCCTCCAAATATGTGATTAAGCTCAGCCTGGGGATCTTGGTAATCGCCAGCTGGACCCAAGTCTGGCTTGTCTTTGTCTTTTTGTTCACCAGACGTAGACGTTTGCTCAGAGGCAAATTTCTTGAGCATGAAGCAGTTCTTGGCCACGTGTTTTCCCTTCGAGTGGAAAGGGCATAGCCCATTCATGACTTTTTGGTGGTCGTCCACCTTGGGTGGTCACGGTCGGGCGCAGTCGACAATAGCCATAATGTCTTCTGACTTGAGCTTGCGGTTCCTAGCCTTGAATGGGGCCGTGTCGTCAGTGTCCCGTTGTTCCTTCTGTCGTGGCTCCTTGTTGTCGAGTGCTTCGGCGATGGAATTGGCTGAATCAGCATACTTGTTGGCCATGTTGAAGACAGCTTTGATGGATGCAGGTGGCTTCCGAGTAAATTTGGCAATGAACAGGCTGTCTCTAATTCCCTTGCGGAAGGCAGCAATGATGACCTTGTCTTTGATCTTGGGGATTGAGTTCCTCTTCTTGGAAAAACGCTTGATGAAGTCTCTAAGAGACTCATTCTTCTTCTGATGGCACTGGTATAGATCATACTCAGAGACTGGCCTTTGGTATGTCCCCAGGAAATTGGCCACAAAACGCTTGCATAGTTCCCCCAGGAGCCAATCGACCCTCTGGGAAGCCCCGTCAACGTGCCGAGTCGGCTAGGGCGACTAGAAGATAATTCGGCCATAGCTTTGTGGTCACCTCCAGCTACTTGGATCACCAGGGTGTACATGGTAAGCTAGGACTCAGGATTGGTCTTTCTATCATACTTCTCTATGCCAGTAGGTTTGAAGCCCATGGGCCAGTCAACTTGCTGTAGTTCGCACGAGAAAGCGGGGACCTCTTCGTCTGAGTGAGGGCTTCGGCTTCGACTGTGTCAGTGGAACTGCTCGTGGTGAAGACCGAAGCACTCGTGCTCATCCTCAAGTCAGCGTCGTTTATCCTCCTCACGTTCTCGGCGTTGGGCATTGATGTCGTGGCATAGGTCACGTCGTAGTCGCTCCCGAGCGTCACGATCTTCTTGGTGCCAGGTATGGGCTTCGGCGAGATCTTCATCTACAAGCTTGATGGATTTAGCAATCGGAGTCAACAGCGGCAAACTCTCACCCGGAGAAACAATCTCATTCGGAAGTTTTGACTTCGTCGCCGACATGTTCGGCAACTTCACCTTGGCCGACGCAGATCCAATCCAACCGGCCGAGGAACCAACCAACTCCGCACCAGTCGGCCGACAAGACATTGTAGCCACCCTCGTTGACGTGCTGTGGCAATCTACCACCTCTCTGGGTCTCAGGACAACTCTCCCCTTCGTCGTCCGACCCACGCTCAGCCTTGAGCTGGCCCGGGTCGGGCTAGGAGGGGGAGAGATCATCAATCTCCCTTGTAGACTCAGCGGCGCCACAAATTTACATCTCATGCGGTAGACCCGATCCCCTATGATTCAGTTTGGACATGGCTCAGAGCCGCTCTAGATTCGATCTAGGGAGGTCGGAGTCGTCCTTACTCTAATCAACTACTCAGATTCCGACTCCAAGTCAGACAACGGTTCGAACACCAGTTTGGACACCATCTGGCGAGTTTTCTTCTGCCCTGAGAAATCTTCATGGCATCAACCCCTCCACCGGAGGTCCGCCGACTACAAGAAGAGCAACAAGAGGAGGCAGGCCGATTGCGAGGCCTGCAATGACGAGCTACGCAGGGCTGGGCGAACCACTTAGTAGCAGATCCTCTAGACCAAAGTCGGCGATCACGACGTCTTCATCACGCCACAACAGAATGTCGTGGCCGCCACAACCCTGCTAGACACAGTCTAGCTCGGGCCTGATCACCAGGCCACCCTGACTATCGCCAAGATCAAGGCGATGGTTACAGTTGCTGCCTGTTAGTAGCACCAGTAGTCGGGCGAAACCCTTATACCGACCAACCGGTCAGGTTCTCCGGCAACAGGCTCATATGCATCAGCATGACACCAGGCGGCCGGCTCAAGTCAGTCGCACGCGGAGTCACAGCAAACATCCCTCGGCCATCCTAACAACAGCAACCGGCGGCGTCCCCAGTACAACCGCTGCGACAATCAAGATCTCCGAGGACGCCTACAACGCGATCTCCGCCAAGACATCAACGCTCGGCGCTGCCAACGCGAAGACGATGAGCGCCGCCGACTGGAGGACGAGCACGAGCGTTTCGGTCTTCACCACAAACGGTTTAACCATCGCATGAAGGCGTACCAGCCTTCACCCAGGAGGTACAAGATGTCGACTGGCCGTTGGGCTTCAAGCCTATGGGAATCGAGAAATATGACGGCAAGACTAATCCCGAGTCCTGGCTCACTGTATATACTTTGGCAATCCGAGCTGCTGGAGGTGATCATAAAGCCATGGTTAACTACCTCTCGGTCGCCCTGGTTGACTCAGCGAGGACATGGCTAACAGGGCCCCCGAGGCAATCAATTGGCTCCTGGGGAGAACTCTGGGAATGCTTCATAGCCAACTTTTAGGGGACTTACGAACGGCCCTCTTCCGAGCAAGATCTTTATCAGCTGCACCAGAGGAAGAACGAATCTCTCCGTGAGTTCATCAAAAGGTTCTTCGAGAAGCGCAATTCGATCCCCATGATCAAGGACGAGGTCGTCATCGCTGCCTTCCGCAAGGGAGTCAAGGACGCCCCGTTTATCGCGAATTTCACTCGGAAGCCACCAGCCTCTGTCCGGGCTCTCTTCGACATGGCGAACAAATAAGCCGACTCGGCTGAAGCGGTCGCAAAAGCTCTTGACAAAAAGGAGTCTCGGCAGAAGGACCAAAAGGCAAAAGCCGACAACGAGCCATCACAGAACAAGTCCAGCAGCCGCAAGCAGAAGTCGGACAACGAGGTGGCCAACATGGAGCGAACTCGGTTGCGGCCCCCAAGGAACAACGACTACCAAAAAGTTATGAACTGGCCTTGCCCCTTTCACCCCAAGGGCAAGCACGCGGCTAAGGACTGCTTCATGCTTAAGAAGTTTGCTTCTGAGCAGGCTTCATCATCTAGCACCGACAAAGACAAAGACAAGCCAGATTCGGCCCCGGCTGACGACTTTCAAGATCCCCAAGCCGAGCTCAACCGTATCTTCGGAGGGCCATTTGCGTATGAGTCCAAGTGAAAGCAGAAGCTTACGACGCGCGATGTCAACACGGTCTCTATGGCAGATGTCCCCCAGTATTTGTGCTGGTCAGAGATGTCCATCACATTCAACCGCGCAGATAATCCAGATTGGGTTTCACACCTAGGACGTTACCCACTCGTCCTGGACCCGGTCGTCAAAAATATCAAGCTAAAGAAGGTCCTCATAGATGGAGGCAGCGCACTCAACATTGTGTTTGCCAAGACTCTGGATGAGATGAAGATCCCTCATTTAGAACTGCAGTCGAGTACCGCACCCTTCCATGAGATAATTCCCAGCCTATCTTCAACACCCCTCGGGCAGATAACCCTGCCGGTCACCTTCGGCATGCGGGATAACTTCTGCACAGAAAACATCTGCTTTGAGGTCGCCGACTTCGAGACCACATACCACGCGATACTCGGACGACCGGCGCTTGCCAAATTCATGGCGATACCGCACTATACCTACATGGTGCTCAAGATGCCTGGGCCAGCCGGAGTCCTCTCCCTCCGCAGTGACGTCAAGCAAGCCTTCACCTGTGACAAGGAGAGTTGCGAGTTGGCTCAATTGCAAGAGGCGGCAGTTGGACGCAACAGCATTCGGCAAGCCGTTACAACTGAAGTCGAGCATGACCAAGTTCTGGTGAAAAAAGCAGCGAAGTCAGGAATTTCAGCGAACTCTGACATGAAGAAGATCCCCCTGGACCCTTCCGACCCCTCCAATACTACTCTAGTCGGGATTGGACTCGACCCCAAATAGGAAGATGCGCTCGTCACCTTCCTTCAGGACAACAAAGATATATTCGCATGGAAACCGTCCGACATGCCGAGTGTACTGAGGGAGGTGATCGAGCACGCCCTCAAAGTCAAAACAGACGCCAAGTCAGTCAAGCAACGACTACGGCGCTTCGCAAAGGACTGGAAAGATGCTATTCGGGAGGAGATAACCAAGCTTCTCGTAGCCAGGTTCATCAAAGAGGTCTACCACCCGGACTGGCTGGCAAACCCAGTTCTGGTTCGGAAGAAAAAGGTAAATGACGCATGTGCGTCGACTACACCGATCTAAACAAATCGTGCCCCAAGGATCCATTCGGTCTACCGAGAATAGACCAGGTGGTGGATTCAATCATAGGGTGCGAGCATCTTAGCTTTCTCGACTGTTATTTGGGATATCACCAAATCAGCTTGAAGGAGGAGGACTGCCTCAAAACATCTTTCATCACGCCGTTTGGCGCATATTGCTACATCACTATGCCATTCGATTTAAAAAACGCTGGAGCAACGTATCAATGAGCAATTCAGCGGTGTCTACACACTCAGATCGGGTGCAACATGGAGGCCTACATCGACGATGTGGTGATCAAGACCAAGTCCAAAGAAGATCTCATCACTAACTTGGAAGAAACCTTCCAAAATCTTCAAAGATTCAAGATGAAGTTGAACCCAGAAAAGTGCACCTTCGGTGTGCCATCTGGCAAGCTACTCGGCTTCATCGTATCGCATCGCGGCATCGAGGCTAACCCGGAGAAAGTCAATGCAATCATGAACATGACACCCCTGACTAACCAAAAGGACGTCCAAAAGCTGATAGGCTACATGGCGGCACTCAGCCGGTTTATTTCCTGCTAGGCGAATGGGGCATGCCCTTTTTCAAGCTATTGAAGAAAGCAGATAATTTCCAATGGACTCCCGAAGCCCAACAAGCCTTCAAAGACTTCAAAAAATTTCTCACATCGCCACCCGTGTTGGCGTCACCAATGCCCCAAGAGCAGCTCATGCTATATTTGGTGGCAACCACCCAGGTAGTCAGCACGGTGTTGGTGGTCGAGCGATCCAAACCGGGTCACATGCAGAAGATACAACAGCCAATCTACTTTGTCAGTGAGGTCCTAGCCGACTCAAAGTTTCGATGCTTTGCACCGGCAATAAAACTATAGGGCTACTCGGTGAAGGTAAATTCGGTGGATTGCAGAGAAACACAGAGAAGATTTATACTGGTTCAGGCCCTCGCTGTGAGGTAATACCCTACGTCCAGTTGAGGTGTTATTCCTCTAAGGTGGTTTGTGATCAATGATCTTCCGTGCCCTGAGGGGCGCCCTGCCTCCCCTTATATACTGGGAGACCGGGGTACATGATAAGGATCCTAGCCGAATACGGCTAAGGGATTTCCTTCTTAGAGATAGAAACCTATCCGACTAAGACTGTTATTCCTCATTGTACAAGGTGTGGGTGCCATGGGCCCTGAGTACCTCATGACAAGCATATGGGCCACTCGGATAGAGGATGGGCCTGGCCTTGTAATTAGAGATATAATAATCCCTAGTAGACTTTGCCTTGTACAATAAGGAATATACAGTCCTAGCCGGGTACATTATATCTCTAAGGGGAGATCTCCTAGTTGTAATCCGACAGGGACTCCTACCTTGTAATCCTGTCCCCCAGTATATAAGGGGAGGCAGGGCGCCCCCTGAGGGCAAGAGCACTCATAAGCTCAAACGGCCAGACGGTTCATCAGAATCGCAACCATAATTCCTCAAAGGAATACATATAAACTGGACGTAGGGTATTACCTCACATCGAGGGCCTGAACCAGTATAAAATCTCCTTGTGTTCCTTTGCAATCCACCGAGTTTCCATCCGCCGAGTAGCCCCATATATTTATTGCCGGTGTAAAACATCGATAGTTGGCGCGCCAGGTAGGGGCTTCGGCGCGATCTACATCTACAAGCTCGATTGATCTAGCAACCGAAGTCGACGGCGGCAAACTCTCCCCCGGAGATACAATCGCATTCAGAAGCCTCGACTTCATCGCCGACCAGATCAGCAATCTCACCTTGGCCGACTTGGACTCGATCCGATCTGCCAGGGAACCAGCCGACTCCGCGCCAGTCGGCCTACACGATGTTGCAGCAATCTTTCACGACATGCTGCGGCGATCTCCAATATGCCCGAGTCCAGGGACAACTCTTTCTTTCGGTGTTTGACTCAGACTCGGTTTTGAGCCAGCCGAGATCGGGCCAAAAAAGGAAGAGATCGTCAATTTCCCGTTCGGACTCGGCGACGCCGTGGATATCTACAATCTACATCCGACGCGGCAAACCAGATCCTCTGGAGTTCGACTCGGATACGGCCCCGAGCCGCTCGAGATCGGATCTAGGGAGGTCGGAATTGTAATCACCCCTATCAACTATTCCGACTGTGACTCTCAGTCGAACTACGACTCCCAGTCGGATTCCGACTCTAAGTCGGACAGCAGTTCGGCAAGCTTCTCCCTGCCACGAGAAATCTTCATGGCATCCAAAGGCTCTACTCCTACTCAGGAATCACGCCAACTACACAAACAACAAGAGGAGGAGGCCTGCCGACTGCGAGAACAACAGGAGGAAGAAGCAAGACACCTGCACGCCCGCAACGACAGCCTACGCTGGGCTGGGCGAACCGCTCAGCAACAAACCCTCCAAACAAAAGTCGGCGACCACGACGTCTTCATCACGCCACAACAGAACATCGTGGCCGCCGCAACCCTACTGGACACGTTCTAGCTTGGGCCTAATCACCAGGCCACCCCGACCATCGCAAGGATAATAGCCATGCTTACCGCTGCTGCATGTCAGCAGCATCGACAGTCGGGTGATACCCTCATACCGACCAACCGGTCGACATTCCCAACGGCAGTCTCATCTACCTCAAAGCGATGCCGAGCGGCTGGCTCCAGTCAGCCACATACGGAGGCACGTCAGGCATCACTCGGCAACCTCAACGACAGCCGGCGACGTCAAAGCAACCGTCGGGACGATCAGGACCTCCGAGACCGACTACAGCGCGACCTTCGGCAAGACGTCATCGCTCGAAGCCATGAACAAGAAGAAGAAGAGCAACGCCAACTGGAAGACAAGAACAAGCGCTTCGGCCTCCACCACGAGCGGTTCTGCCGCCGTATTCAGAGTCGGAGCCCTCATGAAGACGAAGGCATACCGGCCTTCACCCAGGAGCTACAACAGGTTGACTGGCCGTCGGGTTTCAAGCCTATAGGCATCAACAAATACGACGGCAAGACCAATCCCGAGTCCTGGCTCACAGTCTACACTCTGGTGATTCGAGCAGTTGGGGGAAATCACAAAGTCATGGCTAACTACCTCCCAGTCACTTTAGCCAACTCAGCGAGGACATGTCTAACAGGACTTCCCAAGCAATCAATCGCCTCCTGGGGAGAACTCCGGGAACATTTCATCGCCAACTTCCAGGGAACATACGAGAGGCCATCTTCTGAGTACGACTTATATCAGTTGCATCAAAGGAAGAACGAGTCTCTTCGTGACTTCACCAAGAAGTTCTCTGAGAAGAAAAATTCAATCCCAAACATCAAGGACGAGGTCGTCATCACCGCCTTTCGAAAAGGAGTCAAAGACACCTCGTTCATCGACAAATTCACTCGGAAGCCTCCCAACTCTATCAAGGCTCTATTCGACATGGCGAACAAATATGCCGACTCAGCCCACGCTGTTGATGAGGCCCTTGAAGATAAAAAGGCATCCTGACAGAAGAAGTGGGAGGGCACCAACGACGCGGTCCCGACTAATGCCAGGAATCGCAAACGCAAGTCAGATGGCTTCATTGTGGCAGTCAGTCACAATCGTCTTCGACTTTCAACAACTGAAGATTATCAGAACAACAAGTGACATGCTCGGGGGCTCACAAGCTCAAACGCAAGGATGGCAACCCCACTCCGAAATACCGAACAGCTAAGTCGCTTCCTGATAAATATTTCTTCACTCGGCTTTACCAATGTTGCAGCCGCTTACACCTAATAGGTGTACAAGCTGCACTTTTTTCTATTTTTTCTCTTAGATGATTGTAAAAGTATTCAAGTAGCATAAATCCTGATCCGTGAAACTTTGCTCCATGAAAGACGAACTCAAGTCACCCAAAACACGTGTCTGGGAAAGAGCCATGAGCCAACTCCTGACGCTAGGGGGCTATGACTAGTCGGGCAGAGTGTTTAAACGTAAGGGGTCAACTACTCGGGGAAATTAATATCAATAAGAGGAAGAACTCATATTTACATATATTGTAAAATACATTTTATTCGGGTGATTGTTTCCATCATCAGATGCTACTCATCCGATATGTTATAGTGCAGGGCTAGCTCCGGATACGCGTGACAGGAACTCAGGGCTGCGAGCCTATCTCCTACGCTCGGGGACTGGACTAGTCTGCCAAGATATGCTCAGAATGCTCCATGAGGGCTACTGACCGAGTACTTCCACCAGTCGGGATGTCATCTTCCCCGGCTACGCTCCATGTGAGCCGACAACCGACTTCCGGCACTAGTCGGGGGTCATATGTCACTTGGCTGGGTGAGGTACACCCCATGAGGGTCGCTAGCTGAATCCTACGCTAACGCTAGGTTCAGGTACCTTATCCGGTCACAACTTCGCTGAGTTGGGTACGCCCCATGAGGGTCACCAGCCGAATCTTATGCTAACGCAAGGTTCGGGTACCTTATTCGGCTAAAATAATCGACCTCCGGTGCCAGTTGGGGCTCGTGTACTACTCGGCTAAGTAGGGTACGCCCCATGAGGGTCGCCAGCCGAATCCTATGCTAATGCTAGGTTCGGGTACCTTATTTGGTCACAACTCTGTTAGATCGGGTATGCCCCATGAGGGTCGCCAGCCGAATCCTATGCTAATGCAAGGGTCGGGTACCTTATTTGGCCATAACTCTGTTGGATAGGGTACACCCCATGAGGGTCACCAGCCGAACCCTCTGCTAATGCAAGGTTTGTGTACCTTGTTCGGCTTTACCCATGACAGAGAAGACTTACATCGTCAAAGCGCATCCGGGGTTCTCATGCACCGCGTCACACCTGAGGAGGGCAAGCAGATTCTGCAACATACCTACTCAGGCTTCTGTGGCATCTAGGTTGTATCCAGAATGTAAATCGGAAAGGCTTGCGAATAAGGATTTTTCTGGCTGATTGCGGTTAACGACACCCAAAAAACTCATCCTGACATGCGAGGGATGGTGATTTTATAGAGCCTACATTGGGTGGGTCGGTTTAGGCCGGCTTACTCGGTAATGGGCTACCAAGATATGAGTTCCTACAGTAGCACGCTCCATGTGGGCCGCCTGCAGGCTGAGTTGAAATTATAGCGCTGGTGCTACCAACAGGAACCGATGAGGTAAACAGATATGCTTCATGAGAGCCTTATTGCTAAACATATATGTTTGGGTATCTATTTTATCCACCAGGTCTCGAGGATATATCCTTATAAGGATCACAAGCTGGTTTTCATTAAAATTGGGGATGCAGGTATCTTTCTCGAGTACACCTGACCACACAATGGATTTATTTTCATAAAGTGGTACTCGGCCTACATGCGTGGCCACCAGTTGCCATGAGCAACATTATTCTAGCCAACATGACGCTGAAGAGTCTAACTTTCGAGTAGTGCACTACTCGGGAGAGACTATAAACCTTCTTTTCGGCTGACTTGAAGCTGAGGAGTCTAACTTCCGAGTGGGACGCTGCTTGGGAAAGACTATAAAACCCCTTTTTCCAGCTGACATGAAGCTGAAGAGTCCCACATACGAGTAGCATCCTACTCGGCAAGACTATAAACACACATTCCGACTGACATGAAGTCGAAGAGTCCTATATACGAGTAGTTCCCTACTCGGCAAGACTATAAATCATATTCTGATTGACATAATACCGAAGAGTCTCATATACCAGTAGTATACTACTCGGGAAAGACTACAAGGTTAAAGATCTTTGACTTTATGTTTAATTGTCTTCACAATTAAGCACAAAGTCGGGGGCTACACCTAATAGGTGCGCCTATTCGACGCAAACTATTCATATATTTACATGAAGCCCTTCATAGCCTCGCTGCCAGTTGACACAAAGCAGGACTCGGGAAGAAGACTCACTCGGACAAAGAGTACTCGCGAGCAATGCACTCGGGAAGACTTCACCGTGGAGGATGAGCACTCGGCATCAGCTGTGACTCAACTATGAAGGTCTCAGGGGCTACTATGGGTGCCATGGGCCCCGGGTACCTCATGACAAGCATATGGGCCACTTGGATAGAGGATGGGCCTGGCCTTGTAATTAGAGATATAGTAATCCCTAGTAGACTTTGCCTTGTACAATAAGGAATATACAGTCCTAGCCGGGTACATTATATCTCTAAGGAGAGATCTCCTAGTTGTAATCTGACGGGGACTCCTACCTTGTAATCCTGTCCCCCAGTATATAAGGGGAGGCAGGGCGCCCCCTGAGGGCAAGAGCACTCATAAGCTCAAACGGCTAGACGGTTCATCAGAATCGCAACCATAATTCCTCAAAGGAATACATATAAACTGGACGTAGGGTATTACCTCACATCGAGGGCCTGAACCAGTATAAAATCTTCTTGTGTTCCTTTCCAATCCACCGAGTTTCCATCCGCCGAGTAGCTCCATATATTTATTGCCGGTGTAAAACATCGACACAAGGTAAAGCCTGCCGGGTGTTATCTTATCTCTAATTACATGGTTCGGCCCATCCTCTATCCGAGTGGCCCATATGCTGGTGGTGAGGTACCCGGGGCCCATGGCCTCCACAGTAGCCCCTGAGACCTTCATAGTTGAGTCACAGCTGATGCCGAGTGCTCATCCTCCACGGTGAAGATTGCTTGAGTGCGATGCTCCCGAGTACTCTTTGTCTGAGCAAGTCTTCTTCCCGAGTCTTGCTTCATGTTAGCTGGCAACGAGGCTATGAAGGGCTTCATGTAGATATATGAATAGTGTGCACTGAATAGGCGCACCTATTAGGTGTAGCCCCTGACTTTGTGCTTAATTGTGAAGACAATTAAACATAAAGTCAAAGATCTTTAACCTGATAATCTTTCCCGAGTAGATTACTACGGGTATATGAGATTCTTTGGTATCATGTCAACCAGAATTTAATATATAGTCTTGCCGAGTAGCATGCCACTCGTATATAGGACTCTTCGACTTCATGTTAGTTGGAATGTATGTTTATAGTCTTGCCAAGTAGGATCCTACTCGTATATGGGACTCTTCAACATCATGTCAGCTGGAAAAAGGGGTTTATAGTCTTTTCCGAGTGGCGTCCTACTCAGAAGTTAGACTCCTTCGCATCATGTCAGCGGGAAAAGATATTTATAGTCTCTCCTGAGTAGTGCACTACTCGAAAGTTAGACTCTGCAGCGTCATGTTGGCTGGAATGACGTTGCTCATGGCAACTGGTGGCCACGCATGTAGGCCGAGTGCCACTTTATGAAAATAAATCCATAGCGTGGTCAGGTGTACCCGAGAAAGATACCTTCATCTCCAATTTTAATGAAGACCAGCTTGTGATCCTTATAAGGATATATCCTCGAGACCTGGTGGATAAAACAGATACCCAAACATATATGTTTAGCAATAAGGCTCCCATGAAGCATATCTGCTTACCTCATCAATTCCTATTAGTAGCACCAGCACTATAATTTCAACTCAGCCTGCGGGCGGCCCACATAGAGCATGCTACTGTAGGAACTCATATCTTGATGGCCCAGTGCTAACTGTGTAGGCCCAAGCCCACTTAGTCGGCATCGGTTGTATAAAAAAGCGGGGAGAGAGAAAAAGATTCCTTCATCTTCCCCAAATTAGCCAATCGTTTCATCTTCCACTTCCGCGCCCAACTTTTCGCCTCTCGCTCGGCTAGGGTTAGCTGTTACTACTGCTTGCCGTGCGAACTCGGGCGACTCTGGTTTTCCTCATCTGTTCCAAGGCCCCAATCGCTTTTCCCCCAAATCTCTTTGCCTCCAACTATGCCGAAAGCTTCGGATCTTGCGGGTTCGCCGGGGAATACTTGGCCGATGTTGGATTGCGGTTCGGTGAAACTGACACTGATGGAGAATCAATCGAAGTTACTGAGCCAAGATGTGATCCGCTGGCGGCCGGCTAAGGGTGAGTCGGCTCCAAATCCCCAATCTGGCGAAACGGTAGTTTTTGCTTCTTTTTTCGACCGGGGTTTGTGCCTTCCTTCTTCTGCATTCTTCCGCCAAATCCTTGACTTCTATAAGTTAGAGTTGGTGCATTTGAATCCCAACTCAATCCTTCAGATCTCCATATTTGTTACTCTGTGCGAGTGTTATTTGGGCGTGGAACCCCATTTCAACTTCTTTAGGCACTGTTCCACATTAAACCCCAGCCCTCCAAAAATAACATCAGTGTAATTGGGGGGGCTGGTCTTCAGCTAAAGAGCGATAGGAAAAAGTCATATCTTGACCTTCCCTTGAAATCCTCCTTAAAAGACTGGCACAAGGAGTGGTTCTATTGCGCAGATCTGGCTCCCTCCTTGTGGCCATTCACCAGCTTGCCACCGGTGGTTTTACCAAATTGGTCAGCAGATCCCACCCTTGAGGAGATGGGCTAGGTGCATCAACTATTGACAAAGTTAGATAACTTCAAGAAGACTAGCCTGATTGGACCCTGGGTGGCCAGGAGGTTCCTGACTTGGCGCTTCCAGCCCCTGAAGCTGAGGAGTGCATTTGGCTGGGATTACCAAGGAAAACATGATCCTGACCAGGTCAGCCATGAGTCGGCCAATGAGCAGAAGGTGACGGAAACCCTGTTCGGATACTTCTCCAGCGGGGTGATTGAGACCGAAGACAAGAAGAGACGCATTGCATCTTATAGGCGCAGCTGGCTTTGCCCCGAGGTAACCTCCATCTTTCCTTTGTAGCGAATGCCTGTGAACTTGTATGTGTGATTGCCTGGCATTGTATGATGTATTCTATTGAATCTTATGTAGTGGTGCATGGAGTTTGATGAGGACTCCCGCCCGTTGTCGGCCGTCGCATCGAAGAAAAGGTCAAGGAGCCCCGCTGCCGCCCAACCCGACTCCAAGAGGGCCAGGAAGAAACCTGTTCTTTATCAGGGCGAGGGGGCCATGACGACGCGTGTCGCGGTAGGAGGGCTGAAGATAAGGGACACCGCTGGCGTGACACCCAGGCGATCAAGCCCTAGGTTGAGACCTGCGGGGCCGAGCCCAACATTGCCGAGTCCGGCAACAACACCGCCGAGTGGTTGGCCAAAGCGGGTACCGCCGAGCACGGGGGCGCCCAAGCCAACCACACCAGAGAAGGGGCCGACTCAAGCTAATGTGCCGCCAACTAGCCCGACTGCTGAGCGCACTGCGCCGGAACCTGAATCACCCGGTGGAAGACTCAAGTTCTCCAAGAGGTAAGCTGCTCCGGGTCTTCTGGGATTCTTGCCTGTTGAAGTAGTGTTCTGATGTCTTGTTTCGTCATGCAGGAAGTGGGCCGATATCGATCTCAAGGAGACCGATCCGACCGCTCCACTTGAAGAGCCTGCCCCAGCCGAGCCGGTGGCCATGAACATACCCGCTGAGCCGCTGGCCAGCCCAGTCGTGGACACTGAGGTGGTCCCGACTGTAGGGTCGCCGTCGCCGCCCGACCAAGAGACAGTTACTAAGGTTGAGGCCCCAGCCCCTGAAGTGTCGCCCGCTACAGGGGCCGCTGTTGGAGCCCCCGAGTCAATCCCCGAGGCCGCAGGGGATGACTGCGTGGAGGCCAGGACCCTGTCGTCGTCGTGGTCATCGTCGCCGCCGCCAGAGATCCCAAACCTGCCTCGGATTGAAGCTCTTCCACGTAGGATGCCCCAGACGTTCACCTGGACGGCGCCTGACGGGACCGTGAAGAGCTTCAGGCTTAACGAGGCCGCAGCGTGGAGGGAACGCGAAAGGTTGCTCCGTGCCGCCATTGCCGGGTCCGAGGGGGTTCGGGTATGACCCCTGTGATATGAGTCCTGATGGTCTTCTCGTTTTGACGTCTTGACGCCAATTTTGATTTGCTCTCTCCCTGAGCAGGAGCTTGTTGACCGCAACGAGGCGATGACCGAAATCCTAGTCGAAATGGCCCCCCATCTCATGGAACTGGAGCAGCTCCAGGCATTGAAGGCCGAGATGGAGGCGCGTCACGCGGGGAGGGAAGCCTGGTTGAAGAGTGGCTCCAACCAGCTCAGGGAGGAGACTTGGGCCCTAGCCGGAAAGATCAGAGGTAAATTCCCCGAATGCACCTTCCCGACTGAACCATTGACGTATTCGTCCAGCTGCGTTGTTCTCGACTGCCCAGTTATGTCTTGACTGCATGGTTGAGCTCTTGGCTAATCTGTCGTGCAGCCCTCGAAGCAGAGTTGAAGACCCGAACAGAGAGGGAATACTAGCTAAAGGAGGCCGAAGAAGCCAGGGCCGAGCTTGAGAAAGTCAAGGCCGACCTAACAAAGGCCAACGCCGAGCTTGATCGGGAGAAGGCCGAGTTGAAAGAGGCTGTCGTCAAGCTCGGTAAGGAAAAAGCTAAACTGGAGAAGACCGTGGCCGGGTGGGAGGCCGACTATGAAAGTAAGTCCTCAACCTGACCGTGATCTTAACCAATCCATTAGTCATTCCATCTGCAACCAAGTCTGACAAGTTTACTTGCCGGTGGACCCGGACAGACATGAGGGTCAATGTCTAGGCCCAGTATCAGTTTTACACAAAGGAGATAAGAGTCATCAGGGAGTCACGGGAGGCCCTCGTCGGGTTCGTGAAAGGGCTCCTTAACCTCATAGATCCCAGCCCTGTGGGAACCAGTTGCAGCAGGATCCCCCAAGTAGAGGCGCGTCTTGAGGACGCACCAAGTGCCCTGAAGAGATACTCGGATAAGCGTGTCATTGCCGGCGTGGCCTAGACCTTGGAGATGACCAAGTCCATCTACTCGAGGGCAAATATTGAAGCCATCGGGGAGGGGTTTGCCGAGGAGACGACGCCCGAGGAGGCACTGGAGCTGATTGCCCAGGCGAAGCCAACTGCTAAGATAATTACCCGAGACTTGGGTCTGTAAGGGCAACATATTATGTAGTTGGTATGTATGAACTTTTGTGGAAAACATGTGTAAATATATGTGCGACACCACCAAGCTTATCTACTCAGTCGTCATTAGCTTTACTTGACCGTGCGGTCTGTGCCGAGTTATTCTGTTAGAACTTAATAAAATTGTTCAAAGTAGGAAGCTAGACTTGGGCAAACGCGACAGTTGTAGTAAAGCTTCGTGACTGAGTAGGACAAGTTCGTGTATTATTGACGGTACGTATATACATGCAGCACCCAACTCACTACTCGGTTGATGCAAGCGGCGTAGTGAGTCAGAGAAACTGTACACATGAAAAAGTATAAAACTCAGGTATAGAAAGGACGTAGCTGTTCTATGTTCCATGAGTTGTTGATGAGGACACCATCTTCGGTCTTCAGTTGGTAGGCGCCTGGCCGCGTGACCTCGGCTATAATGAACGGCCCTTCCTAGATTGGGGATAATTTGTGCCTGTCTTTGGTGGTTTGTATTTTCCTCAGGACGAGATCCCCAACCAAAAAGGCGCGGCCATGGACATTGCGGTTGTGGTAGCGACGCAGACCTTGAAGATACCTTGCTGATTGGATTGTTGCGGTGTCCCTTGCTTCTTCCAACTGATCTAGCTCGACCAGTCGGGTATTATTTGAGTCATTTTCTGAGTAAGCCCGGACTCACGGAGAGCCGAACTGTAACTCTGTCGGTAGCATAGCCTCGGCACCGTAGACCAGAAAGAAAGGGGATTGCCCTATTGCCTGATAGACCGTGGTTCTTAGAGACCAGAGAACAGATGGGAGTTTTTGTACCCACCGGCCCGCATATGGTTGTAGTCGGTCGAATATCCTAGCCTTGATGCCTTGTAAGACCATACCGTTCGGTTGTTCGACCAGCTCGTTGCTCCGCAGGTGTGCCACAGATGCATAGCAGATCTTGATGCCGGAATCTTCGCAGAAGTCTTGGAATACGCCGCCCGTGAACTGTGTGCCGTTGTTGGTGATGATGTGGTTAGGGACCCCGAACCGGTATAGTATACTCATGATGAAGTCCTTTGCTCGTGCCGCTGTAATTGTTGCAACGGGTTTAGCCTCAATCCACTTGGTGAATTTATCCACCGCGACGAATAGATGTGTAAACCCTCCTGGCGCTTTCTTGAAGGGCCCAACCATGTCAAGCCCCCATACTGCGAATGGCCAAGAAATAGGGATAGTTTGGAGTTCCTGGGCTGGGAGATTTGTTTGTCTTGCGTAGAACTGGCAACCCTCGCACGTGCGAACAATGTCCTTGGCATCTGTTACTGCTGTGGGCCAGAAAAATCCCTGCCGGTAAGCCTTTCTAACTAATGTCCTGGATGCGGCATGGTTGCCACATATGCCCGAGTGAATCGACTGCAGAATCTGCTTGCCCTCCTCGGTGGTGACGCAACGCTTGAGGACACTGAATGCGCTCCTTCGGTACAGGTCTTCTCCGACTAGTAGGAAGCTTTTGCTTCGACGCTTTATCTGCTCGGCCTGACTACGATCTTCTGGGAGTTCGTCATCCAGGAGAAATTTGACAACAGGAGTCTTCCAGTCTTGACATATGTGCAGCACCTCGTCTGTGGCCGGGGTAGGTTCGCCTCCCGACTGCTCCGGCGCCGGTTTTTTCTTGACTGATGGCTCCATGAGTTGCTCGACAAAGATTCCAGTCGGAACTGCTTCTCGCTTGGATCCCATGTTTGCCAGCTCATCTGCCGCGTCGTTGTATTGATGCAGGACATGTGTTATTTCCAGCCTGTCAAACTTGTTTTCTAGCTTGCGGACCTCCTGACAGTATGCCGCCATGGTATCGTCGAGACAAGTCTAGTCTTTCATGACTTGGTTTACCACTAGTTGAGAATCCCCGTGTACAACCAGTCGACGTATGCCGAGTGATATAGCAATGCGGAGCCCATGAATAAGTGCCTCATACTCGGCGACGTTGTGGGAAGCCGGGAAGTGGATTTGTAGAACGTACTTCAGTTTTTCGCTCGTGGGGGACATCAATATGACTCCAGCCCCGGCGCCACCGATCCATAGAGAATCGTCGAAGTACATTGTCCAATACTCTAGCTTTGCTATTGATGTAGGCAGTTGAACTTCTGTCCACTCGGCCACGAAGTCGGCTAGAGCTTGTGATTTATTTGCTGTCCGTGGTTGAAAGGTGATATCGAACGCCATCAGCTCGAGTGCCCATTTAGCGATTCGGCCGGTGGCCTCGCGATTATGAAGGACATCCCTGAGTGGAAATGCTGTGACCACTGTGACCTGATGTGCTTGAAAATAACGCACCAGCTTCCGGACTGTGATGAGTAGGCCATATAGCAGCTTTTAGACCTGCAGATATCTTGTCTTCGAGTCGGCAAGCACCTCGCTGACAAAGTAAACTGGCCGTTGTATTTTCTGGATATGACCCTGTTCGGATTGCTCGACCACCAATACCGTGCTGACTACTTGAGTGGTTGCCGCCATATATAGCATTAGCGGTTCTTGGGGCATAGGTGACGCCAGCACGGGAGGTGATGTAAGGAATTGTTTGAAGTCTTCGAAGGCTTGCTGGGCTTCCAGAGTCCATTGGAAATTGTCCGCCTTTTTTAGTAGCTTGAAGAAGGGCATGCCCCGTTCGCCCAGTCGGGAAATAAATCGGCTGAGTGCCGCCATGCAACCTGTCAGCTTCTGGACGTCTTTGAGATTAGTCGGGGGTGCCATGTTCCTAATGGCGTTGACTTTCTCCGGGTTGGCCTCGATGCCATGGTGCGAGACGATGCAGCCGAGTAACTTGCCGGATGGCACTCCGAAGGAGCATTTTTCTAGGTTCAGCTTCATCTTGAATCATCAAAGATTTTGGAAGGTTTCTTCCAGGTCAGCGATGAGGTCTTCTTTGGACTTGGTCTTGATCACCACGTCGTCGACGTAGGCTTCCACATTGCGCCCGATCTGAGTGTGCAAACACCGCTGAATGGCCCGTTGATAGGTTGCTCCAGCATTCTTCAAACCGAATGGCATTGTGATATAGCAGTATGCTCCAAACGACATGATGAAAGATGTCTTTAAGCAGTCTTCCTCGCTCAGGCCGATTTGATGGTATCCTGAGTAGCAGTCGAGAAAGCTGAGTAGGTCGCACCCGGCCGTGGAGTCTACCACCTGATCTATCCTGGGAAGACCAAATGGGTCCTTGGGGCACTCCTTGTTGAGATCGGTGTAGTCGACGCACATGCGCCATTTACCGTTTTTCTTCCGGACTAGAACTGGGTTTGCCAGCCAGTCTGGGTGATAGACCTCCTTGATGAACCTGGCTGCGAGGAGCTTGGTAATCTCCTCCTGAATAGCATCCTTGCGGTCTTGAGCGTAGCGCCGCAGCCGTTGCTTGACTGGCTTGGCGTCTGTCTTCACATTTAGGGTGTGCTCGATCACCTCCTTGGGTACGCCCGACATGTCAGACGGTTTCTATGCGAAGATATCTTTATTGGCTTGTAGGAAGGTGACGGGCGCGTCTTCCTATTTGGGGTCAAGTCCGGTCCCGACTAGGGCAGTCTTGGAGGGGTCGGAAGGGTCGAGGGGGATCTTCTTCGTGTCAGAGTCCGCTGAAATTCCTGACTTCGCTGCCTTTTTCGTCGGAACTTTATCTTGCTCGACTTCCATTGTGACGGCTTGCCGAATGCTATCACGCCCGACTGCCGCCTCTTGTGATTGAGCCAGCTCGTAGCTCTCCTTGTTGCAGGTGAAGGCTTGCTTGATGTCGCTGCGGAGGAAGAGGACTCCTGCTGGCCTAGGCATCTTGAGCACCATATATGTGTAGTGCGGTATCGCCATGAATTTGGTGAGTGCCGGTTGTCCGAGTATCGCGTGGTTCCGGTCTCGAAGTTGGCAACCTCGAAACAGACGTTTTCCATGCGGAAGTTATCCCGCGTGCCGAAGGTTACTGTCAAGGTTATCTACCCGAGTGGAGTTGATGATAGGCCGGGAATTATGCCGTGGAAGGGCGCAGTACTCGGTCGTAGTTCTTAACGTGGAATCTTCATCTCATCCAAAGTCTTGGTGAATAAGATGTTGAGCGCACTGCCTCCGTCGATGAAGGTTTTCTTCGGCTTGATGTTTCTGACGACCGGGTCCAGGACGAGTGGATAACGTCCAGGGTGAGAAACCCGATCTGGGTGATCCGTGCGATTGAAGGTAATGGCCATCTCTGACCAGCGCAGGTACTGGGGGTGTCCGTTGTAGAGACCGTGTTGATGTCACGCGCTGAAAGCTTCTGTTTGCGCTTGGACTTGTACGCGAGCGGCCCCCTGAAGATGTGATTGAGCTTGGCTTGAGGAACTTGAAAATCATCAGCTGGACCCGAGTCTGGCTTGTCTTTGTCCTTGTCCATGACAGACGATGAAGCCTGCTCGGAGGCAAACTTCTTGAGCATGTAGCAGCTTTGGCCGCATGCTTGCCCTTAGGGTGGAAGGGGCATGACCCGCTCATGACTTTCTGGTAGTCGTTGTTCTGCTGGGGCCGCGACCGAGTACGCTTCATGTTGGCCACCTCATTGTCCGACTTCTGCTTGCGGTTGCCAGAATTGTTCTGAGACGGCTCATTGTCGGCTTTCGCCTTTTGGTCCTTCTGTCGGGACTCCTTTTTCTCGTCGAGGGCCTCTGCGACCGCTTTGGCCGAGTTGGCATATTTGTTGGCCATGTCGAACAGAGCCTGGACAGACGGTGGTGGTTTCCGAGTGAACTTCGCGATGAACGGGGCGTCCTTTACTCCCTTGCGAAAGGTAGCGATGACAACCTCGTCTTTGATCATTGGGATCTTGTTGCGCTTCTCGGAGAACATCTTGATGAAATCTCGCAGAGACTCATTCTTCTTCTGGTGCAGCTTATAAAGATCGTGCTCTGAAGACGACCTCTCGTAGGTTCCCTGAAAGTTGGTGATGAACCGATCCCTGAGTTCTCCCCAGGAACCGATCGACCGTCTCGGGAGCCCTGTTAGCCATGTCCTCGCCGAGTCGGCTAGCGTGACTGGGAGGTAGTTAGCCATGGCTTTGTTGTCGCCCCCAGCAGCTCGGACCGCTAGGGTATATACGGTGAGCCAGGACTCAGGATTTGTCTTGCCGTCATACTTTTCAATTCCAGTGGGCTTATAGCCAGTCGGCCAATGGACGTCCTGTAGCTCCCGAGTGAAAGCTAGGATGCCTTCGTCTTTGTGAGGGCTCGGGCTTCGACCACGGTGATTAAACCACTCGTGATGGAGGCCAAAGCGCTCGTTTTCATCTTCCAGTCAGCGGCGCTCATCTTCGCGTCGTTCGCAGTGCCGGGCGCTGATAGTGTGGCGAAGGTCATGTTGTAGGCGCTCTCGGACATCTTGATTAGGCTAGCGATCATACTGGTGACGGCGCCGGTTGTTGTTATTGGTATTGCCGAGTATAGTTTGCCTAGACTCCTCGCGTGGCCGACTTGAGCCGGCTGCCCGACGCCGTGCTGAAGTGGATGAGCCGGCTGCTGGAGATCTCGACCGATTAGTCGGCACCATGGTGTCGCCCGACTGCTGTTCTTGTTGTTGGCAGGTGGCAGCTGTGATCATCGCCTTGATCTTGGCGATAGTTGGGGTGGCCTGGTGATCAGGCCCGAGCTGGAGCGTGTCCAGCAAAGTTGCGGCGGCCACAACATTCTGTTGCGGCGTGACAAAAACGTCGTGATCGCCAACTTTAGTTTGGAGAATCTGCTGCTGGGCTGCTCGCCCAGCTCTGTGCAGCCCGTCGTTGCGAGCCTCGCAATCAGCTTCCTCCTGTTGTTGCAGTCGGCGCGCCTCCTCCTGTTGCTCCTCTTGTAGTCGGCGCACCTCGGAGGGTGCTGTTGAAGCCATGAAGATCTCGCGAGAGAGGAGAAAACTCACCAGACTGGAGTCCGCACTGGCGTTCGAACCATTATCCGACTTGGAGTCGGACTCCGAGTAGTTTATCGGAGTGAGAACGACCCCAACCTTTCTAGATCCAATCTGAAACGGCACTTGGCTGTGTCCAAACTGAATCGCAGGAGATTGGGTCTGTTGTGTGGAATGTAGATCCGCAGCGTCGCCGAGTCCGTGTGGGAGATTGATGATCTCTCCCCTTCTCGGCCCAACCCGAGCTGGCTCAAGGCCTAGCGCAAGTGTTAACGCCAAAATTTGGTAAGGCCCTGTATCAGATTCGGTCAAAGGAGAGATTACAGTCAACTGACGGAGAAAAGACCGGAATCGGGAAGGAGCCGTGAAGACCGTTACTTGGCAATTATTTACTGTACCTATTAATTAGGCGGGTATTTATCTTTAGGAAACCTGACCTCGTGTCCGGTCAGGATTAGTTAGCGTTTTCTGTTATAGATAGGAAATCATGTATCGTGTCCTATCAGGACTATGTCAACTCGAGGTATATATACGTATGCCCGGGTGCCTTGTAAATCATCACAACGATCAATACAAACTTCGGCGCATCGCCACCCCTTCGACGGGATCCTGCTTCTCGAGCCGGGCTGCATCGGTTAGGTCCGAACTCCTGCGAGAGGGTAAGTCTCGTCACCCCGGCTACCTATCGGCTAGGACTTCCTCGGTTAGGTCCGATATTCTAGTTGGTTTATGGTAGTCGGCTTACCACGATATATTTAGTTTATCTATGGCTGCATCAGTTCAGTTTGACCTCATAGATTGATTAGGTATATCACATCACACGTGCGTAGATCATATCGGCTTACTGGGAGCGGTTTATCATCAGTTTGTGCTGCATCGGTTAGGTCCGACCTACTAAACTGCTAGCGATAAACCGATCCTGCTAAGTCGATGCTTTATGCGCGGGCGTCTTATCGGGGTGTATAGCCGATATGTTATCTTCATCACGATCGTATCATATCTATCGGCCCATCGAGGTATCGTTATCATTGTTGGTCTGTGCTGCAACGGTTGGGTCCGATCTACTAGACTGACGATAATAGCTTTACTCTTGACGAGCCGATGGGTGTTATGCGATGTTGTTATCGGAGTGCTTAGCCGATAAGTTATCTGTTGAAGCCGATTACATTTATTCATTGTCTTATTTTATAATCATCCTGTTCGATAGTCGGCTGGCTCATTAATTATCTATCATTTATGTTGTTGCATGCTTTATCATATATTATTGTCTGTATTACTGTTACGATCGGCCATGGGCTAGCCGATTGGTTTATTCTACCGATCCAAGTACAAGAACAAGCAGGTTCCCGGGCACGACCCCAGGTGAGGACCCGGGCATGAGCTTGGGTAAGGACCCGGGCACGGGCCTGGACAGCGGGTGAAGACCTCGGGAGCCGATATGAGCAAGAGTCCAGGCACGGGCATATTTTCACGGCAATACCAGTAACACTAAACTATGATCGGCTAGGATTTATTTAATTTATTCACTTATGCATCCTGCCTGTTTATTTTACCAAGTTTATGGCCGTTTTTTTGAATATCCATTCAATGATCGGCCAGCGCAATACTTGTTTATTATTATGCTATTGTTCCTGCCATCATCGGCTTTAAGCCGATGTATAAGTGCTACGGTACGTATCGGCCATCGGCCGATGAGATGAGTCCAAGCCGGCTTCCAGCCGATTGGCTCACGAATTTAACATCCCCTTCTCCTTGTCAATTACAGGGTCAAATTGACTGGCACGCCTGCGAACCTCAAGACTTTAGGACCTGCACTGGAGCTAAGCAGATCTCCCAGGCCTTCGCGTGTCACCCAGGACGCCGGACGGCCCCCGGCGGTTTTCGGCGTCAACAGCAAGTTGGACGCCGAAGGAGAGAGTTGTCCCGATGCTTGGCGATGTGAAGGATTGCCGCAGTAAGTCGTTGAAGGAGATCGCGGCGTCCTGTGGGCCGACTGGCGCTATGTTGGCTGGCTCCTCGGCCAACTGGATTGGATCTGTTCCGGCAAAGGTAAGGTTGTCGATCTGGTCGGCAACGAAGTCGAGGCTTCCGAAGGAAATCTTGTCTCCAGGGGAGAATTTGTTGCCGTTGACTCCGCTAGTTGGATCCATCGAAGTTGTTGATGAAGAATTCGTTGGATCCCCTACCTGGCGCGCCAACTGTCGATGCTTTGCACCGGCAATAAAACTATAGGGCTACTCGGCGAAGATAAATTCGGTGGATTGCAGAGGAACACAGAGAAGATTTATACCGGTTCAGGCCCTCGATGTGAGGTAATGCCCTACGTCTAGTTGAGGTGTTATTCCTCTGAGGTGGTTTGTGATCAATGATCTTCTGTGCCCTGAGGGGCGCCCTGCCTCCTCTTATATACTAGGGGACCGGGGTACATGATAAGGATCCCAGCCAAATACGGCCAAGGGATTTTCTTCTTAGAGATAGAAACCTATCCGATTAAGACTGTTATTCCTCATTGTACAAGGTAAAGCCTGCCAGGTGTTATCTTATCTCTAATTACATGGTTTGGCCCATCCTCTATCCGAGTGGCCCATATGCTGGTGGTGAGGTACCCGGGGCCCATGGCCTCCACACAAACTTGAGATATCCGCAGGTCTAGAAGCTGTTATACGACCTACTCTTCACTGTCCGGAAGTTGGTGCACTATTTTCAAGTGCATCAAGTCATGGTGGTCACATCATATCCACTCGCGGACGTCTTGCATAATCATGAGGCCATTGGCCGAATCGCTAAATGGGCGCTCGAGTTGATGGCATTCGACATCACCTTTCAGCCACGGACAGCAATCAAATCACAAGCCCTAGCGGACTTCGTGGCCGAGTGGACAGAAGTTCAGATGCCCACATCAACAGCGAAGCTAGAGTACTAGACAATGTACTTCGACGGTTCTCTATGGATCGGTGGCGCCGGGGCCGGTGTCGTACTGACATCCCCCATCGGCGAAAAACTCAAGTACGTTCTTCATATCCACTTCCCGGCTTCCCACAATGTCGCCGAGTATAAGGCACTCATCCACGGGCTCCGCATCGCCATATCACTTGGCATCCGCCGACTGGTTGTGCGAGGAGACTCTCAACTCATGGTGAACCAAGTCATGAAAGACTGGACATGTCTCGATGACACCATGGCTGCATACTGTCAGGAGGTTCGAAAGCAGGAAAACAAGTTCGACGGGTTGGAGATAATACATATCCTATGACAATACAATGACACTGCAGATGAATTGGCAAACATGGGATCCAAGTGAGAAGCGGTCCCAACAGGGATCTTTGTCGAGCAACTCATGGAGACGTCAGTCAAGAAGAAACCAGTACTAGAGCAGTCGGGAGGCGAACCTACCCCGGCAACAGACGAAGTACTAAATATATGTCAAGACTGGTGGACTCCTGTTCTCAAATTCCTCCTAGATGATGAACTCCCACAAGATCACAGTCAAGCCAAACAAGTCAAACGACGAAGCAAAAGTGTCCTATGAGTCAGAGAAGACCTGTACCGAAGAAATGCATCCGGTGTCCTCATGCGCTGCATCACCACCGAGGAGGGCAAGTAGATTCTGCAATCAATCCACTCGGGCATATGTGGCAACCATGCCGCATCCATGACGTTAGTCGGAAAGGCTTACCGGCAGGGATTTTTTTGGCCAACAGCAGTAACAGATGCTAAAGACATTGCTCGCACATGCGAGGGTTGCCAGTTCTATGCACGACAAACAAATCTCCTAGCCCAAGAACTCCAAACAATCCCAATCTCTTGGCCCTTTGCACTATGGGGGCTTGACTTGGTCGGGCCTTTCAAGAAAGCGCCAAGAGGGTTCACACACTTGTTCGTCGCAGTGGATAAATTCACGAAGTGGATTGAGGCAAAACCCATTGCTACCATAACAGCGGGAAGAGCAAAGGACTTCATAATGAGTATACTATACCGATTCGGGGTCCCTAACCACATCATAACGGATAACGGTACTGAGTTCACGGGCAGCGTCTTTCAAGATTTCTGTGACGAATTCGGCATCAAGATCTGTTACGCATCTGTGGCACACTCGCGGAGCAATGGACAGGTTGAGCAAGCCAATGGCACGGTCTTTCAAGGCATCAAGACAAGGATATTCGACCGACTACAACCATATGCGGGCCGGTGGGTACAAGAATTCCCATCTGTTCTCTGGTCTCTAAGAACCACGGTTAGTCGGACAACAGGGCAATCCCCTTTCTTCTTGGTCTATGGTGCTGAAGCCGTGTTACCAACCGAGTTAGAGTTCGGCTCCCCGTGAGTTCGGGCTTACTCAGAAGACATCTCCAACAACACCCGATTGGTCGAGCTAGATCAGTTGGAAGAAGCAAGGGAAGCCGCAATAATCCAGTCGGCACAGTATCTACAAGGCCTGCGTCGTTACCACAATCGCAATGTCCGTGGCCGCGCCTTTTTGGTCAGGGATCTCGCCTTGAGAAAAATACAAACCACCAAAGACAAGCATAAACTATTCCCAATATAGGAAGGGTCGTTCATTATCGCCGAGGTTACACGGCCAGGCGCCTACCGACTGAAGACCGCAGACGGTGCCCTCATCAGCAACTCATGGAATATAGAACAGCTATGTCCTTTCTATACCTGAGCTTTATACTTTCCCATGTGTACAGTTTTTTTCTGACTCCCTACGCCACTTGTTCCAACCGAGTAGTGAGTCGGGGGCTGTATGTATTATATGTGCTTTATCAATAATATACGAGCCTGTCTTGCTTAAGTTATGACGTTTTGCAATGACTTTGATGTTTGCCCGAGTATAGCTTTCTGAGGTGAACGATTTTATTAAGTCCCTATAGACCAACTCGGTGTAGACTATATAGTCGGGCAAAGCTAATGATAACTGAGTCAGAACTTAAAGCTTGGCGGCATTGCACATATATTTACACATGTCCTTACAAAAATTATATACACCGACTGCATGATGGATTGTTCTTACATACCCAGATCTCGGGTGATCACCTCTGCAATCGGCCTTGCCTTGGCTATCAACTCTAGCGCCTCCTCAGGTGTCGTCTCCTCGGTGAACCCCTCTCCGATGGCTTCAATATCTGCCTTGGGGTAGATGGATTTAGTCATCGCCAAGGTTTGGGCCATGCCGATCACAACCTGCTCGTCCGGGTACCTCTTCAGAATACTCGGGGCTTCGTTAAGGCGCGCCTACACCTAGGAGATCATGTTGGAGCTGGTTCCCACATAGTGAGGGTCCATCACGTCAAGGAGCCCTTTCACGGACTCGGCAAGGATCTCCCGTGACTCCTTGATGACTTTTATCTCCTCTACAAAAGCCTGAAACTGGATTTGGGCATTGGCTCTAGCGGTTACCTAGGTTCATCGACAAGTAAACTTGTTAGGCAAAATTGCAGACAGAGCACTTCATGGATTGGTTAAGATCATTGTCAGAGTGGAGACTTACTTTTGTAGTCGGCCTCCCACTTGGTTGTGGCCTTCTCTAGTTCAGCTTTTTCCTTTTCGAGCTTGGCATTGGCCTTCTTCAAGTCGGCCATCTCTTTTTCAAGCTCAGCCTTGGCCCTTGTCAAGTTGGCCCTGTCTTTTTCAAGACCGGCCTTGGCCCTCTCGGCCTCCTCCAGCTTGGCTTCCCTCCCTGTTCAAGTCTTTAACTCGGCCTCGAGGGTTGCACATTAGAATAGTCAAGTACTCAACATTGCAGTCAAGACACAACTAGGTAGTCGAGAAACAACATAGCTAGAGAAATATACTAAGGGCTCAGTTAGGAAGATGCATTCGGGAGACTTACTTCCAATCTTCTTGGCTTGGCCCCAATTTTTGTCCCTGAGCTGATTAACGGCCCCCTTTAGCCAAGACTCCCTCTCCTGGCTACGTTGTTCTAGTTCGGCCTTTAAGTCCTAGAGTTGGTCCAATTCTTGGAGCTAGGGGCAAGCAGGGTTAGGACCTCGTTCATTCGCTCCGAGCGGTCCACAACCTTCTGCTCAAAGCAAGAACAGAGCAAAGCAGAGTTGAGCATGAGAATGTACAAACAAGGAGGACCGACAAGAGCTTGTCATGGCAAAAAATCATATTTGGATCCCTCGGGATGCGGCAATCGCGGTGCGAAGCAAGACTTCATGCTCCCTATCCGCCGCTGCTTAGTCGTGAACATACTTCTTCACTGTCCCATTGGGAGTCATCCAGCAAAAGGTTCTCAGGAGCCTGCAGGGAGGGGCTTCAAGCCCAGGGAGGTCCGGCCTTTCTGAAGACGACGACGACATGGACAGCGACGGGGTCCTGGCCCCCAACTCGACAGCTGTTGGGGCTTCAGAGACATGCTCAGGGGCTAGAGCAACAGCTTTGACATTAGCTCCTTGGTCGGCCAGCGTCAGTGGGACGGCCTCGGTTTCTGCAACTGAAACGGGCGCCGGCTCAGTAGATACACTCGCGGGCGCTGGACCGGCTGGGGATGGCTCCGCAACAGGAACGGCCAGCGTGGTCTCCTTGAGATCGATGTTGGCACGCTTCCTGCACGACGAGTCGGATATCAACACACCACAATGCCGAACAGGATTTCTAGAAGACTTACAGTCACATACCTCTTGGAGAACTTGAGCCTGCCCCCGGGGGCTCCTGATGTCGGTGGTGGACTGCTACCGGCTGTCGGGCTGGATGGCGTGGCAGTCGGCAGCGGCGTTTTTGTCTTGGTTGGCCCCGCTCCAGGTGTGGCTGGTTGGGATGCTCGGGTACTCGGCGGTGCCATCCTTGGGCTCGATATTGCTGAGCCTGGTGGCGCTTGACCCGACCTTGTACTCAACGGTGCCCTTATTGGGCTCGATGATGCTGAGCTTGACTACGCTGGTCCCAGTCTAGGACTCGGCGGCCTAAGGGTTGTACCGGCGGTGTCTTTTATCTTCAAACTCCCGGCTGCGGCACTCGGCCTCATAACCTTCTTCTTGCCCTGATCTTCAATAGGTCTCTTCCCTGCTCTCTTGGAGTCGAGCTGGGCAGCAGAAGGACTTCTCGGCCTCTTCTTCGACTTCATGGCCGACAGCGTTCGGGAGTCATCGTCAAATTCCTTACATGTCTACGAGCAGTTCAACAATACACATTACATATTGCGGAAGCAGTCAAGAATACAAGTTTACAGGCATTCATCATAGATGAACAGCAAGGGTTACCTCTGGATGAGGCTGTTTTCAGCCGTAAGCTGCGACGGAGCGCTCTACGTCTTCGGTTTCAATCACCCCATTGGAGAAATAACCGAACAACACTTCGGTCACTTTGTGCTTATTAGCCAGGTCTTGGCTTTCTTGGTTGGGATTGTCTTTCCCCGGTAATCCCAACAGAATTGGCTTCTTAGTTTCAATGGCTGGATGTGCCGGGTTAGGAATCACCTAGCCACCCAGGGCCCGGTCAAACCGGAACTCTTTAGCTTATCTAATCTTTCAAGTAACTAATGCACCTGGCCCATCTCCTCAAAAGTTGGCAATGACGACTAGACGGATGAGACCACCAGAGGCAAACCAGTAAATGGAGGCAGAGAGGGTTCTAGATCAGAACAATAGAACCACTCCTTATGCCAACCATTCAAGGAAGTTTTCAGAGGAAGATGAAGATCTGACCTTTTCATTTCACCTCTCAGCTGAAGGCCGGCCCCCCCAATCACTTGAACTTTGTTCTTGGAGGGCAGCAGCTTGATGTGGAACAAATGTCTAAATAGATTCAAATGGGGTTCCACACCCAAGAAGCACTCACAAAGAGTCACAAATATAGAAATTTGCAAGATTGAGTTGGGGTTCAGATTCACCAACTCCAATCCGTAGAAGGCAAGAAGACGGTGGAAAAAATCAGAAGATGGAAGAAATAGACCTCGGTCGAAAAAGGGCGAAAACAACCGTCTCATTGGCCCAGGGCTCTGGAGCTGATTCACCTTCTGCCAGGCGCCAGTGGATGATATCGTGGATTTGCAACCGCAGCGACTTCTCCAAGCGCTCCAGCTTGGACCGACCGCAATCCGAAGTTGGCCATGCCTCATCCGACGCCCCCACAAAATCTAAAGCCCTCGACATGGCTAAGGGCAAGGAAATTTGGGGGAAAAGTCACTAAGGGCTTGGAATGGACAGGGAGACGCGGAATCGCTCGAGCTTCAAAGGGGAAGAGCTGGCAATGGCGAACCCTAGCGAGGCGGGAGGCGAAATTTCAGCGCGGAAACGGAAGACAAAACAATTGGAGGACTGGAGAAGATGAGGGAATCTTTTCTCTCTCCCCGCCTCTTATAGAACCTGTACTGATTCGTGGGCCTAGGCTTACATAGTCGGTACTGGGCCACCAAGATATGAATTTCTACAGTAGCACACTCAATATGGGCTGTTCGCTAGTTGTGTTAAAATCACAGTGCTGGTGCTACTAATAGGAACCGATGATGTAATCAGATATGCTTCATGCAGGCCTAATTGCTGAACACATGTGTTCGGGTATCTAAATTATCCACCAGGTATTGGGGATATATCCTTACAAGGATCACAAGCTGGTCTTCATTAAAATTGGGGACTGCCGCGCCCACAAGCCCGACAGCTGGCAGCACTTCTCTGCTGATCAAGCCCTCAGGCCCATCACCGACTACCTCCACCCCTAGCACATAGGGGTGGAGGTTTAAGACTTCCAAAAGGTATGAAAATCTTCAGTCTTCAGAAAATCTTGAGTATACTTGCAACGTCTTGATTGCCGAATAATTATGCAGGAAGCCAAGTGACGCTTACCCCAAGAGGATAGCACCATCAACCCCTGTATCTGCTCCCATCCTGACTGAGGCTGAGACAGCAGCACTGCAACCCAAGCCGAATGTTGTCCTAGCCCTTGAGGTTGAGACAACCCACTCGGTCGGACCGTAGGCCTCACCCAGTCGGGACGTCATGGTGGGTACCCTAGTTCCTGAGCTCACCCAAGATCCAGCGCCACCGATCGATCCAAGGCCCAGGACTCCATCTCCTCCACTTTCTCCATCCTCTAATGACGACGATCTCCCTAGGCTCGAAGCTCCTCCGCCTAACATCCCCTGGACATTTTATTGGGTTACGCTAGAGAGGGAAGAAAAAACCTTCGAACACAATGAGCAAGCCACCTAGAGGGAGCGAGTTAACTTAATGGAGGCTACCGTTGCCGCATCAAGGAGCTCCAGGTATATAACCCATCTGATTGTGTTTGCTAATTCATAGTTCCTCAGAATCTTCTATCAGTATTGCTTATGTCGCCTATCTTTAATGCTTCTTGCGCAGCAAGTGGTCAATCAGTCCGAGAGGATGGGCCAAGTTATGTCCTATCTTGCCCCTCAGCTCACTCAACTTTGCCAGCTCCAAATTTCCAAGGATGATCAAGAGAAATCCAGCAAGGAGAGGGAGGAGTGGATGAAGGATTCAGTGAGCAAGCACAGGGACGAGGATTGGGCTCAAACAAGGACCATCTGAGGTATGCCTCCACTTTGCCCGAGTATTCTTAAACCAATCTCCCTGCATTGTTGATATTTGTCTTTGTTCGGCTGTAGCTCTAGAGACAAACCTAAATAACCCTAGAGATAGAATGCCTGAAGAAGGAGCTGAAGAAGCTCGAGAAGGCAAAATCCAAAGCTGACACCTAGTACACAAGTAAGCTTCATCTCCGCTTTGGTACTCTGTCTGACTAGATATCCAGATCTGTTTATGTCTTCTCTTTTGTATGAGCAGCCTTCAAGACCAATGCGTAGACACAATTCAGTGCCTTTGCTGAGGAAATTAAAGTAGTGATGGACTCGCGGGATTCCATAGTGGATTCAGTGAAGGCTTTGCTTGATATCATGCAGCCCGGCCAAGCCAGCTCCAGCTCAAGCTCCCCTGCCCAGGTGATACAACGCCTTCAGAACGCTCTGGCTATACTGAAGGAATTCACCATAGAGCATGCCACTGTAGGGATCTCCCAAGCCTTGGCCATGACAAAATCTCTCTACTCCCGAGTACATATTGAGGCTATTGGTGAGGGATTTGCTGAGGGTACCACCCCGGAGGAGGGCTTAGAGCTGATAAACCTGGTTAGGCCAACTACTAGGGCAATCGCCGAGGATCTGCCATTGTAAACACAAACTTTTATGTAGTCGGTGTCTAACAGAAACAATCTATAAATATTGTAAATGCTTTTGATGTTTGTTGTTGCATCTTGCCGAGTTCTTGTTTTATTTTAGGCAACATTAGTTTTACCCGACTAGCTAGTTTAAGCCGAGTGGTTTGAGACTGACTTAAGAAAGCATTCACCTCATGGAACTATACTTAGGAAAATTTAGCATAATCGTTATAGAACTTCATGACTTATATAAAACAAGATCAAACTTTATGAACAACAAAGAATATGTATCATCATGTAGTCCCCGACTCACTACTCGGTTGAAACAAGCGGCGTAGTGAGTTAGAGAGACAAACTTTATTTATATATATAAGGAGTACAAAACTCAGGTATAGAAAGGACGTAGTTGTTCTATGTTCCATGAGTTGTTGACTAGGATGCCGTCTTCTGTCTTTAGTCGGTAGGTGCTCGGACGTGTCACCTCAGCGATAATGAATGGCCCCTCCCATAAGGGAGATAATTTATGCCTGTCTTTTGTGGTTTGGATTTTTCTCAGAACGAGATCTCCCACCAAAAAGGTGCGGCCATGAAGATTCCGACTGTGATAACGACGTAGGCCTTGAAGATACCTTGCCGACTGGATAGTTGCGATGTCCCTTGCATCTTCCAATTGGTCTAGCTTGACCAATCAGTCTTCAGTTGATTTTTCTTCAAAGTGGGCCCAAACTCATAGAGAGCCAAACTCCAACTTGGTTGGTAACACAGCCTCAGCACCATAGACTATGAAGAAAGGGGATTGCCCTATTGCCCGACTAGCCGTGGTTCTTAAAGACTAGAGAATGGATGGAAGCTCTTGCATCTACCGCCCTGCATATGGTTGTAGTCGGTCAAATACCCTAGTCTTGATACCTTGTAAGACCATGCCATTTGCACGCTCAACCTGCCCATTGCTTCGTGGGTGTGCCACAGAAGCATAACAAATATTGATGCCAAAGTCGTCACAGAAATCTTGGAAAACGCCGCTAGTGAGCTGAGTGTCGTTGTCCGTTATGATGCGGTTGGGAACTCCAAATCGATATACGATACCCATGATAAAGTCTTTTGCCCTTGCTGCTATTATGGTAGCAACGGATTTTACTTCGATCCACATTGTGAATTTATCCACTGCGATGAACAAGTGTGTGAACCCTCCTAGCGCTTTTTTGAATGGCCCGACCATGTCATGTCCCCAAACTACGAAAGGCCAAGAGATTGGAATTGTTTGTAGTTCTTGAGCTGGAAGATGTGTTTGCCGGACAAAGAACTGGCATCCCTCGCACGTCTGAACTATGTCTTTAGTGTCTGTAACTGCAGTCAGCCAGAAAAATCCCTATTTGTAAGCCTTTCCGACTAACGTCCTTGATGTGGCATGGTTGCCACATATGCCCAAGTGGATAGATTGCAGAATCTGCTTGCCCTCCTCGGGTGTGATGCAACACATGAGGACTCTGGATGTGCTTCGATGATAGAGATCTTCTCCAACTATCAGGAAACATTTGCTTCGACGTTTGATCCGCTCGACTTCACTGCAATCTTCTGGGAGCTTGACTTCACTACAGTCTTCTGGGAGCTCATCTTCCAGAAGGAACTTGATGATTGGATTCCACCAATCCTGAGAGATGATTAGTACTTCACTTGTTGCCGGGGTAGGTTCAGCCCCCGACTGCTCGAGTACTGGCTTCTTTTTGATTGATGGCTCCAATAACTGTTCGGCAACAATTCCTATCGGGACCACTTCTCATTTGGATCCCATGTTGGCTAACTCATCTAAAGATTCATTGTATTGGCGTAGCACGTGTGTAATCTCCAGCCTGTCGAACTTGTTTTCTAGCTTCCGTACCTCCCGACAGTAGACCACCATGTTGTCATCCAGACATGTCCAGTCTATGATGACCTGGTTCACCTGTTAGTGATATGCCCTAGAGGCAACATGGAGATGTTATATATATCACATGCTATGTTTATAATGTATTGATTGGCTCCTTCAAATAGACATTATCATTATTGATCAATGAGTACGTGACTTATTCATGAGACTCTTAATGTCAAATGTTGCTATTTCTAAATGATCCCTGATCATATATCATATGAGGAACAAATATGATTCTAACATCAGCATATGTATTGATTGATGATCATGTCTCATGGATCATGGTATGGAGATACCAAATCGATAATATGGACATATGTTAGTGAACATATGTTGGATTGACCCGCCATGAGATACTGCAGAGATTTCATTTGTCATCAGTTAGTCTCAAGTAATGTTTATGTAGAGTCCTTAGACTTGAGATCATCATGGTTCCCAACATACATAGTAGCTTATTTTGGGACTACTAAACACTACTCCGTAACTGGGTAGTCATAAAAGTAGTCTTCGGGTTTGCTATGAAACATGTGGTGGGATATGAATGATCAAGATAGAATTTGTCCCTCCTTATGGTAGAGATATCTCTGGGCCCCTCGATGTAATGGATTATGGAAGTGTATGGCCATGCTACAGTGATTGAGGTGTCAATCACAAGTTTGTAATCCATTACAGGATCGAGAGAGTGATTGAGCTGTTAAGAGGATGACACAAGTCTCGCCTTGAGCTCAATCAATATTGTGAGGCAAAGGGATTTGTACATGATGACATTACAGGTTCAGCCGATATGATCTTTACGTATATTTTGGGGTTAATATGCCTTGCTAGAGGCCGCTATTAACAGGGTGACCAGAAAGGCGTTTCCAGGTCACGACAAAATATAGGTGAACCTACAGGGTCGCACGCTTAACGGGTTGGAACCCTTATTTGAATATGATTTGAATATGGGCTCGATTCGGATAGAGATCTGAGTAGACTCTTACTGGGCCTCGGCCCACGAGGCCCGAGTGAGGAGGTCTATATATAGGGAGGCGAGGGGCCGAGGAGATTCACATTTTCTGTTGAGCTCGAGCTAAACCCTAGTCGCCACCTCCCGAGCCAAACCCTAGCTACTCACGAGTGCTAGTACACTCGCAATCGGCATTCCAGCCCCGGACGTGTGGATACCGGTAGAGGCGCTGCTCGTTGCGGTGTTGATCGGCCGAAGATCGACTACTTCCACTACTACCTCAACGCGCACGTGGTTGGACCGGCTTCTCCAACCCTTCTTCCACTGCACTGCGCGTCTAGTGGTAATGATCCATGATCCCTCTCTCACATGATGTCCTGGTGTGTGCGGTAGAAAAGTTTTGTTTTCTGCTATCATAGCCTACGCGTACTCCTTCATCACCATGAGTTCAGAATCCCCGCGTACTACCAGTCGGCGGATGCCGAGTGATATGGCGATGCGGAGTCCGTGGATGAGTGCCTCGTACTCGGTGACATTGTGAGACGCTGGAAAGTGTATCTGAAGGACATATTTCAACTTTTCTCCAATGGGTGACATCTGGATGACGCCAGCCCCTGCTCCACCAATCCGTAGAGAACTGTCGAAGTACATTTTCTAGTATTCTAGCTTGTCTTTTGATGTAGCCATTTGAACCTCTGTCCACTCGGCTACGAAGTTGACAAGTGCTTGTGACTTGATTGTTGTCCATGGCTAAAAAGCGATATCAAACGCCATCAACTCAAGCGCCCATTTAGCGATTTTGCCAGTGGCCTCGCAATTGTGTAGGACGTCCCCAAGTGGATATGATGTGACGATTGTAACTTGATGTGACTGAAAATAGTGCACCAACTTCCGAACGGTTATGAGCAAGCCATATAGCAACTTCTGGACTTTGGGGATATCTCATCTTGGATTCGCCTAGGACTTTGCTAACAAAGTAAACTGGCCTTTGAACTTTTTGTATGTGTCCTAGCTCCGTCCGTTCGACAACCATCACCGTGCTAATTACCTGAGTGGTTGCCACTAGATATAGCATGAGTGGCTCCTGGGGCATTGGTGATGCCAACACGGGTGGTGATGTGAGGAACTTCTTGAAGTCTTCGAAGGCTTGTTGGGCTTCTTGCGTCCATTGAAAATTGTTGACTTTCTTTAGTAATTTGAAAAAGGGCATGCCCCGTTCGCCGAGTCAGGAAATGAATTGGCTGAGTGCCACCATGTAGCTGGTTAGCTTCTGTACATCCTTTTGGCTAGTCAGGGGTGCCATGTTTATGATAGTGTTCATTTTTCTTGGATTTGCTTTGACTGCCCATTGCGATACGATGAAGCCAAGTAATTTTCCCAAACGTACTCCAAAGACGCACTTTTCCAGGTTCAACTTCATCTTGAATTTCTGAGGGCTTTGGAAAGTTTCTTCCAATTTGGTGATGAGGTCTTCCTTGACTTTGGTCTTGATCACCACATCATTGACATATGCCTCCACGCCGAGTTGAGTGTAAAGACACATCGTTGGATCTCACGTTGATACGTTACGCCAGCATTTTTCAACCCGAATGGCATAGTGACATAGCAATATGCCCCAAACGGCGTGATAAAAGAAGTCTTCAGGCAATCTTCCTCTTTTAGGCTGATTTGATGGTATCCCAAGTAACAGTCAAGAAAACTGAGCAATTCGCATCCCGCGGTTGAATCGACCACTTGATCTATCCTAGGTAGACCAAATGGATCCTTGGGGTACGCCTTGTTTAAGTCAGTGTAGTCAACGCACATGCGCCATTTATCGTTCTTCTTCCGGACCAAGACTGGGTTTGCTAGCCAATCCAGGTGGTAGACCTCTTTGATGAACCCAGCTGCAAGGAGTTTGGTAATCTCCTCCTGAATAGCATCTTTCCGGTCTTGTGTGAAGTGACGTAGTCGTTGTTCGACTGGTTTGGCGTTTGGCTTGATGTTAAGAGAATGCTCGATCACCTCCCTTGGTACACCAGGCATGTCAGAAGGTTTCCAAGCAAATATATCCCTGTTCGCCTAGAGGAAGGTAACGAGCGCGTCTTCTTTGTCTCTGAATCCACTGAAATTTCTAACTTGTTTGCTTTCTTCGCCGGAACTTGGTCATCCTCGTTTGTAGGTGTTGTGGCTAATCGGATATTGTTCCGTCCGACTGTTGCTTCTTGGGATCGGGCCAACTTGCAACTCTCCTTGTCACAGGTGAAAGCTTGCTTGACATCGCTGCACAAGTACTCTTGCTGGTCTAGGCATCTTGAGCACCATGTATGTATAATGGGGCACTACCATGAATTTGGCCAGTGAAGGCCGTCTGAGTATTGCGTGATACGTGGTCTCGAAGTTGGCAACCTCGGAGCAGATGTTCTCGGTCCGAAAATTCTCTCACGTGCCAAAAGTAACTGGCAGAGTGATCTGTCCAAGTGGAGTGGAAGAGAGGCCGGGTATTACCCTGTGGAAGGGAGCTATACTTGGCCACAGCTCGAATCAAGGGATCTTCATCTCGTCGAGCATCTTGGCAAATAAAATATTGAGAGCGCTTCCTCCATCGATGAGAACCTTCTTCAATTTGACACTCCTGATGACCGGGTCTAGGACAAGTGGGTAACATCCTGGATGCGTGACTCGGTCAGGGTGGTCCGCGTAGTCAAAAGTAATTGCAGTCTTAGACCAACGCAGGTATTGAGGGGCATCTGTCGAGACCGAGTTGACCTCTCGGGCCGTTAGCTTCTGTTTTCGCTTGGACACATACGCAGATGGCCCTCTGAAGATGTGGTTGAGCTCAGCCAGGGGATCTTAATAGTCGCTGGCTGGGCCCGAGTCTGGCTTATCCTTGTCCTTGTTGTTGCCAGACGTTGATGTTTGCTCAAAAGCGAACTTCTTGAGCATGAAACAATTTTTAGCTGCGTGCTTCCCCTTTGGGTGGAAATGGCATGGCCCGGTCATAACCTTCTAGTATTTGTCCGTCCTCAGGGGTCGTGGTTGGCTGCGCACAACGGCAGCCACGACATTGTCGGACTTGCGCTTGCGATTGCAGGACTTAGTCGGGGCTGCATCATCAGTGTCCTTCCGCTCCTTCTGTCGAGGCTCCTTCTTGTCATCCAAGGCCTCGGCAACAGCGTCGGCCAAGTCGATGTATTTGTTCACCATGTCGAATAAAGCTTTGACCAAACTCGGAGGCTTCCGAGTGAATTTAGCAATGAACGGGGCGTCTTTTAACTCCCTTATGAAAAGCTGCGATGACAACCTTGTCCTTGATCTTAGGTATCGAATTCCTCTTCTTGGAAAACCACTTGATGAAGTCGCAGAGGGACTCGTTCTTCCTCTGGTGGCACTGATACAGATCGTACTCGGAAGACGGCCTCTCGTACGTTCCTTGGAAATTTGAGACGAAACGCTCACAAAGTTCACCCCAAGAGCCAATTGATAGCCTGGGAAGCCCCGTCAGCCATGTCCTCGCCAAGTCAGCTAAGGCGACTGGGAGGTAGTTAGCCATGGCATTGTGATCGCCTCCAGCCGCACGAATTGCCAAAGCATAGACTGTGAGCTAGGACTCCAGGTTGGTCTTCCAATCGTACTTCTCAATTCCAGTCGGCTTGAAGCCAAATGACCAGTCGACTTGTTGTAGTTCATGGGTGAACGGCGGTACCCCTTCATCTAGGTGAGGGCTCCAACTCCAACTACGGCGATGAAATTGCTCGTGGTGGAGGCCGAAGTGCTCATGCTCGTCTTCTAGTCGGCTGTGCTCATCCTCCTCACGTTCTCGGTGTCAGGCGTTGATGTCGTGACGGAGATCCCGGCGTAGTCGTCCTCGGGCATCTTGGTTGCCGTGGCGGTTGTCATGATGGTGCCGTTGTCAATCGTTGTTATGATTGCCGAGTGACGTATGACGTGACTCTGAACGAAGCTGACTAAAGCCAGCTGCATGGCACCGTGCTGAGGCAAATGAAACCACCGTGTCTAAAGCCGTCTTGTTTAACAGTATGACAGTGTCTCCAGACTGTTGTCGCTGCTGACATGCCGCAGCGGTGAGCATGGCCTTAATCCTTGCAATTGTCGGGGTGGCGTGGTGGTCAAGCCCGAACTGCAAGGTGTCTAGTCAAGTGGCAGTGGCCACCACGTTCTGCTATGGGGTTACGAAGACGTCGTGGTCGCCGACTCAGGTTTGGAGGATTTCTTGTTGAGCAGTCTGCCCAGCCTTGCGTAGGTTGTCGTTTCGAGCGTCACGCTCAGCTTGCAAGCATCGTGCATCATCCTCCTGTTGCCCACGCAGTCAGCGAACCTCCTCCTCTTGCTAATCGCATAGTCGGCGTGCATCTTGAGTGGGAATTGAGCCCTTGGATACCATAAACACTTCGCGTGGTGGAGAAAAGCATGCCGAGCTGTTGTCCGACTGTGAGTTAGAGTCGAAGTAGTTTAGAAGGGTGATCACGACTCTAGATCCGATCTCGAGTGGCTCTGAGCCATATCCAAGTCAAACTCTGGGGGATTGGATCTGCCGCATTGGAGTGAGATTGAAGTTATCTGCAGCATTGCTGAGTCCGAACGGGAGATTGATGATCTCCTCCTTTCTTAGCCCGACGGCTGGCTTAAGGCCGAGTCTGAGTCGAACTTCGAAAGAAAGAGTTGTTCCAAGACTCGGGCATCTTGGGGATAGCCGCAGCATGTCGTCGAAGATTGCAGCGGCATTGAGCAAGCCGACTAGCGCGAAGCCACCTTGGTTCCCGGCCGATCGGGTCAAATCCAAGTCAGTCAGGATGAGATCGCTGAACTTGTCGACGATGAAGTCAAGGCTCCCAAAGCTAATTGTCTGCCTGGGGAAGAACATGACGCCGTCGACTTCGGTGGTTGGATCCATTAGGCTTGTCGAAGATGATCTTGCGGAAAGCCCCTACCCAGCGTGCCAACTATCGATGTTTTGTATCGGCAATAATTATATGGGGCTACTCGTGAGACCTAAACTTGATGGATTGCAAAGGAACATGAAACAATTTATCCTGGTTCAGGCCCTCAATGTGAGGTAATTCCCTACTTCCAGCTGTGGTGTATTGCCTTTGAGGTTTCTCTGGTGAGATTGTTCTGCCCCAAGGGGCTCCCTGCCTCTCCTTATATATTGAGGAATCAAGGTTACAAGGTAGGAGTCCTAGTCGGACTCGACCAAAGGATCTCCTTCTAAAAATACAACGTACCCGACTAGAACTATATCCCTTTGCTTATCATACAAGGTAATATGCACCGAGTCATGTTGTATCCCTAATTACAGGATTAGACCCATCCTCTATCCGAGTGGCCACAAAGCTTCCCACGAGGTACCTACGGCCCATGGCCTCCACAAGACCCGTCGCTTCTTTGCTCCAAAGCACTTCCCCGATTAGATACTACGAGGGTACTGTGATTTTGTTGGCATGGAAATAATGCCGGAGCTTCTGCGAGGACATGAACAGGATGTAGGCCATCTATTCAATCTCAGAGTACCTCAGCTTCGCCCCCTGCAGTGTTTCGGACACAAAGTACACTGGTGTTTTTCGCCTTCGCCATCCTGGACCAGTGTTGTGCTAACTGCCACTGACAAGGCCATCCGATAAAGGAGAAGCTATGTGTCGATGTTTTGTATCGGCAATAAATATATAGGGCTACTCGTCGGACCGAAACTTGATAGATTGCAAAAGAACACGAAAGGTTTATACTGGTTCAGGCCCTCGAGATGAGGTAATACCCTGCATCCAGTTGTGGTGTATTTCCTTTGAGGATGTTTGACTGTGATCTTGGTGATTCTGTTGATCCCCTTATCCTCATGCCCTTAGGGGGCACCATGCCTCCCCTTATATACTATGGGACAGGGTTACAAAGTAGGAGTCCCAGTCGAACTATGACCAAGGGATCTCCTTCTAGGAGTACAACGTGCCCGACTAGGACTATATTTTCCCTGTCGTACAAGGTTAAGTCTGCCGAGTTCTATTGTATCCCTAATTACAAGGCTAGGCCCATCCTCTGTCCGAGTGGCCCATATGCTTGTCATGAGGTACCCCGGGCCCATGGCACCGACAGCAGCCCCTGAGACCTTCATAGTTGAGTCACAGCTAATGCCGAGTGCTCATCCTCCACGGTGAAGAATTCCCGAGTGCATTGCCCCCGAGTACTCTTTGTCCAAGTGCTTCTTCTTTCGAGTCCTGCTTCATGTCAGCTGGCAACGAGGCTATGAAGGACTCCATGTAGAAATATGAATAGTGTGCGCCGAATAGGCGCACCTATTAAGTGTAGCCCCCGACTTTGTTCTTAATTATGAAACAATTAAACATAAAGTCAAAGATCTTTAACCTTGTAGTCTTTCCCGAGTAGTGTACTACTGGTATATGAGATTCTTCAGCATCATGTCAGCTGGAATGATTTTTGCTCATGGCAAATAATGGCTAAGCATGTAAGCCGAGTACCACTTTATGGATTTTAACCCAATACGTGGTCAGGTGTACTTGAGAGATACCTGCATCCCCAATTTTAATAGAGACCAGTTGTCAATCTTTATAAGGATATATCCTCAATACCTGGTAAATAATGTAGATACCCGAATGTATACACCCGGCTGTATGCTTAGCATGAAGCATATCTGATTATTTAATCGGTTTCTGTGAATAGCACCTACACTATGATTTTAACATAGTCAACAACCGGCCAAATAGAGTGTGCTATGTAGAAACTCATATCTTGTGGCCTACTACCGAATAAGCTGGCCTAAACTGACCTACCCAGCGCAGCCCTATAAAATCAGCATCCCTCGCATGTCAAGATGAGTACTTCAGCGTTAGTAACCACAATCGGCCAGAGAAATCCTTGTCTGCAAGCCTTTCTAACTTATGTTCTGGATGTAGCATGGTGGCCACAGACACCCGAGTAGGTATATTGTAGGATCTGCTTGCCCTCCTCAACTGTGACGCAGTGCATGAGAACTCCGGATGCGCTTTGACGATATAGGTCTTCTCTGACTTCGGCAAAGCCGAATAAGGTACCTGAACCTCGCATTAGCATAGGATTCGGCTGGCGACCCTCATGGGGCGTACCCTACCCAACAGAATTATAACCAAATAAGGTACCCGAACCTTGCATTAGCATAGGATTCAGCTGGCGACCCTCATGGGGCATACCTAACCTAGTAGAGTTGTGACCAAATAAGGTATCGGAACCTAGCATTAGCATAGGATTTGGCTGGCGACCCTCATGGGGCGTACCCTACCTAGCTGAGTGGTACACGAGCCCTGACTGGCACCCGAATAAGGTATCCAAATCTCGCATTAGCATAGGATTCGGCTGGTGACCCTCATGGGGCGTACCCAACTCAGCGGAGTGGTACCCGAGCTCCGACTAGTGCCGAAGGTCGGTTGTTAGCCGAATAAGGTACTCGAACCTCGCATTAGCATAGGATTTGGCTGGCGACCCTCATGGGGCGTACCTCACCCAGCAGAGTTGTGACCGAATAAGGTACCTGAACCTAGCATTAGCATAGGATTGGGCTGGCGACCCTCATGGGGCATACCTCACCCAGCTAAGTTGTAACCGAATAAGGTACCCGAACCTAGCATTAGCGTAGGATTCAGCTGGTGACCCTCATGGGGTGTACCTTACCCAGCCAAGTGCTACCCAAGCTCCGACTGGCGCCGAAGGTCGGTTTTTAGCCCACACACAAGTCCCGACTAGTGTGAGTACTCGGACAATGGCTCTCGTGGAGCATTCCAAGTGATTCTTGAAGCGTCGCACTCCAAGTGTATCTTGGCAAACTGGTCCAGCCCTCGAGCGTAGGAGATAGGCTCTTAGCCCTGAGTTCCTGTTGGGCGTATCCGGAACTGGCCTTACATTATGTTGACGCCGAAAACCCGCTGGGGGCCGTCCGGCGTCGCGGCGACACGCGAAGGCCTGGGAGATTTGCTTCACTCCAGTGCAGGTCCTAAAGTTTGAGGTTCGTAGGCGTGCCAGTCAATTTGACCCTGTAATTGACAAGGGGGAAATGCTAAGATCAATGAGCCAATCGGCTGGAAGCCGATCTAGACTCGTTTCATCAGCTGATGGCCAATGCGCACTGTAGCACTTATACATCGGCTTAAGGCCGATGACGGCAAGAGCAATAACATAATAATAAACAAATATCGTGCTAGCCGATCGTTGAAGGGATACTCAAAAACCGGCTATAAACTTGATAAAATAAGCAAGTATAATGCATAAATAAATCAAATAAATCCTAGCTGATCATAGTCTAGTGTTACTGGTGTTGCCCTGAAGATACACCTGTGTCCGAGCGCCTTGCTTAAATCGGCTCCCGGATCTTCGTCCGCTGTCCGAGCCAACCCTGTCCACACTGGTCCTTTACCTGGATAATGCGGGCTCATGCCCGGGCCCTCACCTGGGGTCGTGCCTGGGAACTTGCTTGTACTTGTACTTGGATCGGCAGAATAAACCCATCGGGCTAGCCCTTAGCCGATTGTAACAATAATACAGGCAAGAACATATAATAAAGTATGCAATCACATAAATGATTAAATAATTGATAAGCTAGCCGACTACTGAATGGAGCGAGTATAGGATAAGACAATGATAAATGTAGTCGGCTATTAACAGATAACTTTATTGGCTAAGGCACTCTCCGATAACACCATCGCACAACACCATCGGCTCAATCAAGAGTAAAGCTATTATCGTTCAGTCTAGTAGATCAGACCTAACCGTTGCAGCGCAGACCGACAAACAACTATAACAATGCTCAATGAGCGATAGATAATCATAATGCGATCGTGATGAAATATACAAACTACCGGCTATTGCACTCTGATAAAACGCCTGCACACAACAACGCATCGGCCAGCAGATCGAGGACTTATCGTTGCACACCTCTGATAGTCAGCTGGTCGGACCACTAACCGAGCACGCAAGCCGAAACTGATGATAAGTCACTCCACAGTAAGTCGATACAGTCTATGCACGCGCTGATGGATATACTAATCAATCTATGAGATCAAACTGAAAACTGATGCAGCCATAAGATAAAGTAAATATATCGTGGTAAGGCAACTACCATAAACCGACTAGAATATCGGACCTAACCGAGGCGAAGTCCTAGCCGAGGGCCTTAGCCAGCTCAGCGCTAAGTTGGTCGTCACCGGGTGACGAGACTTACCCTCTCCAGAGATGCGTCGCAGGAGTCGGAAACTACCGAATGCAGCCCGGCTCGAGAAGCAGGATCCCGTCGAAAGGGTGGCGTGCGCCGAAAATTTGATTGATCTGTGGTTGATAATCCACAAGGTCCCGGGCAACGTATATATACCCGAGTTACATGAGTCCTTAATAGGACACGGTATATGAATGTTCCTATCTATAACAGAAAACGCTAACAAGCCTGACCGACACAAGGTCAAGGTCTAAAAGAGATAAACCTTTTCCTAATAACTATAGTAATTAACTGCCACGCGCGCGGGTCTTCCACGGCTCCTTCTCGACTCGGTCCTGCTTCTGGATCATTTCCATTATCTGACTGCAACCGTCCTCTGACCGTGAATCTGATACAGGTCCTTACCAAATTTTGGCGTTAACACATGCCCCCAATTTCGGAGTTCTCCTGTAGGATTCGAAATTCTTCCAACTTTGGGCCTCTAGATTTCTCCCCATACCGAGGCGGCCCAAGATAGCCCACTGCATAAATGTTTGAAACAGTGGCCAACCGGCCTCGAATCCCGCTCGGCGTCATACCTCTATAGAAACGCTTCGTCTTCTTCCGCCTTTTTTTATGCTTTCACCGCTCAACCAGAGCACCACCGCTTCATTCTTCCCATCCTCACCAAGCTCCAGCGAATCCAGACGAATCATTGCACTTCTCCCCCGGCCGTCCGATCCTTGCAAACTTCTCCTATTTCTGTGATGGCATCCGGCATCTGCCAGTTCCTGAGGTAATCTTCTCACCCGATTATTTTACCAATCTGCAATCTATACGAACCCGATTGCCATGTTCTTCACCTGTTCTCGCGTGTTCTGTTTACTGTAAGCATCTTAGAGCCCAGATCTTGATTCCGGCCGGCCGATTACCCAGCTTTTTCATATCCATGGCCCTATGGCAGCGAAGATCCAACCATTTCAAATCGTCGCCGAAACCAACGCGGTTCCCTTCAGAACTCGACTTGTTTGGTCAGTGACTGGACCAACACGCTTCAGATCATGCCGAGTAAGCTTCCGGGTGGAGAACTGTACCTCAGGGTATCGGCTTAAAGAAGGACCTATTGGAAAGAATCTCACATCGGCCACTGCATCAAATCTCTCCTGGCTGACATGAAAAGGAACGAGTCCCTAGCTTGCATCGGCCTCATACTACTGGTCCTGATGCTCTCAATGCTTTTCCATGTCGGCGCATGGGCGATGACCCCCACTTTGCTGGACGTGACCATGCTCAACTGCCTGGTACGACAAGCTACATCAAACCCTTCAAACTCCGGTTCAAGCCTGCTCACGGCTCAAACAAAAAAACATCGCGGCTGGTCCAGTATATATTCTCCACAACAAAGAACTGGACCGGTTGATGAATCGGGCATGTCGCTTTCTAAAACTTGTTGGTTGGACGGTTCGTCTTTGGTGGTCGCAACCCTCGGCCCGACGACCAAATGCAATGCCTGGGCCCCCCCGTGTTGGCTTGGCACGATAGGAAAACAAATTCCGTTGGGGCAATACCTCCTTGTGCCACCTACCAGCTACTTCACCAGGTGGCATCTAAGCTATCGGCTGCCAGCCGCGTCGGCCACATGGGGGTCCTTTGGTGTTTGTTCAGCTCTGGCTTAACCTATTTATACCTCCAAGGTATCCAGAACTTCGTCTCCTCATCAATCCTTCCCGGCCGATACCCAGAAGATCAAGACCCTGTTTACCGCCGATGCATTCTATGGGCGAAGCTGGCGATCGGCCCCTTTCTGGCGGCAAGATAACCCCCGCTGAAGTTAGTCAGTGGTTCAAGGGTTCTATTATGGCTTTAACCAGGGATGCACTCCTTGGTTTGCGTACATGACGCATCACATTCGAGATGCCTTCCAACTTCGGAATCCACTCAAAGCTCTGCACATGATGAAAAATCTAAAGCCAATTCCTATCGGCTACCAGTCCTATGATCTTGCTGCAAACCGCTTTTCTCTAGGCCGAACTCAGCCATCGTATGAGTTCTAAGTCATCCATCGTCGGCTCTCGCCGAATTTGGCCTTGGTCAGCTCCCGATAGGCCTAATTTTTCATCGACCAAACTCAAGCCCGGGTCACGGTTAGCAGCGCCCTGGAAAATGATCGGCTGCGGTCTTTGATAAGACTCCCTCCTGAAGCGCCGCCACCGAGAGTGTTCATTGCCACTGCGCAACACAAGCTCCTTTGTCCGATGGTGGTCAGAATGGAAGAAACACTTTCTGCTTAGCGGCCCGCCTGTTACGCTCCGTCTGGAACGCCGACTATGTTGAATCCGAAGACGAGTAACACCTAAATCTTTAATCGCCTTCTTGGCAACCAAACTCTGCACCTCTAAGGTTTTGGCAGGCCGCCAGCGTCCGAAACCCCAGAACAAGCAACAGCGGTCGGCTGAATCCAGTTATCAACCCTCCATCGGCCACCCCAAACTTAGGGCGTGACGCTCCCATCTCCATCGCTCTTCTCAAAGGTGCCTCGCCGATGGGGCCAAAAACGTAAGAAGTTAAGCGCATCGTCCCTCTCAAGAAAACAGAGACCGCATGCCGATGTTGCTGCCACGCGCCATCTGCTCCCCAGACCAACATGGCTCCTCCGTCCCTCAGGTATGTCGCCAAGCCTTATAATTATCATCACCCACTTCCTTATTTTATCTTACCAAATCCTTTTTTCAGCCTTGAATCATGCCCAGAACCTCACCATCTTACGCCTCCAAGCTTGAGCCGATACTACTCCAGGCTTCCCCCCTCAGCACCAAAAGTCCTCTGGTTGCTGATGAAACTATCCTACTCCATCGGCTTGACATCGGCCCCCCTCGAAGAACAGCCCCATTCATCCCCCCGAAGCCATGCCACTCAAGCCGCTAATGTCCCTTCCGTCAGTAACTTTTTTATGCTCAAATTTTGCTTCCAATACTCTTTTATTGATCGCTTCACACGAGTCAACCTTGCATCTTGCGCCGACTTGTTCCCTTTTGACATCGGTCATATCTGGAGGTAAAGAAGCCACGACCACCAGTGCGGCCTCCAAACGTCCTTTCTCAGCCGAGTGCGCGAGTATTAAACGAGCATCCACGCCCGGCTGGGAAAATCCAATCGACGCACTGGGCAGAAGACTGTGGGCCAATCGGGCAAGATTCACAGAGATCGAACACCATCTGCCGAAGAAACTTGTCGACGCACTAACCCCGCAGCATAATCTGGAGTCCCATAGTTTAAAAACTCAATCAAGCTTAGACAGCGCATAGCCGATCGTCGAGAACCAACAGAAAACCACCGAAGACATCCAAAGCCGATCGGCTATTAGCCAAGAAGAAGAAAGAAAAAGCTGATGATATGACCGCTGTCCCAAGAA
>RYFJ01003293.1:0-102333 GCA_003991445.1 Oryza meyeriana var. granulata
GCATCTGTCATGGTCTAGATTTGGATCGTTTTGAAGTTGCTGCAATCATTGCAGAAAAATAGTATGTTGGAATAATTGTAGTCTTTCTATCATATTGATTCTCCAGAATCATGTAAATTGGTGGAAATTTTCATTGACCCCTGTTGACTGCATTGTTATTTCCCAAAACATGTTGAGTCAGAGTTTTTCGATGTCCCAGCATCAGTAATAGAGTGCAAGGTTATCTGGTTCGTGGATCTGAGCTTAATCAACTTGATACTGACTACATTTACTGTGTCAGAAGATTATTCTCTAATTCCTTGTTGCTTGCAAGAAGCGTATCTGCCTTTGAGTGCCGTACTTCTCCTCTTATTGGATTGCGCGAGCTTGAGTAGTTTTTGATGAGTAACCTCTACTCTTTCTGGCATGTGTGGCAGGATTATAGATTTTGTGACACTCTACAACAGGTAAATGCATCTGGTAGCCTTATTTGCCTGATGTTTGCAAATAAAATAATTTTCTGAACTTGAAGTTCAGTTCTTGTACGTGGATCTAATGCTGAAATGCCTTGAGCATTTCCAATCAATTTCTATGCATTCTTTTTGATAAATTGAAATCTCCCTAATGGCGGAAAATTGTTCTCATTGAAGATACAGTCAGCGTACTGGGCTGATAAAACAGGTCTCCTGTAAGGCTCAAGGTATGTTATATTGACGGAGATTTATATTCACATAGATACCGAGTTTCCGTCGGACCCATAGCGTGCGCTGTTGGTGGTGACCGATTTGGTATGATGTAGTGCCACCCGAACTTCCGCAGATGGGAAATATCTGGTGGATTTCATGTACTAGTTGTATGGGAGTGCTATGGTAAGCAGCTTTGGACGCAATTGTATTAAAAGGTCAGCAGCGTGTAAAACTGCATGAACCCCAACAAGATGTGGTAAATTACCAATTTTGCACAATGGTCTTGCTATGAGCTGTATTCTCTTAATAAGAGAGTCGCTAAACCATTTGTGCGTGTGATATATATTGGGAACAGATGCTGTACTTGAATTCGAGGACCATACAATAATTATTGAAGCACGAGATGAGAATTCAGCAGTGTTGTTTATCGAATTGATTGAATTGCGATGTTCATGATGATGCCCTCGTAATTTAATAATTGAACCAATTAATTTAGCAAAATGCATTGTTTCGTGTGGATAAAAAGACACCACGGTGTGACCATCGGTAGATGTGTCAGATTATAAAACCATTGAAGGCTACCTGAACGGCCACTTAGGATCTGTTATAGGAACCACATATATGACTTTGAATGCGTTTAAGGAATTTTAGTGCTCAGCTTTGATCTTGAAGGTAAGAGGGTCTTAAAATCAATTTCCTATGAGGTGCACACAAATCCAAAGATTGTGAAAATTTGTTGCTTAAAAGGATAATCAATTGATTGTGAAATTTTTGCACATCCCTATACTAGGATGGGCAAGGCCGAATCATGCCAAGTTGGAATGTGTCAACATTTGGAAAATTACCTTATATTGCAATATGTTGTACGATCTTGATGTATGTGTAGTATAATCTAGAGGATAAAGATGAATTTTTTCAGCACTGTTACCATATCTGTTGTTGGTCCAAGAGGAGTATTCTTCTTTGTTGTCATCTGGTTTCTATATGGAAACCACCATCTCTGACGGATATCTCTATAACTTATAGGGGGTTACGGTGGAATCGGATATAATAACGTACCTCACATATCAATTGAGACCCATCGGGGAGCGTAAGAGGCACGACCAGAGCCAACTATCGTTGCCATCGTTCCAGCGATGTCAAAACACTTCCTTGTCTCTTTGGAAGAGTCAAAATATTTTGTGTCCCAAATTTATAGAGTTGCGGTTCCACTGTCCACAAAGGCAAATTCCTCCTTCAATTGGATTGAATCCCGTAAATCTATATATAGAAAGAATTTGATATGAAATCTTGTCAGATATTATACTATGTACAAACATTTATTCAATACTGAAATATGTTCGGTTACATTATTAAATAGCCCATAGTAAGCATACAATATAGATACAACTTAGTATTATTACAACACATACTAGGACAATAATTAAACATAGTATTCTATGTTATTGGGAGACTATATAAAGTCTCCAAATAGATCTTGTGAAGCAAACTCCACAAGCATGTTGTTCATTGTCCATGGATTCACCCTGCTGAGAAGGCCCAGTGCTCTTTGAGTTTCTCTAGAAACTTCTTAGAAACAGCCTGCTCCACCAGTGTTGCGTTTGGAGGTGAATTGATTCAATCCTCTCATTTTGAAAGCAGCTTGCCTTTGGGCTACAGACTGGGGGAAGTAAAGTGAATAAATGTCTGGGTACGGCAGTCATAGTTGTATGTTTGTGATCAGCTATACTTCTGACAAATATTAGATTTATTTTGTTCATTGAAATTGCCTTTCCCCTTTTGGAATCCACGAGATCTTTGCTTTGCTGTTGCGTTTACGTTTACCCTGGAAGTCATTGGATGGTTTCGATTACCATCGAACTTCGTTATTCTGATCATGTATATTCGTATGTATCTTCAGGCAAGGTGCTGCCTCCCAACAGGCATTGCTGATTATTCCTTAATAGGGAGTCATCATGCTTTTCAGCCAGATTATTACGTGCATTCATATCAGAATAAGTTTTGGTAATTTGCCAGCATGTGCCATTAGTAGCGTAAGACCCGCGTCTATGGGAGCATGGTAGAGAGTGTCTTTCTTATCTTCTCCGTCAATCAGTGGGTTTCTGTTTCACAAAACCGTAACTTTGAGCCAAGTTATGAAGGCATATTATATGCTCCGACTGTCTTGAAATCTTGTAGCCGGACGATACGGCCCATTCATAGTTGCCTCTGGAAGTTATCATAGCTCGCTGTTGAACCTAAATTTTGAAGGCTAACCATAGGTTTCGTGATTCTCCTCATAGAGATACTCCGCCTTTAAATCTAGTATGTATATGACTTCTTATAATATATAGACAGCTATACGTCACATTAACAGTAATATTAGGTGGATCCTGCATCCTTCAGGAGGATCAAGTAATTGTACTATCAACATACTCCGAGTGGCTAGGCTGACCTGACATCCATTGCCATGTAGATAGTTTGGCCAGTCAAGAGAGAGAATGGCTCAAACTCTTTAGCGACTATCTTGTCCTATGTAAGAAATACCATACATTGATTAATTTTACAATGATAAATTAATTTGGTATGGTAATGTTCTTGTCTTTAGTTGTAAGTAATATGCAAAATATCGAATACAGATGTGTTTCTTCATCCATAATAGCGTAAACCTCAAGTATGGAATATAACCGTATGGACGAGGTGTCTCGTTGCAAATAGCATAGTCTACAAAATTTGTAGTAGGTGTCTTAATCTCTATAGTTTTGAGTTATATTCATGTTTATCGAAAATCATGTCTTGATGGTAAACACCAATTTTTAAACGAGTTGCCTCGTTAATTTAGGCATAATCTACAAAATTGTAGTAGATGCCAAAAGCATAATTTACAAAATGTTGTAGTAGATGCCAAAAAGGCATAGTCTACAAATGTTGTAGTAGATACCGTTAACATAATCTACAAAGTATTATAGTAGATGTCGGTGGTATAATTCTACAAAATATTTTGTAGTAGTTGTCATTGTCATGATTTTCAATAAATAGAGGAATTTCTAGTGATATTATGCATATGAATTCTAATGGAATTAAGTAAAATAACTTAATTAATAGGAATTCGAAATTTAAATTTGCAAAAATTAATAATTTGCAAAATTTAAACATGGTCGATAATTAAATTGCGAGTAAATAAATTAACTGTAATAAAATAATAGTCCCAAATATGTAAATTGTTATTACGAATGCATATGGACATCCACTTTGAACTTTTTACATAAAATCCAGTACTCATAGGGTCTGGATTGTAATTATAACAAAACTGTTATGATTATTAACAAGTATAGGGACTTAAACATAAAACAGAAGGGTATTTTGTAGTTTTATTTAACTATAGGGCCTTAACTGCAAAATGTTCATAACCTGGGCCTGGGCCACTCTGTCCTTTCAGCCTGTCTGTGGGCGCGCGCGGGGGAGGGGGGTGGGAGGGGCTAGTGGGCCGCGTTAGCTAGCCCATCCAGCTTTACAGAGGGGATCGGGAGAGGGGGGGGGTGCTCCTCCCTCCCCACTGTCCAGCCGCCATCGCCGCCGTGGGGAGATGCGGCCTGTCCAGCCAGCGCGGCCAGCCAATGCCGGCGTCGACAAAGGGCCGCCTCCCCTTCCCCCTTCGCGGGCCACTGCGTCCGGTCGGCCGCCGTGCTGCTATCCGGCCGGGGCGCCGCCGCTGCGCTACGCATTCGGCCGTCTCCGGGCTGTCGCCGCGCCGCTGCAAGCTGCCGCCAAACGTTGCGGAGGCGCTGCTGTACTGCAAGCCGCCGCCGGCCGTCACCGCGGCCGCTGCTGTGCCGCCCAACCGCCGTCGCAAAGTCTCCTCTGCCGTGCTGTTGTGTTTGGCGCACCGTCGCGGGCCGGAGCGCCACCACATGCCACCGTTTGGCTCGCCACCGCAGCGATCCGGCCGCCGCTGCGCCTTCTATGCTGACGCGCCGACGCCAGCAGGCCGCTGCTGTTTGCCGTGGGGGAGTCCCTCCACCAGTGTAGGGTGAAATGGAGGGATCTGGGGCGTTTGCTCGCCGCCTCCACGGTCGAGGGCCACGGTCAAGCCGTGCCGCCATCGTGGTGTAGGGCGTGAAGTCGGGCGGCGCCATGCCCAACGGCTGGCGTGAAAAAGATGAATCGATGGCAGCCGACTAGGAAGGATGAGTTCCGGCGTCGTTCGGTGGCCGATGGCAAAAGGCAGGAAGAACGAAATTGATGCATGTTCTTACCGTTTTTAAAAGAATTTACACCCTTTTCTCTGTTTGTTAGTTTCTTTAATGCCTCGGTCTTCTCTCGCTTAGGGAGTGTGCTGATAACGTATTGAGAAATAGATAGCAGTGAATGAACTCTATTTATTCTCTGTGTGGATGATTATACTGTTCATATATATATTTATACAGTGTGAAGGATTGTGTCTGTTTGGGAGAGACACACCCCAACCGAACAAACACATTCTATGGATAATTTTGATCACACGCAAATTATGTGCTTTAACACCTTTTTCTCTCCTGTTTCGTCTGCTCGTCAAGTCGTCGTAGCACGGCTGCCTGCCTCGTGTCCACTATCAATTTGGCTGCTAATTTTACGCTCGCGTGTTTGTTGACTCACACCACTGCACGGTTCACCCACCAGCAAGGACTTTTCAGCGACCACGAAAGCCGCATCATCATCATCAAATAGGGGAACACGACACCAACAACACTTTAATAATGATACGTTTCGAGCTTAGCGTGCGAAAAGCACACGTATTGTATGTGTTCATCAGCCTGTGTGTGTTCTACCGAAACTGAATTAAAAATCGGAGCTTTTCGGAAACGGCAAGAAGAAGAACATCCTGGGGTGTTATTAATTAATTGACTAATCGAGACGGCACAACCGATTCAGTTGCCGAACATGTCTATACGTTTGCACAATCATCAGGACGAACAGAATTAGTTTATCTATAAACACATGAACAAAGCAGTGTCGTAATCTAGTCAGAGCAAGGTAGGAACTTTTTTATATTTCCACGAGCAAAAGGGACACTCGATTATACTACAATTTCTCTGACGTTTGAAGTTTCTCTTCAAACATCGGAAACACAAGAGCTTTTCTTGCGGAAGATAGGGCGGGCTGATCTGTCTGACGAGATCACAAACGCCCAAAGAAAGAAAGTGAACAAAATAATGCTATCATAATCTGTAATTATATGCTTTAAGGATGCCACATTCTGTTTAATCACGGCTTCGATTCGTCCAGGTGAATTCGAGTTAAGAGATGGGAAGGAAAAAGGGAGTAGGTCGATCTAGGTTTTTGATGGATCCACTTGTCACAATTTCCGGCGGCGCCTGAGATTGACGACGACGACGCTGACATTGTCCGAGGTCTGCCGCGCCAGCGCCAGCTTGGTCAGCAGAACGGCCGCCTCGGCGCACGCCTTGTCCTCCTCGGCGCTCTCGTCGTCGCTCTCCGAGCCGGCGGCGGCGGCGGCGGAAGGAGCGCCGTCGTTGGGCGCCTCGTCGCCGCTGCTGCTGCTCTGCCTCGGGCTCAGGTTGGACGTCGGGCTCGAACGGTTCCTCTCGCGCCGCCCGCTGCTCCGTAGGCAGGCGCGCACGACGTTGCAGGCCACCTCGTTGGTCACCACGTCCCACAGGCCGTCGCTGGCCAGGATGAGGAACTCGTCCTCGCCGTCCTTCCTCTCTATCACCCTCACCTCCGGGTCGCATATCACGTACGGCTTCAGGTAGCTGTCCCCTGCAATGGCGCATCCATGGAAGAGTCAACATATGGCGCTTGTTTCTTTGTGTCACAGGCTCACAGCGAGAGATTTTCGTATGGAAGCAGAGAGCTCACCAATGGCTCGTGACATGGCGAGCATGCCAAAGACGCGGGCGCCGTCCCAAAAGATGACGCGCCCTCCCGCCGCGTGGATCCGTTCGAGCTCGTCGGGCCGGTCCGGCTGAATCGATCAAACAGATACGATCAAAGTAAGAAAAAACTTAAGATTTTTTTTTTGGTTGACCATGTGTACGCACACCTCCCCATACCTTATGGTCGCATGAGAGAGGGATGGCGGCGCCACCGCGGCAGAGGACGGCCCGCGAGTCGCCGCAGTTGGCGACGACGACGTGGCGAGGGCCCAGCACGGCGACGACGGCCGTGGAGCCCACGTGGTCGCACTTGGGTAGCTGCATCTCGCACCGGCAGGTGGGCGCCGCCCCGACGCTCCCCCTCGATGAGGCCACGGCCTCCGCGTCCATCCGCGCGAAGCTCCTCTCCATGACGCCCCTCCACCGCACCTCCTTGTCCAAACCCGCCGACCCAGCGGTGGCGCCGGCCTCGTCGACCACGATCTCGTGCATCCGCTGCCCGCACGACGTCGCCACCTACATACATGCACACGCAACCATTCCATAAGTACTACTCCCCGAGACAAAAACTGGCGCTCAGACAAACGCGCGCACATGCGCGCGCCGCGCGTTTCGGCGCATAGATCTATTGATACTATCAAAAGGTATTCGATTAAACAACTCGAGCGAGGGCAGGTGCTCACATGAGAGCAGCCGTGGCCGTCGAACACCCCGAAGAAATGGTGGCCGGGGAGGAACCACGGGTGGGCGGAGACGGCGTCCTCCATGTCCCTCCGGCGGCCGCACACCGACGTAAAGCCGTACCTGGCGCGCTCCACCTCCCTGTCCTCCTCGTCCGTCGCGACCTCACCCCCGCCGCCGTCCAGCCTCCGCCTCTTCCTGGAGGTCTCCTCCTCCGCCCCACGCTCGGCAACAACCCTGAGCCGCCGGATCTTCATCCGCCGCCGCCTCGCCGCGCGGCTCCCGGTGTCGCACTCCGGGCCCTTCCCCTCCGACGACCCCGCCACGACCTCGCAGCAAATCTCCGCCATGAACGAACAAAACACTGAAAGACAAAAAGGTCGAGCTTCTCAGAATCTCAGCTCAGCTCAGCACAGCAAGCAAGAAAGATTTTCTCCTCTGGTCTGGCGGAAGAAGAAGAGGGGAGAGCGATTGAGAAGAGGTGGTGGGAGGTAGCGGCCAGCGATATAAAAGTGGGTGGGGGAAGGGGCGACGTGCCACGCGGCCGGCGCGGCCACCGTACAGTTGTGTGATCGCGCCGGGGCCGTTGGATGCGGCTCCACGTGACGCGCGCCCGTGGCCGGTACGTGCCGTCGGGACGCGTGTCGAGGCGGGGGCGCGTCCACCAGGCGGTCGCGAGCTGGGAGGCGCCGCCACGCGCCACGAGTTAGGCGGGGCGCTACCAAGTGGCCGTGGCGGTGTTTGGTGTTCGGCGCGCGGTATGGGCGGACCGACACGTAAACGAGGTGCGAGCCTTTCCGTGTGGCGGAGGCGGGGGACCGCGGGCCGACGTGGCCGGCCGGCTCGCGCCTCCGTGGAGGGATAAGAGTGGGGCAGAGGTCGGCAGGAACAAGGGGGACACGTGGAGGGGAGCGGTTAGCGGTGGGGTGTACGGATCTACGTCCTCTAGCTGCGTCGCCGTCCGGGTCAGGCTCTTGTCCAGCTCGTACCTACGGCTTCTCCCCATGGCCATCGTCCATCATGGACGTGCGTGGACCTGTGCGTGTAAATTTAACAATGGCTTGTGTTTTTCGTGAGGTGTTTCTTTTTTTTTCTACAGCTAGATATTTTGTTCCGGTCGTGTTTGCCAGCGTCTGATCGGATAGGAGAGGGCAGATGATGCCACCTTCTTAAAAAAACAGAGAAGAGGTTATGATTTAATATCGGACGCGACTAGATGTCATAAGTCTGATGGAATGAAAAATTCGGACGTTCCTATTACAACCCATTTAACATGTGATCAAATTACCAAAAAACCCATCTATTTAGAAGGGGACATGTCCCTCCGAACCAACCCAACTGTTGGTAACGGATGCATCTGACATCCCTTTACACAGTATATATATATATTTACTACAGTGTAATCAATCCAAGAAATCAAAGAGATCATTCACTAATCTTCATTCCTAATACGTTATCAAGCACGCTCTACTAAACAACAGAAGGCCAAAGCCGAGACATCAAAAGAAGAAGAGGAAGAAAGGCAGAAAAGAGAGGTATGTCATTCGACAAACTTCATCTTTGCCTGCATCACTGTGCAGCAATGCACGGTGTCCTCTTCTTCATTGAAGCCCTTGGCAAGAATTTGCACCGTCTTCTTCGTAGACACCCTAGTGGAAGGTCCGGAGAAAGGTGTTGTCGGAAGAGGGAACTCTAACCGCGGGGAGTCTGGGGACCCCCCTTTGAGGTTCGGCCAGGGGAGTTGTTCACAGGACGGCAGCGGCGTCTGAGAGATGATAGTACCTCGGGCGCTGGAGGCCCGGACTGAGATGGCACGCAAGGGAGACAGGAGAAGTAGACAGGTTCGGGCCGCGCGGAGGCGTAATACCCTACTCCTGTGTGTGTTTTGCTATGTGGGAGATGAATGTAGTTTTGGTGTTACAAGATGTTCTCAAAAGTCGTTCGGCCCAAAAAGCCCCCTTTCCGTTGGCCCGGATCCTCCTTTTATAGTCTAAGGGAAGTCCACAGTGTCTAGTACAGGAGAAAGCTTTTCGGTATGGTATGTCTTGTCGCACGTACCCGGCCGCCTGTTGAGCCGTGCCAGAGGCGCATCTCGTCGTCGCCTCGCTCAGCAGCTGCGGTCGGCTAGATTATGAAGATGTTGTCGGCTCGGCACGTCTGGTCGTCGCCTCCCTCGGCAGCTGCGGGCGGCTAGACCGTGAAGATACGACAGCGCACGCCGTCGCTACCAGGGCGTGGAAAACCGAAGCCCTCTGACTGCACTGGGAGCAGGCCGACAGGGGGTCATCATTAGAGCCCACGCGTGCCGACCGGGTGACAGGCGCGACACGCCCCGTCGCCTCATCATTAATGCGGGTAGTTGGCGAGCTGATCCGCTCGAGTCATGCTCGTGCCCGGGGACAGGCCCCGGGAGCGAAGCTGCGAGCCCCGGGCACGGGAAGCGCGCCCCGGGCCCGGGAATGCCAGAGTGATGCGCCCCGGGCACGCGCCCCGGGTCCGAGCTTGCGGGCCCCGGGATCAGAGGGCGCAACCCGGGGACGCGCCCCGGGACCGAAGCCGAGGCCCTAGGCACGGGGGCGAGACCTGGTTCCGGGAATGCCCTCGGGCCCCGGGGCCCGAGGTGGATGTGGGCGCCGTCACGAGGTGCACGGGAAAAGCGTACCCAGGCCCGGGCAGTACTCGGGCCCCAGGTACTTGGCGGGGAAACAGTCGTAGCCGGCCGTCACCGGTGCAGAATATGGGCCCCGGAGGAGCTGATGTGGCCGAAGATCCACGCGTCCTCGGAGAATGTGGGACCTTCATTTCCGTTTCGCGATAGTGGCCCCTGGCCCTGTTGCTCGGCCAGGATCCACTTCGGGCAGGAATAGGGCCACGTCTTGGAGAAATGATGGGATGCGGGGCCAACCTAGTTTGACAGAAGACGAGATGGACCGACCGACGGCCATGATTGCCTGTCGCGGAACCAACTGACGTCCCTCCTGCCGAAGAAGAGGGGGATGCCAGGGCCCAGCCGAGTCCCGCGGGAGGGGGGGGCGGGCCCTGGTATTTTGTCCGGCGAACAGGAGCAGCGCGCGGATGTGAGACGCTACACTCCGCGCTGGAGCAGATGGCGATCCCCGCTGGCCAAGTGCAGGCGGTAGCAATCGCGATGGTGATGCAGCCGCTCACGGCCCGTATGGTCGGCAGCGAGATCTTCGTGGCGACCCGCCGGCGGGAGATCGAGGCAGCAGAGAGGCGCGTCGTCCGATTGGAGGCGGCCGCCCAAATCTGCCGCCGACGAGGCCTCCCGCGCCTGGTCGAGATAGAGGCGGGAGAAGGAAATATCCTCCCGGGAGGAACGTGTCCGGGCCCAAGAGGCCGGGCTCGCGTCCCGGGAGTATGAGTTCACCGCGCACGAGGAAGCCGTGGTGGTTCGCGAGGAGGCACGGAGAGCCGAGGCCGAGACCGCTGCAAGGGTGGCAGGGTTCCTCGTCCGCGGCGAGCACCTCGTAGAGCCGATGGCCGGCGAGGAGTCTGAGGAAGATGGCAATCCCCTTCTGGCACCGCCCGTGGCCGTCTTCGGGGCCCGGGGGCCCTCCATGCCCCCGAGCGCTGCCGACCTGGGGAGCGCAGCGAGGCCGCAGGAAAAGGCTGCTAGAAGAGAGAACATACGAAAAAAGCCCCGTGTGGGTTAGGTATGGCCAAAGTGCTAAGCTCGTACCTTTTGACTCGCCGGGAGCCCCTTGGGAACAGACCCTGACCGGGCACGGGGTCGCCAGGCACTGGCAGATTCCGCTTTGCCCCTGGGGCCGAGGAGAACGAAACATAAGGCCATACAAATGGGGAAAGAATAGAAATTGAGTGATGTTTAAAGTCGGATAAGATTACCTATCTGGATGTTGAAAAGGGTGGTGTGGCTCCGCGAGCACAATCCCGGGGCCAGGAGCGTTGCCAGCCCCCGGGCCAGGAATCGCCGCCGGAAGTGAATCTGGGATGGGGCCCCCAGGCTGGGGCCCGAGCACCGTCCGGCCCGGAAACGCCTTCCCCGGGCGCATTCACCTCGGGCCCTGGGTCCCGGGGCACGTTACCGGGGCGCTGACCCGAGCACCCTACTTAAGCCTGCCGGGGAAAGGTCTAATCTGCACACAGTGAATTGTGAGGGCATTTGGCTCGTTCCTTTGTCTATTCCATGCTACGAACCATGGCGTCAACCACCTCTCGAAGGTGTCCTCGCGGTCGCGACCGTGCGGAGGAAAAGATCACACATAAGCATTTCACCCCTACCTCCAGAAAAACTGATCCCGAGGCTAGCCAGACGGGGCACCGGAGCCGCTGGGGCCTGGGGCGCCGCGCAGAGGGGCACCACCACGGCCCCGTGGGCTCGACAACGCCCCGGGCTTAGCACGTGGGGACACGGTAGCCCGTTGGTAGGGAACTGATGATTATGCACAAAACCCAGCCGCCGTACGGGCGCGGCCCGATTATGCCCCCAGGGGGTGAGACTGCCATGAACACAACACACGGAAAAAGACAAAAGGCACGAGACCGGGAAGGATATTAAAAATGCTGCTCAGTAAAGGGTATACACATGGGGGCCCCGGCCAGCGCTGATATTTGGAGAAATCCGGCGCTGGCCCGGGCACACCGCAACTTACAGGATGTGTTTACAGATAAAATTTTGCGAAGATGCTCCCAGGCTTACCGAGCCCGGTCGGGAGACACCGATCACCAGGAAGGGGCCTTCCCACAGGGGGGGAAAGTTTATTTCTTTCTGGCACGTGTGAGGACACGGCGGAGGACTAAGTCCCCGACCTAGAGTGATCAGGCCCGAACCTTACGCTGATGATAGCGCTTGAGGCTCTGCTGGTTAAGAGCGAGGCGCGCGGCCTCGCTGGCGAAGTATACCGGCTTCTGTTGTGTGCGCCCCTACCCCGGCCTGACGGGGGCCGGGAGCACGTACTCAGCTCCCTCGGGAGGGAGCGAGCTCTCGTGGCCGGGGACAGATATGTGCCAGGGACCCGGGGGCCAGGCTGAGATGTGAAATGAGTCGGGACGACCTCCCCGGACCCGCTCTCGCCAGGGCGATGCTGTCCGGGTGATCGCGCCCTGTATGAAATGCCGTGTTGAAGTTGTTCCGAGGGCCACGTCCCCAGACTCGCACTCGCCTTGGCGAGGCTACCCGGGTTCGGGCTCCCCAGAGTCGGGCGCGGGGCGCGGATCCCGGGACATGGACCCAGGACCCCGGGGCCCCGGCTCGAATGTGGTATATATGTGCCCGGGACCCGGGGGCCCGGGCTGAGATGTGGAATGAATCGGGACGACCTCCCCGGAACCGCTATCGCCAGGGCGATGCTGTCTGGGTTATCGTGCCTTGTTGGAGTTGTTCCGGGTGCCGCGTCCCCAGACACGCACTCGCCTTGGCGAGGCTGTCCAGGTTCGGGCTTCTCGGTGTCGGGCGTGGGGCGCGGATCCCGGGACATGGACCCAGGACCTCGGGGCCCCGACTCGAATGTGTCGTGGCTAGGTGGCCAATCCCGGGCCACACATTTGTCGGGCAAGGGGCGCTCGACGACGAGCGCCGCGCTCACCACTTGCGGGGTTGCCGCTATGTAGAGCAACAGGGGCTCATCTTGAACCGGTGCCACGAGGACAGGGGGAGTTGTTAGGCGTCTCTTGAGCTCGTCGAGGGCTTGATCAACCTCATCCGTCTAAGTGAACTGCCCGGTCTTCTTGAGAAGCTTGAAGAGGGGAAGGGCACGCTCCTCTAGCTTGGAGACGAAGCGACCGAGTGCAGGCACGCACCCGGCCAGCTTTTGAGCCTCCCTGAGCGAGCTGTCCCTCCCCGGGTAGCCGGGCCGGACGGTCCTCGGGGCTGAAAGTGATCTGGGCTTCCGACCACTTCGGCCTCCGAGCGGCCGCTGGGCCCGGGGTCAAGGCCAGCAACTCGCGCTTCATGGCTTTGAAGCCACGGCGCGAGGAGCGGACGTGCGCCCCGCCATCGAGGGTGGCGAGGACATTCTCGGGTTCTTAGAACTCGAGAGGTTGCTCTGGATCGGGAGCGGGATTCGGACCGTTGATCGACCTGACCGTTACCCCAAATCGGACCGTCCGCCTAGGGATCGGACTGTCCGAATCACCCCGATCGGGCTTGGCCTGCTGCCGCTCCTACTGGAAGTTCTTGAGCGCTCGGCCAAGTTCTGGACGGCACGGCACTCCGTGAGGTCGTGCGAGTCCGTCTCGTGGACGGTGCACCACTTCCGGGCCGCTACCGGCGACGGCGGCACACGTGCGGGCTTTTGCCGCTTGCCGCCGTTGTTGTCTTGGCGGGCGACGTTGCCCCGGGGGCCGCCCGTGGCTGCCAAGACGAAGTTCTCGGCGGCCTCTTTGCCCTTCTGGCGCTTCCTCCTGTTCCGCCGTGACGCGGAGCGTGAGGACTCGCCACCCTCTCTAGGGCCCTGGTCAGGGGCCTCAGGGCGTGGCTTGTTCCACGCTCGGGCCTCCTCCTTGCGGGCGCAGAGTTCGGCGAGGCTAAACAGCTCGGCTGCGGTCTAGACTTCATGGGTGCCCAGCTTCTCGAGCATGCGCTTGTCACGCACGCCCGAGCGAAATGCGTGGATAACCGCGTGGGGGGCGATGTGAGGGATGGTGTTGCGGACCTGGCTGAAGTGCTGCAGAAAGTGCCTCAGCGACTCGTCCCTGCCCTGACGTAGGGCGTGGAGGTCTGCCTCGGTCCCAGGGCGTGGGAAGGTACACTGGAAGTTTGCCACGAACTGGTGGCAGAGATTCTCCCACGAGTAGATGGACCCCTCGGGGAGGTTCATCATCCAGGAGCGAGCCTGGGCCTTGAGGGCGACGGGGAAGTAGTTCGCCATCACCTTCTCATCGCCGCTAGCCACCTCGATGGCAATGGTGTATATCTGCAAGTACTCCATGGGGTCGATGGCGCCGTCATACTTCTCCGGCAAGCTGGGCCGGAACTTGGCCGGCCAGCGCACCTGCCGGAGGCCTGGGGAGAGCGCCAGGCAACCCGTGCCGTACTGAGCGGGCTCGGGCGACGGACGACGGTTTGCGGTCGGTGGGTTGGAGCTGGAGGCCGGGGCCTCGGGACGCCTAGCGGCGTCCGCGCGCCGTTCACGCTGTCGCTCCAACGTGACCCGGGCGTCTCTTGGGACCGCATCCGGTTTAGCCGGTCACGGAGGTCGCCATGGCCATTCTTGGCCGGAGGCTTGGCGCGAGGCGCCACGCTGCGGACTTGGTTCTGTTTCAGGGCAGGGGGCCGGCCCGCGCTAGATGTCGCGCGGTCGGCACTCCCGGCCCCTGCACTGTTGTTGGCGGCGACCCGGCGATGGGCCGCGCCTACCAGGTCGGCGACTTCGCTGAGCCACCGCCGCTCCCAGCCTCCGCCTCCGGTAAATGCCGGAGGGTGGCGCAGGAGGGCTTCCGCCGCTAGGAGGACTCCCTGTGGCGTCGCTGACTGGAAGTCGAGATGGCGGCGTGTCCGTTCGTGCCTCATGGATGAGGCCGCGGCGGATCCAGCGGGGCACTTGCTGGCTCCCTCCGCAAGGGAAGGGGCCGAGGCCGCACAACTAGGCCGCCGAGGGGCGAGCTCGGCCCGCCGGCCACGCGCCGCGCACCCCCAGGAAGACGGGGAGGGGGAGCGTGGCAGGCTCGCCACTGGGCTAACGTCGCCCGGCGGGGTGAAGCTAATGGACCCCTCGTTGGAGTCCCGCGGACGATGACCTCCTGCCATGGAGCGTGCCGGCGTTGGGGACGTCGGCGTGCCGCCTGGAAGTGAAACTCCCCCTACTTGGCGCGCTAGTTGTCGGAGGACGGAACTCCAACCGCGAGGAGTCTGGGGACCCCCCTTTGAGGTTCGGCCAGGGGAGTTGTTCACAGGACGGCAGCGGCGTCTGGGAGATGATAGTACCTCGGGCGCCGGGGGCCCGGGCTGAGATGGCACGCAAGGGAGACAGGAGAAGTAGACAGGTTCGGGCCGCGCGGAGGCGTAATACCCTACTCCTGTGTGTGTTTTGCTATGTGGGAGATGAATGTGGTTTTGGTGTTACAAGATGTTCTCAGAAGTCGTTCAGCCCAAAAAGCCCCCTTTCCATTGGCCCGGATCCTCCTTTTATAGTCTAAGGGGAGTCCACAGTGTCTAGTACAGGAGAAAGCTTTTCGGTATGGTATGTCTTGTCGCACGCACCCGGCCGCCTGCTGAGCCACGCCGGAGGCGCGTCTCGTCGTTGCCTCGCTCGGCAGCTGCGGTCGGTTGGATTATGAAGATGTTGTCGGCTCAGCACGTCTGGTCGTCGCCTCCCTCGGCAGCTGCGGGCAGCTAGACCGTGAAGATACGACGGCGCACGCCGTCGCTGCCAGGGCATGGAAAACCGAAGCCCTCTGACTGCACTGGGAGCAGGCTGACAGGGGGTCATCATTAGAGCCCACGCGTGCCGACCGGGTGACAGGCGCGACACGCCCCGTCGCCTCGTCATTAATGCGGGTAGTTGGCGAGCTGATCCGCTCGAGTCATGCTCGTGCCCGGGGACAGGTCCCGGGAGCGAAGCTGCGAGCCCCGGGCACGGGAAGCGCGCCCTGGGCCTGGGAATGCCAGAGTGATGCGCCCCGGGCAAGCGCCCCGGGACCGAGCCTGCGGGCCCCGGGATTAGAGGGCGTTACCCGGGGACGCGCCCTAGGACCGCGCCCCAGGACCGAAGCTAAGGCCCCGGGCACGGGGGCGAGACCTGGTTCCAGGAATGCCCTCGGGCCCCAGGGCCCGAGGTGGATGTGGGCGCCGTCACGAGGCGCACGGGAAAAGCGTACCCGGTCCCGGGCAGTACTCGGGCCCCAGGTACTTGGCGGGGAAACAGCCTAGCCGGCCGTCACCGATGCAGAATATGGGCCCCGGAGGAGCTGATGTGGCCGAAGATCCACGCGTCCCCGAAGAATGTGGGACCCCTATTCCCATTTCACCGACAGGTGTAACCGCCAAGCTTGCCAACAGGTTGAAGCCGCACTGAGACGTCACCAATCCAGGGCGGCACGGGTGGTGATGAAGCCGACCGTGGAAGCCGCCACCATACAGGCTGCCGTGGACGCTATTGACGTTGTCCACGCCCGCAACGTAGCCCCCGTTGTGGCACCACCACCACCCCCAAGAGGCAACTTCATCTCCACCGGTCACAGATCCACGCCGACGCGCCGATGGCCGTGGGCGGAGCATGAGGTTCGTCCTCCAATCCCTACGGCCCGCGCACGGGTGCGACATCAGTGGCACACGGCGACCCTGCGCACGACTTCCTTCGTCGCGCTGCCCGTCGCCATTGTGCCGCCCGTTGTTCGTGTTGCCGGCGGCACATTGTGCGGAGTGAAGATACCGCGCATGGCCTCCTCTGTCGCGCCGCTCGTCGCCGGACCGCCGACACCGCCAGGCGCCCATGCCGACAGAGGCAAACCGGGAAGGAAGACGACGGCCTAGGCCGCCGATGTGCGCCGGACCTTGGCGGCTCGGCGTGGTGCTCGCCCCCTCTACTGCCGGTGAGTTCACGCCGGCGCCGCGGCGAACCGCCGCCCCGGCCTCTACCGTCCGTCGCCGGCGCACAAGAAAACTTCAAATGGATTCATCGAGGAGGAAGAAGAAGGGGACTTCTCTTCGAGGGAGTCATCCTCCTCGGCCTGAGGGAGTCGGGATGGCGCAGGGAGGGTCGGCTCCTCGCCGGCGGCGGTGTTGGCCGGCCGCGCCGGCTAGAGGAGCCGCGCCCCACACATGGTGACGGCGGCGGCAGTACCAGGGGAAGGCGGCGGCTAGGGTTGGCCCCTCTCCCCCCGACTCCTTCAGCCCCTTAGTGGGCCGGCCGACAGCGGCCCATCCCCACCCCCCCGCGCGCGCGCTCAAAGAGGCCGAAAGGCCAGCAACGCCCAGGCCCAGGTTTTGTTTATTTGCAGTTTTAGGCCCTATAGTTAAATAAAACTGTAAAATACCCTTTTGTTTTTATGTTTAAGTCCCTATACTTGTTACTAATCGTAACAGTTTTGTTATATTTATAATCCAGACCCTATGAGTATTGGATTTTATGTAAATGTTCAAAGTGGATGTCCATGTGCATTCCCAATAACATTTTACATATTTGGGACTATTATTTTATTACAGTTAATTTATTTTCTCACAATTTAATTATCGACCATGTTTAAATTCTGCAAATTATTAATTTTTGCAAATTTAAATTTCGAATTCCTATTAATTAAGTTATTTTACTTAATTCCATTGGAATTTATATGAATAATATCACTAGAAATTCCTCCATTGATTATTGAAAATCATGACAATGGCAACTACTATAAAATAGTTGTAGATTATACCACCGACATCTACTACAATACTTTGTAGATTATGTCAACGGTATCTATTACAACACACTTGTAGACTATGCCTTTTGGCATCTACTACAACATTTTGTAGATCATGTCTTTTGGCATCTACTACAATTTTGTAGATTATGCCCAAATTAACGAGGCAACTCGTTTAAAATTTGGTGTTTACCACCAAGACATGATTTTCGATAAACATGAATATAACTCAAAACTATGGAGACTAAGACATCTACTACAAATTTTTGTAGATTATGCCATTAGCAATGAGACACCTCGTCCATACAGTTATATTCCATACTTGAGGTTTACGGTATTATGGATGCAAGACACATCTTGTATTCAGATATTTGCATATTATTACAACCATTACCATACAAAATTAATTTACTCCTTGTAAATTAATCAATTCATGGTATTCCTTATATAGGACTAAGATGGCCGCCAAAGAGTTTGAGATTCTCGCTCTTGATGGCCACAACTACCCTACATGGGCAATGGATGTCAATGTCAGCCTAGCCACTCGGAGTATGTTGATAATGATACTTGATCCTCCTGAAGGAGACGATCCGCCTAATATTGCTGCTAATGTGATGTATACTGTCTTATATATTATAACAAGTCATATACATCCAGATTTAAAGGCGGAATATCTCTACGAGGAGAATCTACGAAACCTATGGTTAGCCCTCAAAAATAGGTATGAACAGCAGAAAGCTGTGATACTTCTAAAGGCTACCTATGCATGGACACATCTCCGGCTACAAGATTTTAAGACAGTTGGAGCATACAATCATGCCCTTCATAACATTTGCTCAAAGTTGCGGTTTTGTGAAAAAGAAACCACTGATGTGGAGAAGATAGAGAAGACACTCTCTACCATGCTCCCCGCAGACCGGGTCTTACAGCACCAATGGCGTGCTGCAAATTACCAAACATATTCTGATCTGATGCACGTAATAACTCAGGTTGAAAAACCTGATGAACTCCTGTTAAGGAATAATCAGCAACGCCCTGTTGGGGCGGCACCCTTGCCTGAAGTACATACGAATATACATGATCAGAATAAACCGAAGTTCGATGGTAATAGAAACCATCCAATGAACTTCAGGGGTAAATGCAAACGCAACAGGAAGCAAAGATTTTGTGGATACCAAAAGGGGAAAGACAATTTCAAGAACAAAAATAAATCTGACATTTGTCAAAAGTGTGGCTGTCACAGCCATACAACTAAGAAATGCCGTACCCCCAGACATCTTATCAACTTATACCTTCAGTCTGTGGCCAAAGGCAAGCCTGCTCAAGTCAAGAGGATTGAATCACACTTCAACCTCCAAACCGACAAACACCAGTGGAGCAAGCTGTTCTCAGAAATTTCTAGAGGAACTCAAGAGCACTCGGCCTCTCCTCAGCAGGGTGAACCCATGACCAATGACAACATGCTTGTGGAGTTTGTTTCACAAGATTATTTGGAGACCTTATATAGTCTCCCAATAACATAGATACTATGTTAATTATGTTCTAGTATGTGTTATAATAATACTAAGTTGTCATCTATATTGGTATGTTAAGTATGCTATAATAAAGTATACCGAACATATTCAGTATTGAATAAATGTTTGTACATAGTCTATATATCTGACAAGAATTTCATATCAAATTCTTTCTATATATAGATTTACGGGATTCAATCCAATAGAGGAAGAGTTATGCCTTGTGGACAGTGGAATCACAAACTCTATACTTTGGGACATAAAATATTTCTTGACTCTTACAAAGAGACAAGGAAGTGTTTTGACAATCGCTGGACGCGATGCAACGATAGTTGGCTCTGGTCGTGCCTCTATCACGCTCTCAATGAGTACTAAGTTGATAATCGAGGATGCAGTATTGTATCCCGATTCTACTGGTAATTCAATAATTATAGAGAATATCCGTTAGAATGGTTTTTAAACTGAAAATCAAGATGACAACATAGAGGAATATCTCATTTTAACAATAACGGATATGACAAACAAGTATTAGAAAAGATTATATCTTTATCCTCTGGATTGTACTACATAAAACCCGTACAACATATTGCGTACATGATAATTTTCCAGGATGTTTACACATTCCAAACTTGGCATAATCGTCTTGACTATCCCACCATAAGGGATGATACGGAAAAATATCAGCAACGCTAATGGTCAGATTTTCCCACAATACTCGGATTTTATGTGCACTATTTGTGCCATAGGGAAATTAATTTCGAGGACCCTCTTACCTCAAAATTAGATCTGAGCTACTGAAAATTTCTTGAACACATTCAAGATATCGACGTGGCTCCATACATCCATTGTATAAACTGTTCAGACACTTCATGGTTATAATTAACACATCTACATGATGGTCCGACGTGTGGATTTTATTCACACAAACCATGTATGTGCCAAATTAGTTGCTTCAAATTATTAAATATGAGCATGGTATCCTGAAGATCGAATTCAATCCATTCGAATGGACAACACCGCTGAGATTTTACTAAAAATGCTTTCAATGACGATTGTATGCTAATATGCTCAGCACTACTGATCCATTTGTCTATGCACAAAAATAGATTAGCAGGGTCTCTCACTCATCAGAGAATGAAGCTCATGACAAGACCATTACGAAATTACAATTAACCAACCTCTAGTTGGTGACATGTGGCCTTACACACCGCATCATTTCAAATTCATTACATTACAATCATACAGCTCCTCCATGCAGTTTGTACATGGAAATTTGGCCTCAGCCAAAGATTTCCCATCTGCGAATCGGCAACGTTTTGTACGTACTGATATCACCACCATAGCATACATCATTAGGCAGTGAAGACCAACATGAGGTATCATTATCCGTCTATCATAAATACATCATGTCTTTCCACAGGGGATTAATAAACAACCCGTGTGCTATTCACATTGAGGACAATTTCAAGCATTAGGGGGAGATATATACCACATAAGAGAATGTCAGGAATTAAAAGAGATGTCAAATATTAACATTCCATCCTCATACCACGTACCAAAGAATCTGAACCAAATAGTTCAGAAAACATCTTTATATATTGCAATATATTGCAAATATTCTGCCAAAAACATTTACTTGTTATAGGTATCATAAAATCCACAACAAAAGAGTGGAGGTACCAAAACAAAACCACTCAACTCCCGGAATGAAAAATAAGAGGGGGAGAAGTATGGTCATAAGGGATACAGCTTTTTGAAAACTTCCGTGGACATAGAGGAATATCATTCCTCCAATCAGTAAATGCAAATCAACATCAAGTTGATTAACACTATATGGATAATTTACTATCCAAATGCCTTTGGATGTTTATCATCCAAAAGCCCAGCAAAAATTGTGCACAAATTTCAAGTGCTGGGTCATAGGAATGCCCTAACTCTATTGTTTTAGGAAATAACATTGAGTTCAAAAGGGTTGATATTTTCACAAGCTATATTGATTCCATTGAATCAATCATACAAAGACAACAAATTGTTGACATATACTCCTCAAAATTGTTTTACACCTTTAACTGGATCCAGACCAAAAGTCTTAGCAGAGTGTGTTAAAACACTCAAATTGGGTCAAATCAAATGTGGCAATTAAGGAGAATTGTTCTCACTAAACAATGGAAAGTATTACCATAGTAATACATTTTTCTCATGTCTTCCTTACGGAAGCGAAGTGGTGAGATCGTGAGAGCTTGTAGCACATGGTTCAAATGCAGGAGACCAAGCATAGCATACCGTTGGTATGTGTGGAAATCACGTTTCCATATCTAATTATTGGCAGATCAAATGAGTTTGATAGATTCGGACAACCAAGTTCCACTATGAGACCTCAACTATTCTGTAATCAGAATTACAAATCGCCGGCAAATATTATATTGTATTCACTCAAGTCACCCTATGATTTGAACAGTCAAATATTGTGGTATAACCCCCTGATTATGGAGTTCCTGTCCATAAAAGGTAATCCAATCAGAATGATTCGCACTATGTGTGTTCATAAAAAAATCTCTATTTGGAATATTTCCTAATCATTCTACAGCACATATTCTTAACATACATCAGAACACCAAAATAAACAGCAATCAATCTTAGGAACAATTTTCTCACTAGAGAAATTGACCTTTAAGATGGATTCTGAGATGAAATATTTGGTTAAGACGAAATTACGCTTGAGTCTATAACTTAAGCATATAAATCAGTCCATCAATATCCTATTGATATTGTCAACCAGTATCTAGATGATATTGGACAATCATATCTATAAACACTTGTGGTCATTCAATCTCTAAAAATGGATCAATATCCATTTAGACCCAGGGATGATATACTCTAGTACCATTAAAGCGCTAATGTATCATGCATATTGCAACAGGCCTGAAATTGCATTTGCAGATACCTTATTAGCTTAAAGTAGTGCAACTCCAATAATACTATTAGGTGGGAGTCAGAAAGGATATCCATAGATATCTTTGTGGCACAAAATATCTTGATTCATCATCTGATAAATCAACCTAAGACCATAGTGAGATATGTACAAACTGGCCAACTAATTCCCAGAATGCCAGATCATGTACTGATTTCATAGTGGTATAGTTTTCTCATAAGAGTCATCAAAATAGACTCCGTTGGTTACTTTCACCCATCATTCCGAAGTTTTACATTCATATGAATGCTTCGTCGAGATTCATCACACTGCAATAGTCATGTAATATTGATTCCATTTGAATCATCTACCATTATCTACAAAAAATAATAATGCTTACGTTGATCAAATGCAGATAGGTGCATAAAGAGTAATATCATCAAGCATATTACTCCTAACCTATTTCACCTATATCAATTACGTGAGAGTGGGGAAATTAGTATCTTGGAAAGTCCTATGACAATCTCATGGACCGATTTACTACATCCTTACCAACTTCCACATTTTTTCGAAATATATTCAAGAGATTGGTATGGGACGATTATATGACTTGCAAGAATCAGGGGAAGTAATCTCCTAGATTATAATTGTTCAAAGCAATATTGTACTCTTTTCTCCTCTTATGAGTTTTTCCCTACTAGGTTTCTTATAGAAGGTTTTTAATGAGGCAATATATCAACGTAGATATATATCATATCTCTATTTTTCCCACAGGGGTTTTTAAAGGGATATCAATGATATATAATAACTTCTTATATTTTTCCTATATGATTTTAGGGGAAGTTATCCTTTATTATGATCCAATGATCATAATCAAAGTACTGAAATTCTTACATGAGTTTTTCCTTTCTCAAGTTTTCTCAAAGAGAATTCACATATATGCCATACCATTTTTCTTCTTGTATTTTCCCACTAGGTTTTAAAGGAGTTTTAATGGTATATCTACAGAATGGTTTCTCCTCAAATTTTTCCCACAGGGTTTTTTGTGGAGTTTTCTAAATGATCACTCAAGGATGATTACCAGATGACAATTGATCAAGGGGAAGTGTTACCAGTGGCGAATCCAGGATAAAAATGGAGGATGGGCTCGAAGTCTACGTTTAAGTCTAAGCCAAAGTCAATACATATATCATCAATTAGAAAAATATACAGAAGAAAGGAGTACCTTGTCTAGGTGTCTTAGGTAGTAAAAAGAGAATTCTTTTAGACCTTAGCAAAGAGTGAAGTGAGCACTGAGCATCCACCTCTACATATAAATTAGCAAAATTAGTAACAAATGAATGTAGGAGTAAACAAGTATTAATGAAAAGAAATAACATACCACTAAGTCGAAGCGATTCGTTCACGAGGCAAGGATACTTTACGGGTTTTCAAGGCTTGGAAGCGCTTCATGATTATATCGTTATCGATACTTTTGAATATCTCTCGCTCAGTGTAGCATACCATCAAATCATTAAGCCAATCATCTGATATCTTATTGCGCAAATCTGTCTTGATAATATTCATTGCTGAAAATATGTGCTCAACAGATGATGTTGCAACAGGGAGAATCAATGCCAGCTCAATGAGACGATACACTAATGGGAAGTTTCTATGTTTTCTAGTTTCAACCATCAGCTGAGCAAGACTTGAAATATCATGACATTCATTAAATTGCTCACTTCTCTTAACATTGAGAATGAAGGTTTGAAGCTGACTTCTTAGCAATAACTGGTCAGCTATTGAAAAATCTTCAGCATAAATCTCAGCAAGTCAAACAAGCTTGTTAACATCAAACTTAGAGAAGGAGTTTCTTGGATCAAGGCAAGATATACATACCACTAGCTCGGAGGAGACTTCATTGAAGTGATGATTCATTTTATGTAAAGTTGCATCAATAGCGACATTGAAAATGTTAACTTTGTAATAATGATATTGAGTCACTTTGTGTTTCCTCCGAACAGATTGACCCATAACTCTAATGAGATCATCCATGTTTGGCACATCAATCTCATATTGACTTGCTCGAACAATGGATCCCATCCATTGTCCCTCATATCTTGTAGGTGCTCTTTCACATCTAAGATCAAACCCATAGCTTCAACAACATCTTGATCTTTCCTTTGCAAAGATTTTGATAGCTCATTTGTGATGCTCAATAAAGATATTAAGAAATACATGATGAATACAAATTCAAAGCACTCCATCTTCTTTGCCAAACCTGCAGCTCCACCATGACTTGAGTGCTCACGAGCATCTCCACTTGTAATTACTAGAACATTCACCACTGCCTCCCACATTTGGTATATACGAAGCAAAGTTTTCAGATGTGATCCCCATCGAGTATCTCTAGGTCTAACTATGGATGATTCTTGATGCAGTCCTGTCCTAGCTGAAATCTTTCCCTTCTCTAACTTGTCCAACAACACATCTTGATGTTTAGCAAGTAATGCATCTTTTCTCTTGCAAGATGCACTAACTTGAGTCACAATCAAGGGAATATAGTTGAAAAATTCAGCAATAGATGTACTACTTTGGGCAACAGTGACACAACAATCAATTGCAATTGATGGGCAAAGCAGTAAACATAGAAAGCATATGGACTCTCACCCCTAATTGGTTTCTGCAGGCCATTAAATTCATCTCTCATATTTGAAGCTCCATCATATCCCTGCCCACGTAGCCTAGAAATAGGTAAACCATGGAGGGAAAATACCTGAACCAAATACTCCTTCAATGCAGAAGATGTATAATCTGATATATGCTTAATTGTAAGAAACCTTTCCATGATCATTCATGAATCTACAGCCAAGACAATGAGGAATTAGAAGGTTAGAATGATAGAACAATGGAATAATGGATAAATGGTACAAATAAAACACTAGATTTACAACTAACCTCACAATTACTACCATCTGCTCTTTTATTGATGAATCTCTAGCCTCATCAATAAGAACCAAGAAATTCTTATCCCCAATCTCACCCTTAATCACATCCGTGACTTCTTGTGCACAGCATTTTGCAAGATCCTTTTGAATCTCTGGACAAATCATAAGTGCATTCCCAGCTCCTTTGTCAAATGCCTCCTTCACATCATCCTTCTTATCTTTGTACCAATCCAACATTTCCTTGAAATTTTCCTTATTTATGGAAGTAGATGATTCATCGTGTCCACGAAAGGCTTCCCCTTGTGATATGAGATATCTTGCACAATCTAAAGAAGCAGTCAAGTGTATTTTGTATGAAATTTCATACTCCTTAGAGAAAGTAACAATTTTTTTAGAAACACTTACTCATTGGTTCTTAAAGTCAACACATTCACCCCTTGCAATGTTGTGAAAATTATTTGGACCACCAACATGTTTATTAAAACTATCCAAAGCTGTTTTCCAACGACTGAATCCCTTCTTTGAAAAAAAAAATCATTTCCAAATGTGTTGGCTTGTGCTGATTCTTGAAAAGAAAAACAATAGAAACAAAAATACAACATCCTTTTCCACACTATATTCCAACCAATCAAATTTATCGAACCAATTCCGTTGAAAGGATCTCCAAATCTTACCATCTAATGTTTTTGGAAAATTATGCCCATGTGCTCTATTAGGACCATTCAACAAATATGCCCTCCTCACTTGATCTCTAATTTCAGGAGCATAATCATCTATTTGTATTCGTTTTGCTGGATCGGCAAAAATTTTATTAGGATCAAATTCTACTCGATGCCTTTTTGGTCTATTTGTGCTCTCATCAGTTTGGGGTGTGTCACTTGAATTGCTAGTATAGTAATTAAGCAATGTTGTTTTCTTCTCCATTGCAATTTGCAGATCTACCAATAAATTTTATAAATTATAAATCCCCTAAATAGACAAATATATTAGAGAGTAGAGACTAGAAATCTAGAATTAAAAAGATTGAAACAGATTAAAAGAATCTCACTGACTCTATTGCCTTTGGAGCTGGGCCGCGCTTGCTGCTTGCGCCTGCTGCTGCCTGCCGTCGCCGCCACGCCGTGCTGCTGCTTGCCGCCACCACGCCGCCGCCGCCGCTGCCTGCAAACGCACACGCAAGGGAGTCCCCAACCCTAAATGAGTCAACATATTAATGGGCCTGAGTGACGGTTTTCCAAATGGGCCAATCACTTATCACGATCGCTGCCCCTGTTCTTCTTCTTCCTAGCTCCCGACGGCTCCTTTCTTCCTCCTCCATCCATCTATAATTTAGATATCATATATACTTAAAATTTTTTTACAAAAATCAGAGGGTAGGCTAGAGCCTGATGAAGCCTACCCCTTGGATCTGCCCCTGAGTGTTACAACCCATTTAACATGTGATCAAATTGCCCACGAAAGCACCTGTTCATGAGGGGACATGTCCCTCCCGAACCAACCCAACTGTTGGCAACAATGCATCTGATATCCCTTCACACAGTATATATATGTATTTACTACAGTTGAATCAATCCAAGGAACCAAAGAGATCATCATTATCTCCATTCCTAATAGTTCCTACTCTGCTAGCTGCAGCACTCTTGGCCATTCATTGGGCTGCTCTGCATGCTCATGTATGGCTGCACCCATCTCTCTTCTTCTCTCTTCTCCCATACATTTTATTAGCAATCTTTAAACTATTTTTTCTTTCAAATTATTTATTCGATCTGCAATCTAATTATACTGTTATATTTGTTGCAATTAAATCTTTATAACGAGATCTCGCATGATTATATTTTGATGAAAAAATAAATGATTACATTATTGATTGAAACATTTTTATAACATTTATGAAACATTTTGAAACATTTTGAAACATCATAAAGATATTTGATGAAACATCCAAAGAACACCACGTGCAATAATTACAAATAAAGTAGTGAAACATCAAATAAATACTTATTAAAACATCTAAAAACAACACCTGTAACATTTGTAAATGAAACCACTAAAACATCAGAAAATACTTCTATCGGTGTGTACACCAGTCGTGGGGATACGGAGGGATCTCCTTTGTGAGTTCAGCCGAGGAAGGAATGTGTTCGATCTGGTGTAGGTAGTTGCTAGAGTTAAATGAGATAAAAGAGTTATATAGGTTCGGGCCGCACGTGGCGTAATACACTACTCCTGTGGTGTTCTTGGTTGTGAGATTGCTTCTAAGTGAAGCTTACAAGATTTAGGCTCTGAGAGGTTTTCCTGAGTTGTTCGTTCCCGGTTTGTTCGGTCCGATCCCCGGGATCGCCCCTCCCTATGGCCTTGGCTCTCCTCTTATAATTCTTGAGGAAATACCAAAGTGGTTGCACATGGGAGTTAGAGAATTTGGTATGCTTGGTCACATCTTGCACTGTCCGGTGGGCCCGGTCGCTTGTCCTCTAGGGGCCTCCCTCGGAGTAGAGTATGAAGAGGAGCAATGATTGCTCGCCACGTGTCTTGTTCTATTCGTTGCCCCACTGTTTGCCTCTTGCCAAAGTAAGAGAGAGCATAGTGAGCCGGAGCAGGTGGTGCGGTAGTCAACCACGCCGCTTGCCAGCCCAAGCTCCTTTCAGAAAAAGGGTGATGATGGCATTCGATGTGGGGTACAGAGCCGTCCTATCCCTCATGCCTCACACCTGGTAAATATACGTCTCGTCACCCTTAATAGGAGAGATGTGGGACGACCGAAGCGATGCAGCATGCTCCGCCGTGTCGCCATTAATGCATCTATCTCCGCGCACTCCCCAAACTATTTGAGGATAGCCAAGCTCAGGTGCAGTGTTAGGCAATGCCCTGGGCGTGGCCTGCCGAGGCCACGAGCTCGAGAGACGCCCCAAGCTTACCCCGTGGTGGCGCAAGCTCACGAGCATCCTTCTTTGACCTAGGGGATCTCAGGTATATCTTCATAAGGCGAGTTACACGCGGCCCTTGAAAACATGATGACGTGGCACCAAACAACAGGTGATGAGAGCCCTGATTCCCATTCACTAACAACTTCAGAAAAATTCATTGAAACACGAAAACTCCATGTGCAACATTTGGAAAAATCCACTAAAACACGAAAACTTTAAATGTGTAACATAATCAAATTCTAGATGAAATATTTGCTTCTTATGTTTGAAACCTCCAATTTTAACGATTGAAATATTTAAATTTTTTTATTAGAATATAATGATGTGAGTAGTTGTTGAAAATTGATTATGATGATGAATACAATAGTATAAACATATCTTAGATAGGATGAATAATTTAGGAGGAAAGATCATTTAAATTATGCTAAAAGGAGCTTTTCTTCATGCATATAACATGCAATCCTATACTACCACAGAGAGAGGAATAGAGGGAGAGAGAACGCTCTCCACCGGGAGTCCGATCTCTTCAAAAAAGCGAACACCCACTCAGCTAACTAAATGTATCCATATGTACATATGCACTTGTACATATTCTCTCTCTCCTTCTCTGGTAGTATAGGACTGCATGTTACATGCATAAAAAAAACTCCATTTTTAGCATGATTTAAATGATCTTTCCTTCTAAATTATTCATCCGATCTCAAATCTGTTTATACAGTTATATTTGTCGTAATTAAATCTTTTCAACAGTTACTCACGTCGTTATATTCTGATGAAAAAAATTGAAATATTTCAATCGTTAAAATTTGATGTTTCAAACGTAAGAGGCAAATGTTTCATCTAGAATTCGATTATGTTGCACATTTAAAGTTTTTGTGTTATAGTGGGTTTTTTTGAATGTTGCACATGGAACTTTCATGCTCCAATGGATTTTTCTGAAGTATTTTCTGATGTTTCATTGGTTTCATTTGCAAATGTTTCATATAGTGTTTTTAGATACTGCAATAAGCATTGTCTGATGTTTCACTACTTTATTTGCAATTGTTGGACGTAGTGTTTTTTAGATGTTTCAGCAAATATTTTTATGATGTTTGAAGATGTTTTATGTATGTTATAAAAATGTTTCAATCAACAATATAATTATTTATTTTTTATCAAAATATAATCATCGTAAGATCTCGTTGTAAAGATTTAATTGTAACAAATATAATGGTATAATTATATCGCAAATCGGATCAATAATTTGAGAGAAAAAATAGTTTAAAGATTGCTAATGAAGTGTATGAGAGGGGAGAGAAGAATGAGATAGATGGGTGCAGGTATACATGAACATGCAAAGCAGCCTAAGGAATGAGCAGAAGTACTGCAACTAGCACAAAAGTGATGTCCGATTTTTTGTATTTCATCGGACAACCGAGGTCTAGCAGCACCCTTTTATTTAAAAATCTTCCTTCAGGGACCATACTAAAACGTGAAAAAGAGATGGATTATGTTGCAGTTTTGTTACCAGCTCCAATAAAAGATGCATACGCACAACCCTTATACTTCACACGCACGTACATACATATGATCTTTAACGCATTCTCAAAGAGACATAGACTAATAATAAATCTCTAATACCACTAAAATCTTACTAAAAGTGTAGTCCGTGTACATAATATTTGTCGTTAGATGCAAGTACGTACTCCTACAGTGTATTGGAGGAGAAAAGAAAAAAAAATCAAGGGAGATGGCAAGTAACCAATTACTAGTACATATGTGCAGTAGACGGCCGCCCCAGGAGTCCAGGACAGAGGCTGATCAAATCGTTCCCTGGCACGCCGGCTTCTAGTAGCCTTTCTCGCCGTGGCATGTATGGTCCCCGCCCGGCGCACGTCTCCGGCTTGATAATTCCGGCACGTACTTGTTTGGACGCAGCGCGATGGCACGTAAGCACGTATAGGCGTCGTCAGTTCAATGGTTCGTTGCCTCGTGCATCGGGCCGCGGCTTTAAAATATAGGAGCAGGAGCGGCAGCCAGCCATCTGCTCCATCACCTCTCGTCTCCATCGTGATATTTTTCCGCATGTGTGATTGGCCGCACGGCCAGCTGACGCGATAGGAAAAGTACTCTCTCCCTCCCCATGTTTTTAATATTTAACATTGATATTTAAATATACGTTTAATCATATATTTTATTTAAAACTTTATATAAAATATAAAAAATAAGTTATATTTAAAATATATTTATTAAAAAAATTACAATAAAATAAATGATAGTTATATAATTTTTTTAATAAGACAAACGGTTAAATATATGTCCCAAAATTAACTGTCTTAGCTTAGCTTGACAGTGAGTAAAGATTAAAAAAAAGATCATATAAAACAGGATGAATTATTAGTGCATGATTAATTGAGTTTTATTTATTGCAAACTTGAAAAATTAATTTATATGATTTTTAAAATAACTTTTATATAGAATTTTTTTTTAAAAAAATTACCGTTTAACAGTCTGATAAACGTGCTTACGAAAAATGAGAAAAGTTTTTAACTAAACACTCGTATTGGAACTATGCCTTAAATGTTAAAAACGGGAGGGAGTGCTGGGGTATGAGTAATAATGAGAGCACGTTGAATTGATCCTGCCATCATGGACTGACATGTAATACAGTTGGTGTCCTGACTAGCTGCAAAAGCTTGCTCAGACGACGTGGAATACTACAGGCCTTGTATTCTTGAACCCAGGTGCAACTTCCGTATATGGTCTATCCGCATGAACAAATGTTATGGAGGCTCCAAGGACCCAAGCTGACTGAACCCGGGCGAGCGTGCTGTTCTTTGTGGTTTGTCTGAAAATCAATAGAATAGTGTTTATAGTTGCAGCCACATATTTTCATTGAGACAATGCGATCGACTGAATATGTTGCATCGATCGTGTGAGATTTGAAGCACAGTTCATTCTCTCGCTGTTTTGGAATGTTGGATCTTGGGTTAACTTGAAGGGATATGAGAGAATCAAAGCCGTTGTTAACGTAAGACACGACGTTAGCAGAGCAACCAACATAGCGTACATCCTCGGTCCTCTGTTATACACTTATACTACTACTATTATCATGCGTACGGTTGATTTGATGTCTGGATTGGCCAATGTCTCTCCTGGGTGGTGAGATGCCCTTACGTGGACTCATACACCAAGTACGAATTATCCACCGGGAGAAAAAAAGACATATCCAAATTCGTCGCGTAGCATTGATTTTTTTTATAACTAGTAAAATACCTGTGCTGATGGAGGTATGTGACCTAGTGTATAAATTAACTTACTCTTACTCTTTCTGTTTTCTATAGATTAGCTACAATGCCCCCGAGTGTATATTCGCTCTAACCGTCTAGCCTGAGCCTGGCAGGTCCGACTGCATTGGCGTCGTGCCTCTCCCCTAGGTCACCTACCGTCACGGCAGCACAAGACCTCCCTCCCCTTTGGAGAAGCTCAATCCTCCACAGACAACCCCACCGATTTTATCCGATTCTTGGTTGTTTATTCAGAGAGATTTCTATTTTGATTGAACAACGCAAAAAAGAGCATCTTGGGGCAGGGCCTCTCGTCTATGGCTATTCTTGGGTGGCTTAAGGAGGCCACAGGCCGACGGTGCCGAGTGGCATCTCCTAGCGGGTAAAGGTATTTTTTTTCGAAATACAATATAGCCATAGACGCACAAATAAAGAAGACACATTTATAAGTGGATAATAACAAAAATCTCCTGCATTTGTTAAGAAAAAACATAGAAGTTCATATAACATTTTAATCACATTATGCATCCTTGTACCATAAAATTTTTTTTAATCAGCAGCAACGGTTCTACCTTATGTTTTTATCCACTCACATGATTATAAGAAGATATCGATATAACTTTAAAATAAAATTATGCTGTACATGCTATTAAGTTTGTTACTATAATAAGTTTATTTTTTTAATTAGGTCATGTAATATTAATTTTATTTATTATTTTCTATTCTGGATTTTTAGTGATTTAATGATTTTAATTTGGAATTTGTGTTGGAATTTGCAAAGACAAGGAAGTGTTCTCTGGACTTCACGTAACAATGGGCCTACAACCTAGCTATCTTTACGGATTTTATCAATTTTGGCTAATATTTTAGCATTTGGTTTTAAACATTTTAGGCCATCGAAGAATAGTCACCAAATAGTACTTCCGCTAGGCACCTTAGGCTCTTGTACACACATGAAATGAAACAAAAGAAGTTTACCGGCCTAGCGCCCTGACAAGTGGGTCCCTAAAAAATGTTGAAATACTCCAGTTCCCAGTCAGCCACGAGTCCAGAAGTCCTCGACCACATGAAAATCCAATTCCCTAATCTAACCCCCTCAGATCCAAGCACGGCGCCGGCGGCCATGGCTCACGCTGACGCCACCTTTTCAGGCTCCACCGCCTACCCTTCCTCTCTGGCCATGGGACACAGTCCCTCGTCATTAGGGTTGAAAATTGTCGAAAACGGTCAGAAAACTATCTCTCCTATTTTTATTTTCATATTTTTTTTCTCGGAAACGAAAACGAAATGATAAATTCGAAAACAGAAATGATATCGGTACTATCCGTATTTCAAAAACGAAACTATCAAAATGAAAATATACCGATATCAGTCGGAAGCCGAAAGTTCATATCAGAAACAACGAACAATAACATCAGATATTTAACTATGTATGACCATATAAATTCATTCTCGTATCATACCATTTATGATTTATTGAGCACATAAGAATAATATCATGTTATTCATGATTTATTGAGCATATAAATATAGCCTCACAACGCAGCTATGCTATGATCACATAATAAAAAATGAAATAAGTTGATAGTTAATATTGAACTTTGGAGTCTGGAGACAGAAGACTGGACTGGAGATTGGAGAAAGGCTTTCGGAAATTTGCCAGAAATTTCCGGAAATTACCAGCCCAATATGGTTACCGACAAAACAGTCAAAAAAATAGCTCTTCCGTTTTCGTTATTGTTTCCAATAAATATTACTGTTTTCATTACTTATTACCGAAAATTTTCGATACCGAGGAAAACAGTCGGTAAGAAAAAAAAACGACAGCGGTAACGGTTGAGATTATCCGTCCCATTTTCAGCCCACTTGTTAGCCGCATTGGTCGAGCCATCTCACTGGGCTCCAGGCTTGAGCTCTGCTGCCACGTCCTCCAACCGCCAGTGTGCCACCTCCCCGTGACCGAAGAGGCAAGACAAGCGGCCGATTATTAGCAGCATCCTCGCCAGATCTGGTTCATTTCCGTTTCTTGTTTTTTTTCCCAATATGTTTAGCTCTTCAGCCAACAAGAAGATATTCCATTCTTCTCTGTTTTTCCGTTTGAAAATCCTTTTTGATAGCCAAGAATGGTTCTAATCATTCCATCAATAAAGGTGTTGTATTCATATGGTTATGGACATGGACATAGATTGAACGGAGCATACAGACGTTGTGGACGCACGCGAAGACATTGAACCAGATACTGGCTGCGCGGACGCACGGTCGAAGATGCAAGCGAAACGGACGAAGGCGACAAACAAATCACTCCGTACTTTTATAATAATAGAGATAGAGATATAATCACCACGGAGGCACGGAGCCGAGCATTATGCCAATCAAAACCTGGCTTTCGAGGGGCATCAACACGTAATAGATCGGCTGCGATCTCCTGGTCTTTTCACTCTCATCTATCCGTAATCAGATCAGATCCTCTCACCCAAAAAGGCGCAAATCATACCACGGATCGGATCAATCAGGCAGACGATATTCCGAGCCTTTTGGGGGCATTTTTCTACGTGTGACGGTGTGAGTGTGAGGCCAAGCAATGCTTATGACGCAACGTCCCAACGCGTCCCAACCGTCAGCGTCCGCTCGCAGACGCGCGCGGCGACGAGGCTTTGCGTTAGGGCCACGACACGCCGCGCCGGAAGCTGCCAGGTAGAGCAGGGCACGACAGCGACGCACGCCACGCGACCCGACGCGGGCGAGGGAATCCGTGCGCGCCGCGATGATGGTGCAGGGGGGCGACGGGAGGCAACGTGTTCGGTGGCCGCGGCGCCGGGACGAGATTTGCTGTCACGGAGATCACGCTGCTGGGCTGTGCTGATTCTAGGATGGCAATGGGCCTCCATCCCCGACGGGTAAAACATCCATTAGGATATATAAAATGGAATAAAATTAATCTCCATGGACTGTTACGGATGAAAAAAGCCTCTCCCCCGATCGGTGGAGCGGGGTGGGGACGTTCCCTAGCCCCCGTCCCTATGTACCCCAGGGTCCCAGTATCTAGTTCGCACTAGCAAGCAACAACCCTATATCGAGATCTGTGGCCAGGCGGCAGCCACTAGGAGCGGCGGGTCCATGGGTTCGAGCGACAGCCACTAGCCGCCAGCTGTCTTCCAGGCCACCACCGCCGCTCTGGTTCCAAGCCACAACGGCGCCACACGGCCACAGGCATCACGCTCGCTCCGGTCGTCGCCCCCTTCCCCTCTCTCTTGGTGCCTGAACGCTCCCCCCTCGGTACCTACTCGCCCACCGTTAAATCAAGCTGCGCGGCGCCGCCCCGTCGCCGTCATCAACTAAGCCGTGCCGCCGTCGACTCCAAGTAGCGCGGCCATCAACTCAAGTCTCCAAGTAGCGCTGCCATTGCTAACTCAAGGCCTCCCTCGATTCCCTTCTCTAGGCCACCGCTGATTCAAGGTTGCCGCCGTCTCCTTCTTCAGGCCGGTCGCCGCCATCGTCAAGACTCTAGGCCGCCGTCTCTTCGGTGCACATCTAGGCTGCGCCGCCACTGACGCTCTAGCGCCCGTCTCCTTCTCTAGGCTGCCACCGTTGCCGACTCCAGACCGACTCCACCGCTGTGAGGAGTTTATGCACTGGTTTGCTTCTATTGTCGAGGGTAGGGACCCGTCGGATAACCTATACCCGCGGCGGGACGGTGGAAGACGGAGACGGGAAAAATCTGCCCCTGCGTGCGAGGATGAAGATGGGAGCATTCTGTTTCTTTAGCTATGGGGATGAGTACCAGATTGTTACCCGACTCCCGTTGCCCTAAGAAATTGCTTCGAAGCGCGAGGATTTTCTCGCCTCGTGACAGTGCAGGCCCCGGGGCGGGCGAGAGGCCCTTTTTTTTTAGCCGCTTCGCCGTTGGCGATGAGGCCGCGGGTGCACGTCGGCTTCTGCTCGCCTCGCTTTCCCGAATGGCCGGATACGAGCTAGACAGCCTATGGCCTATGGGGGTCGAGGCGGCAGCATCTCGAAGTGGACAGTTGGACAATGTTTGCTGTTTCGGAGGTGAACCTTTGGCTCTCTTCACCAACAGTTCTTAGTTATTACCTGCGTTCTACGCAAGGGGTGTGAATCCAAACAAACGATCTGGAACCATCACTGGATCACTCATGAAGGGTATTAACCATCACCGAATACTGATGTATTAACCATCACTGATTCACTGACGAAAGGTATCAAGATGGAAGCACAAGGTATTGCGCATTATCTAACAAGTAACAACGACTCCATCACATGGTTGTGAAAAGGCTTGTACAACGGACAATTGCACGCATCCATGATGAACTCACTTTCACACAAGTGTTTTTCACCTTTTCTTTAGTTTCTAACAACCAACGCCACGAACATCAGACGTCTTTTTTTCCCTGGCAGCAAGAAACATACAGGTTTTGCTACCGGTTCTTTGCCCACCAACAGACTAACAGCCATGCCTCCATCAGCTGGGATAAAGCCCATTCACAGTCATACCTCCATCGACGGCGATCATCTGACCAGTAATGTAAGTTGAACCAGGCATACAAAGGAAGGCAACTAACGATGAGATTTCTGCTGGTTCTCCGACACGCCTAAGAGGAGTCCGGCTCTTAACAGAGCCCTCGAACTCCTTGTTTGCCAAAATCTGTTCGAAGAAGATATAGGAGATACGGTTCAGCATGTTAGCGGTATCGAAAAAAAACAAGGTGAACTATTGAGGCAGTGTGACATTAGGAGGTCAAATGCTAGCCCCCACAAGGAACATATCCTGGTGAGCTGAAGAGAGAAAAATCTATTATGAACTATTCATGTTTTAAAAAATGGCAACTTCCACATGTGGGTGAAATACAGCTTGACAGTAGGAACTTGGGCAAAATATATTTATAATTTATGCTTGTGCAGCTTATTATTCTGGAATGATCAACGAATTGTAAAGCAGCTGTTCATAAGACAAAGAGAGTTTGAAGAAGCAATTGCAGAGAAGGCTCAGAATTGCATTTGGTTGCTTTAAAACCTCTATTTCTAATTTTAAGACAATGATATGGGCTAAAAAGATAATCCCGAAGCAACTGCAGACTAGCAGTTACCAGCACACTACATCTAAATAGTAGAAGCCACAGTATATTCCAACTTATTAATATAATGAGACTTAGTAAATTAGGGCAAATAATAGAAGTAAGACACTTACTCCTTCTGAAAGAGAGGTCAAGATGAACCCTGGGGCAACACAGTTGGTTCTTATATTGTCTTTTGCCCATTCACATGCCAAATTCTTGGTTAATTGGTTCATAGCACCTATATGAAACTTGTTAGATGACAGAAGAAAGTTTGCATATGCTGGTAAATAAAAGGGACATTCATACTGAGCTACAACTGTTACCTTTAGTCATAGCATATATAGTTCCACTGAATAGGGCTACAATTCCAGCAATTGATGATATGAAAACAATGCTACCCGACCCAGATGCTTTTAAAAGAGGATGCGCAAGTTGGCACAGATGATATGCAGATTCAAGATTTGTAGCCATCAAAAATGAGTACTCCTCTGGAGAATACTCAGTAGTAGGTTTCCTAATGTTTGTCCCCACATTGTTTACCTAGAAGAGTAAATGCAGTGCGCCAACATAAATCATCAACAAGTGACAGACTGCGGCAGGTGAAATAAACATGTAAACATAACAGGTAATTAACAAAGCAAAGATATTGCAAGTAGAGAATATACCTGGAGAGTAGCTCTCAACTCAATTTTCGGTCAAATTATTGTAACAAATACCACATGCAAAAGTCAATTAGTGAGCTGTTTGCACAAGAATGTTATATGAAGATTCAAAGTGGGAGCAGCAAACGGATAAAAATGAACGAGGCCTAAACACAGCTGAACATACTATTGAAGGGAAGATGTGCATCACCACCATGACCACTAAAATTTTTCAGCTGACAAAAGGGGGAATTTTTCTGAACCGCAATAGGTTTTATACTACCTTCCTTTGCTGCAAGGGCTTGTTCGGTTAATCCCTCCCCCATGGGGATTGAAGGGGATCTGGGGGGGATTAATTCCACACCTATTGAGATATGGAATTAATCCCCCCCTCAATCCCCTCCAATCCCTTCCTCATGGGGATTAACTGAACAAGGCCTTAGTGATTTTCTTTTGTCGATCTAGTACTTCTAAGCTGGAAACCCCGGCGTATATATTGTGTCCTCTGCCTCTATTGATGTAAATTTCTAAGCTTTATAATAGAACTGTCTACTACATTTCCTCGTTTATCTCAGTGGCACTGTGGCAGGTAATACATGGGCAAAATGCTCGTTCATTTCTTCGATTTGTGCTATACCAATACTGCGTTATCGGTTGAAATGAGGATAGGAGAAATTGAATAGCGACTGGGGAGGGATCAGTCCGACTTCCAACTCACAAGGATGTCGAGTTTGCCGCCGAAGCGATCGGCGACGTCGCGGATCAGGCGCTCCCGTTGGTCCCGCGCGGAGATGTCGCAGACGGAGACGGTGACGCGGAACCCCCTGGCCTCCCACTCCTTCAGGCGCTCTCCTAGCTCCGCCTCCTTGCGGGAGCAGGTGTGCACGGCCGCCCCCAGCGCCGCCAGCTCCTCCACCACCGCACGCCTGCGCCAACATCACACGAACCCCTTGCGTGTCGACCGTGGAGGGAATCTTGCAGTGTTACTAGGGAAGATACAATCGTCGGCGAGAGAGAACGTACCCAATCCCGCGGGTGCCTCCGGTGACGAGGGCCGTCTTGCCGTGGAGAGACCACCTCCCCAGCGACCCTGCCGTGCGGCCCGTGCCCGAGTTCTCCGACGCGGCCATCTCCCCGGTTATGGCTGGTCTCTGTCCGGTCACTCTGCTTCCGTTTATCCGTTCACGATAAGGACGAAGGCTGCTTTAAGATTGGTGGCGGTGCCAACTGGCAAGATCATAAGCTGGAATGAAGTGCTTTCTTCAAGTGTCCTCCTCTTCCATCACCCTCCCCGTTTCTCTCGCTGACCCGATTTGACACCATGGATGACACGATTTGAGAGGTTTACTTGGCACCGTTCTGAGTCGGCGCAAATTAACCTAGCCAATTCAGTTGGTTTACTGCCTTACTAGGGTATAGGTCATCGTCTTCCAATCTTCCTTTCGTTTCGTTCCGAAGGGCGGCGACCGAGAGTTCACCTCTCACCTCGATCTCCTTCCTCACCCTGCATTGCCTGCAAGAGCCACCTACGTCCTATATCTCTTTCCGCACTAAGATGGCAGTCACTCACCACATGTGATGTTACAGCCAAGCCCATCGTCTTCCGCCGCGTGCATCGGAAGCTCTCGACGATGAGGGGGAGAGAGAACCGCCGCCGATCTACATCACATGAGGGCATATTTGTAAAATACCGAATCGTTAGTGTCGGAGGATGAAACCTCGACGGCGGGAAGTCAGGAGACCCCCTTTTTGAGATTCGGCCAGGGGAGTAGTTCTCAGGCAAAGCCGGCGTCAGGGTGTAGAAGAAAGATACGCGAAGAAGATGAAGAAGAAACAGAGGAGTCCGGACCGTCCGAAGCGGGTCCGGACCGTCCGAACCGTGAACGAAGGCAGAAGGATCCGGACCGTCCGAACCGAGGAGATCGCACGGGGAAGAAGGGATCGATGCACAAGGAAGACACGGGGATTTATACAGGTTCGGGCCGCCGGAGCGTAATACCCTACTCCTGTACGTGTTTTGCTATGAGGTGGATGAATGTGGTATTATGGTTACAAGGTGTATCTAGCTCACGGCCGGAGCCGGAGAAGAAGAACAGTGGTTAGAGAGTGAGCTCGGGGGTGCAGAGCAGAGAGTTAGAGGACGGGGAAGCTCCTGTCTAGTTCGGCCTTCTTCAGTCCATGGCTTGGTCCTCCTTTTATAGAGCAAGGGGATTGCACAGTGCCAGGATACATGCTGATAGGGAGAGAGAGCTACATGAGAGAGCAGGTATGGCTTGTCTTATCACTGTCTTGTCGCCGTCTTGACGAGCGCGTCCGCCTGCTGCCGCCTGCTGGACGCGTCCGCCTGCCGAACCCACGCCGGAGTTGGTATACAGCGGGCGGTGGAGTCGTGAGGACGCGACGGGATGTGACGGGGCACACTGCCGAAGTCAAGCATCTCTGACTGCTTGACTTCGGCGCACGCCCTTGCCATCGAAGTCAAAAAGGCTCTGACTGCGCAGCAGATGTACAGCGAATTGAGCCCTCCATAGTCAAAGAGCTTCTGACTACACAGGGAGTGGGCCCACGGGGGGCCGTCCTGGGAGCTCACGCCTGCTCGAGCGGGCGACAGGTGGAAAGCGTCCCTCCGCGCGCGCGCTAGGCTCCGAGCTCCTTGGTGACCGACATGTAGGCCCCGGACCCGATCTCAACGCCCGGGTCCGAGGCTGCGGTCCTTGGGTCCGGGAGGCGAGACCCAGGACCGAGGCCGGGGGTCCCGGGCACGGGGGTGCGGCCCGAGCACCGGAATACTCCAGCTCCGTGCCCGGGGACGCCTGCCGAGACTGGGATTGCTGGCCCGGGCCCCGAAGGTAGAACCGGAGCCGGGAATGTCCTCGGCGGCGAGGCCTGAGGAGGGGGCGGGCCGTCATTGCGACGCGGCCGGGAAGGTACACCCGGGCCCGGGCGGTGCCCGGGCCCGAGGCACTTAGCATTGTTGGCCGTTGCTTGTTTCTGACCGTAGGCCCCGGGGAAGCTGACGTGGCCGGAGACCCACGCGTCCCCGCAGAACGTGGGACCCCCAGTCCCATTTCGCCGACAGTTAGCATTAATAGCGATCCAATACAAGGGTGTTGTGAAAAATACCAGGATCGCTACAATAAAAAATGATTAGACAAAATGGGGTATTTTGAAGAACACCAGGATCGTTAATGTTACCTGCGATGCAAAAAAGCCGAAAAGTGAAAACATCCTGTCGCTACCATTTTACCATTTAGGGCTTCTTCGGAACACGGAAAATAAAAAAGACAGGAATAGAAAAAGCGTATGAATCGAATGTCATGCCATATGAAAGCCATATGAAAGTCAGAAAGTCTACAAGAATTGAGAATGCATGAATTTGTCAAATTGGTCCTTTTGATACTCCACAAAAAAACTTGCAGGAATTTTAGAGGAAAAACACTATTAAAGTAAAGTTAAGAGGAGAGAGATTGGGAGATAGTGTCTTAGACTTCTCAAAGGAATTCAAATCATGAGGTTTGAGCTCATGGTTGAAATAATCCAAAAAAATGAAGGAAAAAAGATTACAATGAAAATTTTCCAACAAATCCTAGAAACCAAAGGTCTACGTAGGAAATAATCCTATAGGATTTAAGTCCTTTGAAAATCCTATAAAAATCGTTGGTTTAAAAGGAGCCCTAATAGATTCGGCACCGGGCTATTTTGAAAAAACGAGGACTACTATCCACAATGGTGCCATGGTGGTGCGAAACAAGAAGTTTTTGAATAAGACAAATAGTCAAACTTAATTTTAAAAGTCAATCGCGTAAAATATTAAAAACCGGAGAGATTACTTGGATTCAAAAGGAATATGGACAATTGCAATTGCTTGCTGGCTGAACGTCTGAAATACGAACGCTACCACGGGAAATCTTGAGCAAGCAAGAGGAATGTTGCTCTGAGGGAATCATCATGCGTGTTCTTGACTTGAACCGGTCGCCTCACAAAAACCAGGACTCTAGGAAGTAGTGCTGGACAAAAAACTGGACGACTTCTTCAAATGGACAAGAAACATATATAAGTATTCATGTTGATGTCAGTTTACACAACATATGTTCTACTTGCAAAGCCCAAGAACAACAGATATGGCCGTTTCTGGACAGCAGGAAACATATCACCTTCTTGATAGTCCGTCAGTCCTTAACTTGGATAGAGCCCATTAACGGTCATACCTCCATCAACCGAAATCGTTTGGCCAGTAATGTAACTGGAACCAGGCATGCAAAGAAAAGCAACCAACGATGATACTTCTTCTGGCTCTCCAACACGTTTAAGTGGAGTTCGGCTCACGACAGTACCTTCAAATTCCTTATTTGCCAAAAGCTGCATAAAACAATAAAAGGGCAAGGGTTCAGGGACCAGACATTCCATTTTCTAGCGCCCCCAAATGAAGGATAATTAGATAAGCTGGAGTAAAAGAAGAGTTCAGCATGCAGTGCTAAAGGCACTTACACTTGTGGTTGTGCCACAACCTTTTTATTTGTGGATTATATTAACAAATTAAGAGGCAAACTTATGTGCTAGCACAACCTTTTGATTTGTGGATTATATTAACAAAGAGGCAAACTTGGGACTAATAAATAAGAGAAGTAGGGGGTGCACTGTCACATTTTGCGGTAGTCACGGCCTCATGGCAATAGAACTAAATTGCTCAATCATATTTATCATGTGCTTCTATGCTATCCAAATGCAAATGGACATGAATAGTAAAGCAGTTATAATTAATTTTAAAGCAGCCTCAAGATGAAACTAAAGTCAAACAGAAAAGAAAGGCCAAAAAAAAGAGTAAGGCTGAGCTAATTTCGGTTGGACACTTTTCCAACCCAAGCTTTGTCTCTGCTCACGTTTTGTATGGACAAAATGGTAAAATAAATACAGCTTAGTCAGTATCAGAAACAATCAGATAAGAAGGCAGCCTTGATGCAATTACAGTTGCCTGCAGCCTGCATACCGTATGCTGACAATTAGTTGACTACTTGACTACATGTTCTGACTTGACAAAATGACAAGCACCCAAAGAGGATAAATTAGGATGGGTGATAAACAAAGGCCTTACTCCTTCTGTAAGTGAAGTCCTGATGTACCATGGGGCAACAGAGTTGCTTCGTATGTTGTCTCTCGCCCATTCGCATGCTAGGTTCTTGGTTAATTGGTTGACTGCACCTAAACAATACCAATAACTGTTTAGGCATGCTCAAGAAATTCAATGCACATTCACAGGTGAGCTAAAACAGTTACCTTTTGTCATAGCATAGAGAGAGCCGCTAAATACGGCTACCAATCCACACACTGATGATATGAAAACAATGCTCCCTGACCCAGATGCTTTCAGAAGAGGATGTGAAAGTTGGCACAGATGATACGCAGATTCAAGATTAGTCGCCATCATAAAAGAGTATTCCTCTGCAGAAAATTCAGTAGTTGGCTTCCTTATGTTTGTCCCCACATTGTTTACCTAAAAGACCAAATGAAGTCGGGATAAATCAAAAGGAACATTCAGGTATTGAATGATCAAGCAGCAGTAATCAAAATTACAAAAAGGAAAGGCACAAAAAAAAACACATTTATGAGAAGATGTACATGGCATGCAACTTAAGCAAACAAAACCTGCAGGGTCAGCCTGTAAAAACCGGTATCAAAATCAAAGATGTTAATTCAACTATGTGGTGCATTAGTACCATATAAAATAGAAACTTTGCATTTGGACTTTTGTAGGGAAGTATTTGATAATAACTCTAGATAACCCCTATGGCTGATATTGCACTTAGAAGCACAATATTACAAGTTTTCAGCCATTCCAAATGTGTTTTATCCAACAGGCCAGTTTAGTGGGCTCTAAATACAACTAAGTTACAGCCATTATATATTGTTTGGACACATTTGAGATCTGACGGTGAGAAAACAACTCTTATGAAGATCACATTGCGCAAACACGCAGGTCAAGTCTTTCTAACCTTCCAGAGGGCTCTTTTATCTTCAGTGTTCCATTTTCCTTTTGAGTTATCTATCCCAGCACTCCAGCATTCTTTGTTTGGATGGGGAATAGTACAACGGGTTTTAGGGACGAACTTTGACGCGAACATGCAACTTAATTGCAATCCAGAAACAAGAAAAGGAAGTAATAAAGGAGAGATGAGCGAAGGGAAGTGAGTCGTCTCACGAGAATATCGAGCTTGCCGCCAAAGAGGTCGGCGACGTGGCGGAGGAGGCGCTCACGCTGGTCCCGCACGGAGAGATCGCAGTTGGAGGTGGTGACGAGGAACCCCCGAGCCTCCCACTCCTTGAGGCGCTCGCCCAGCTCCGCCTCCTTCCGGGAGCATGTGTGCACGGTGGCCCCCAGTGCCGCCAGCTCCTCCACCACCGCACGCCTGCTCCATCGCACGGATTCCACACAGCTCAACCATTGGGAAATCTGGCAGACTCGCGGTGTTGCTACTGAAGAGAGAGAAAGACAGAAGAGGGTACCCGATTCCGCGGGTGCCGCCGGTGACGAGCGCTGTCTTCCCTTGGAGAGACCATCTCCACGGCGTCCCCACCTTCCCCGAGGTCTCCGCCGCAGCCATCTCCGAGCCTAGAGGCGGTCGTTTTGTCCCCTATGCTTTATCTTCTGCTTCGCAGTTCGCACACGGTAGACGACGATGTGCGGAGTGCGGTGCACAAGTGGAACGGCACACGTTGTATCTCTCTCTGACGCTGGGCCCACTTCTTTTTAAAATTTTAAAAAAGATTGATTCATTTTACCTGGCTGCTCACCCTGTCTCAAAATTCAAAATTACTGTATATGACATGTTATAATACGGTTTATTTTTTTAAAATTTTTTTAAAAAAGAGATTCATTTTACCTGGCTACTCTGTATTAAATGTATCACATTAAATACTAGTTTTTTTATTTTAAAACAGAAGGTGTATTCGGTTTGTTTTTTTAAAGAGTATTCCCTTCAGTTTGTTGTTCGTGTAGAATGTGTTTGGTAATCTATCTATCTACTCTCTTCATTTAAAAAATAAGATTTATTAAGTTTTATTAGACAAAATTTTAATCAAAAATTACTCTATTAGGATCTTATTTTTTAATAAAAAGCATAATCATAAGTAAATACTTTTGAATATAAATATAATAATATCAATTTATGTCTTAAAAATTAATCCTAATAAAGTAATCGTTAGTCAAAAAATTGTCCTAACAAAACCTAATAGGCTTTATATTTTTGAACGGAGGAAGTATCTATCTATTCTATTATATTATAAACATAGTTTAAAAAAAAGCATCCTGCTTATTATGGAGGTTTAAAAATTACCACGTTAATTAAAAAAAGAAAAATATGAAACGTCCTATTATGATGAGTCTAAATTATAACGGTCGAAATTTAATTAGTGTTTGTACAAAAGATTTGACTTTGTCCAATTTTTCAATTTGGAAACTTCATAGAATTTTTTTTGGAGTCTGACATACTCCCCCGTTATCTTTCTCTTTTTAGAAAAATTAAGGTGGAGAGAAAAGACTAGTATCCCCTCATTAAATAAGTGATGCTATATGTGGGATGGTAGGTAAAGGATAAAACGAGATGGAATTTAAATGAAAAGTGGTTAATAGGACAACTAACACTATAAAATCCATTATATTAGAGAACAAGTTAAAACTTCAAAATCCCCTGAAAAGGGACGGAGGGAGCAGCTACATACTAAACCTACCGTAAGAAATACTCCCTCCATCCTAAAAAGAGTTCGCTTTCCACATGAATTTGAATAAACACTTCTCAAAATTTATGTAGAAAAGTGAGACGGGGAGTAGAATCGGAGTAAGAAAGACGCATGCAACTTTAGGCATTGATATATACACATGTACTGTCTTTGACGATTTAAAGGCAAATGGAACATGTTTGTATCACGAACCTAAAACTAAGCAAGTAAAATAAAAGGAATCATTAGCTAAGGCCATCTCCAGTAGGACCCCGAAACAAAGCCCCTAAATAGTTTTTAGGTATTGACACAAAAAATAAGTCTAGTAGGGCCCTTAGGGCCCCCAAAATGAGGAGACCCTAAATCATCCCCGCAGGCCTCCGTCCTAGGGGCTCTATTGCATAGCCCCCATCCACGGTTGGGAGCTGCGGGAGAAATTTCCCAGTGCACGCCTCCTTTTTCTCTCCGCGCGGTGCCATCTTCCTCCGTTGGTGCATTTCCTCCCAGCGGCACTCCTCCCCGGCGGTCCTCCTCGGTGACTCTCCCCGGCTCCCCCTCCCCGATGCCCCCTCCTTCCTAGCGGCCCTCCTGGGTGCAGCTCCTCCCTGGTGGCCTCCTCCTCCAGGCAGCCTCCTCCAGCTGGTGCTCCTCCCCTGTCGACGATCTCTCCACACATCAAGTTAAATTTTTTTCTTATTTTAATTGATTTATGGAAAATTTGTGAAATTTGTAGAAAAATAGATGCAAGTGGATGCATTTTGTGGATTGGATAGAATTATGAAATCCATCTATTAAACAATAGAATGCAATTTTTTCTTTTGTCTGTTAGTACTATTGAACCATTCTTGTGGACTATTTGGTGTATTAAACATTTGCGTGTAGGATATGTCATTATCATGTTTGAAAATTTTGAATTTAAAATTTGAATTGTGGTGTTTTAATTATGAATTTGTATATGGATAAATTCTATGCATTAGAAATATTTATGTTTAATTATTATGGTATTAAACTAGCATAAACATAGATTGTATGGTGAAATAGAAGAGAAAAAGAAATGATGGCTGAGAAATAGAGGTTGTTGCTGGAGTTGGAAGCATTTTTAGGGTTCAAAGAAAATAGGGACAACCTCTAATTAGCCTTAGGGGCTCTAAAATGTGGTCTATTGTTGGAGATGCTCTTAAGTACGGCATGATTCCTTGGCGGAAAAATCTAATCATCATGAGATCGAATTATAATATTAGGACATGCTGAGACCAAATTATAAGGGTATAGGGTGTAGATTAAAAGTAATAGTTGTATATAAAGTAGAATTACATCTATATAAATAGAATATAGGAGTTGTTTATTAAATCAACCCTACTTTTAATATGTATCGTGTGCAGAATAATTGCATTTATGAAAATAGGAGATAACATTTGTATATCAAATCCAATTTAACTTGGCCCGTGTAAAATTGCACAAAAAATGCCCTTGTTTAATTTCCAAATGCAAACCAATCAACCGAATACTTTTTGTCACAGCCATCTGTTGCAATCTTGTGTTTGTTTGGGAAGCCTCGCTCGCTTCAACTTATAGCTAAAGCTTATGTGGAGGTCATAGGCCCCGGGTATTTCAAAAAAGGCAATTACGGCCACTTGGACAGAGGGTGGGCCGGTTACTACAATAGGAGATAGAGTAGGACTCGGTTTTATATTATTTTGTATGACAAAGAAAGGGATATAGTCCTATCCGAATACTCTATGTACTAATAAGGAAAGCCCTTGGTCACATCCGACTGGGTTTCCTACTCTGTAGCGCTCATCCCTCCAGTATATAAGGAGGGGTAGGAAACCCCCTGGGGCATATGACAATCTCACCAGAGAATATCACGAAAGCAATACACCACAACTGGAAGTAAGGTATTACCTCATACCTGAAAGTGCATCTAGGCCCCTAAGTGGGTTTTGGTGAGTTGAATGACAAAACGATTAAAGGACTAACTTGTTTGCTAAGTGTTGAGCAGGGATTTATTCTTATGATTATATTGTGATATTATTGGCTCATAAGAATATGCATTGTTGATGGTCTCATGTTTGGAAAGCATTGGACAAATCATAATACATGGATTTTATTGGGTCATTATTGTTGATGTGAAGCAAAGCTTAGCTTAAAGTCGACAAGAGTGTGTGAAGATGTCAAGCAAAGGGACAAGTAACGAGGGACTAAGCAAGGGGGAACCAAGTGATGACTTGGGACTAGTAACCCATGCTAGGGTGAAGTGAACGTGTGCTTGGAGTACACCTCGAGTCTTATCTAGCGAAGCAATGCAAAGCATCGAATCATTGTTGAATTATTTGATGAAGTGGCTTATGGATGGATGATGGTATGTTGATCATATTTGTTGAAAGATCCTAAGTCACTAGCTCAAGATGGATATGCTCAGTGGTTGTTCAATGTTGAAAGACCTCAAGTAGAAAATGATCAAGTATTGGCATGTTGAAGACATACAAGCTCAAGTGGATGAAATATTGTAAATATTTAATCTTGAGTATAGGAATGCCGTAATATCAAGAGGGATGCAACATTGACTGCATGGAAACACCAAAAGTACTCATAGGTCAACCCATGTGAGAGAACCTTGAGAGTTGAGTGTGCTGACCAGAGCAAAACAGGTCTGGCCGGTTTTCTCTGAGTCAGCCCTAACGGCTAGTTGGTATGAAAAACCGGCCTGGCCGGTTTTGGGAACCGGCCTGACCGGTTTTTCCCTTGACAGTAACGGCTAGTTTTTGGTGAGTGGGTATTTATACCCTTTGGCCCTCTCCTTTGAGGGCTACTGGTTGATTCTGGTTCTTGCACATTCTAAAGGGTTGCTAACACCAGCAAGGCTCTCCCCAACCTCTCTTTGTGAGATAGGCTTGATTTGGTTAAAATCTTTGAGTTGGGTTGAGAGAGAGTTTGTATGTGAGCTTTAGAGAGAAATCCATAGTCTTGAGCACTTGAAGGTGAAGTCTCGCAGCTCGAGAAGCATTTGTTACTCTTGGAGGTAAAGCCTCCTAGATGGCTAGGCGTCGCCGGTGAGCTCCCAAGTTTGTGGTGAGCCACGGATCGTTTGTGCAGGTTTGATCTTGCCTCCGGAAGGGAAAAGATCGTCTTAGTGGAATCGGGGATATAGCTTGACCTTGGGGTCACGAAAAGCTTCCTCAACGGAGACGTAGGGTTCACGGTGGTGAATCCGAACTTCGGTAAACAAACCCCTTGTGTCTCCACTGCGGTTTGTCCCATATTTGATCTCTAGCACATTTACTTTGCTTCCGCTCGATCTACTTTGGTGTGCTTGTATTGTGTGCAGGGACTAAGTGAACCTGCTGTGCTACATCAGCAAAGGCACATCTTCAAGTTTGGTTTGTGCTAGAACCCATCAAGGGGGTGTATTTTACTTGTGTATGTTCTGCAGCAGGAAAACCGGCCTGACCTATTTGAGAAACCGGCCTGGCCGGTTTTGAGCCATCTCTCTAAAACCGGCCTGACCTGTTTGGGAAACCGGCCTGGCTGGTTTTGGTACTGACTTTGGATTAAGTTTTGATAATTGCAGAATTTGCCTATTCACCCCCCCTCTAGGTGACATCTCGGTCCTTTCAATTGGTATCAGAGCGAGGACTCACATCCAAGCTTAACCGCCGTGAGAAAAGATGTCGACTCCATATGAGGTAACGTTTGAGCCACTCAAGCGGGATGGCTCAAACTATAATGATTGGTCGCTTCATGTACTTAATGCATTTAAATCTATGGGTCCCCATGTTGAGCAAATTGTAGATATAAGCATTTGTCCTTCAAATCTTAATTCATACAATTTGCCCAACCTAACCAAAGAGGAGGAAAAATTCGTACAACTCAATGCTTGTGTTACAAGTTTTTTGTATAGTGTTGTGAACAGGGACCTACTTGATATCATCTTCGATGAGGAAGAGATTTGCGAAGATGCACATCTCATTTGGGCACTTCTTGCGAAAATGTATGCATTGCCCAAATGTGATGATCAAGTGAAAGAAGAGGAAGAATCACTTGAGGAGTGCCCCACATCATCAACACCTTTCTGTGAGCCTCTTGTGACATCTTCCAAGAAGCAAGATGATCACAAAAGCCACGGCTCGATTTCACTGCTGAAACCGGTCTGGCCGGTTTCTCAAACCGGTCTGACCGGTTCTGGCAAGGAAAATAGGCCGAACTGCAAGAAAAGCCGGAGACGACGAGCAAGAGTCGTGCAAACATCAGCAGGGTTTTCATCTTCAAGTGATAAGGATCCCAAGTGCTTCATGGCTGAGAATAAAAGAAAAACCATGGAAGGTGAAATTCAAAGGGTTGGAACTATCAAGGCTCTAACCAAGGAGCTTGAAAGGCTTAAGCTCTCTAATGCTTCCTTGGTCAGTGATTATAATGTTTTATCTGAAAAATATTCTTGTGCCACTAACCATCTTGTGAGTGTAGCATCCTTGGACCAAGAAAATCGAGATCTCAAGAGCCAACTTAAAAAGCTCACTAGAGAGCATGTGACTTTGCAAGCCAAGCATGTAAAGCTTGAGTGCTTGCATAATGAGCTCGTCGACTCACATGCTTTGCTAGAGGTAGCACATGAGGTTTTGGTAACTTCGGTAAAATTCTATGAACCTCATGTGAACACTTACATGTGCTCTCAAGTTAATACATCCTTATGTGGTGCTAACTCTAGTGGCTATCAAGCAAAATATTCTTGTGTTGAGAATTCTCTTGTAGAGCCTTGTGGCGACTTTCTTGCTCAAGAAAATGAAGATTTAATGCAAGAGGTTGAAAGGCTCAAAAAGGACTTGATGAAGTTAAAGGGAAAGGGTCAAGTGCAACCTTCTCAAGATAACCGTGAAAACATGGTGAAGAAGCTTGAGAAGGGTTCAACCGCCACTTACTTAATCCCTCAACAAGCTCAGGACAAGAAGCACAAGATTCAAGAAAAGAAAAGAAGCCTTGATCAAATAAGATGTTTCAAGTGCTCAAGAGTGGGGCACTACTCATTTATGTGTCCCATCAAGGTCGAGGACAAGTTAAAGCTCTCGAGAAGGGAAAAATACCATGCAAAGAAAAGGGTATGCTTCAGATGCAAAGAAAAGAGTCATTTGATTGCTACATGCCCCATTGCACAAGAAGTGGCCTGCTCAGAGCAAAACCGGCCTGGCTGGTTTTGAAAATCGGCCAGACCTATTTTGGCTGAGGTAGTCCACCATCCCTTGAAGAAAAGTCCTCAAGCCGTGTAATCAATCAAGAAGCTTAGAAATGATGAAGTGCACAAGAAGCATGACAGCGGTGCAACAAGAAAGATCAAGAACCGCATTTGTTACACGTGCCGTCAAAAGGGACATATGGGTGAGAATTGTCCAAATGGTAACATTCCTAAGTCAAACCTTGTCCATTATAACTTTGCTAAGCTTAGGAATGACAAAGCTGGTATTTTTGCTACAAGGGTGATTAGCTCACCACAAACTAGCATAAGAGCCATTTGGATTCCTAAGCATCTTATGGCTAACCTAAGCGGACCCAACATGGCTTGGGTACCAAAAAGTACTTAATGAATGTGCAGGAACATCGAGATGCATTGGAAGCTTGGCTTGTAAAGATAATTCATGATCAACCCTCTAGCCAAGAATAAATACCTTAGCTTGTTTTCTTATGCCCAATGACATATCGGTAACCAAGTGCCTAAACTAATATGCCCTAGTCACTTTAGCCTCAGTGGGAGCAAGTGTCTCACAAGTTTTGAACTTGTGAAGTACTTGATAGTGACTAAGATATATTTCTCTTGCGTTTATGTTCAATATGCAATGTGATGCTTGTAATGGCTTTCTAGTAGAGCAATGTCTTGTTAAATGCAGGAATCCTGTAACTCTTGAGTAGAATATCCTTTGAGGCAAGACACAAGAGAAAATGCTCAAAGTGGGTTCTTCACTGGCAAAACCAGCCTGACCGGTTTCTGAAATAGGTCTGACCGGTTCTGAAAAACCGGCCTGGCCGGTTTCTGAAACAGGCCTGACCGGTTTGTGCCAGAGAAAAGCCTAACTCAAGTGACTTTGTGAGAAAAATTGAAATGAGATGCAGGACTCTTGTGTTTTTCTCACTTATATGTTGGAGCTTATACACATGTGGTAGTAAGTTCTCTTGGGACAATTTCAATTTCATAATTTTATTTATGTGCCGAGAACAATTTGTGAGATAAACTCCCCAAATTCCTTATACGGATCAAGTGCATGTCACATGAAGTCTATTACATGATGCACCTATTAAGGGGGAGCTTAGTTCACAAGTTGTGCCATTGAGACTAACTTTTCTTTTAGTGATCCTGTAGTCTCAAGTGTTAGAATTTGTTTCTCTATGGAGTATGCTATCTTATATTGATCCAAGGTGGTAAAATTTTTTCCATTTATTTATTAGATCATACTTCTAACTCTTGCATAGCTGCTCACCTTAATATAGCCTAAATTCCTTGTCTTGGACTTAATCAACCAAATTGGTGCATGTGAGCTTGTCTTCCACATATTCTCATACTTGCAGCAACAAAAGGGAATTTAGTCTACATTGTGAGGTTTCATCTTTTATGACCTACTAGCCTTTCACTCAAAGGTCACTAAAAGTGAAACTTGTGTTTGTGCAAAATAATGCTATTTCTCCTCTTGTGATTTGAGCAAGATGAAATCCAATGGAGAACTAGTGAATGGGCTTAATCTTAATATTGTACAACTTGGATGGCTAAATGGCAAAGGTGTGTTACTCTATCTACTCGTGTCTACCTTTGTGCATCTAGGCCATTCTTTCATGCTAGTGTGAGCATTTGCATGCCTTAAATCACAAGTCTCTCTCGTATTGTGCCTATTAGATATTTAGTTGATACTTTCATGAAAACTGACTCGGTGTCAAGTATTCTTACATTATGCAAAGTATGAGCTAAATATTCTAAGATGGACCTTGACTTGATTTAATGCATGCCTGTTTGCCATAGGATAAATTTTCATAAAACTCAACTGGCATGTTAGGTGGTATGCTTGTTTTAGAAAATATTTGGATTTTGGTCTTTGTGGCCTTAATTGATCTATTTGTGACTATTGCTCTAATTGTTTGATTGTTGTCTAGTCACAAATAGTGAGATTTCCTCAAGTCCATAAAATTGCTATCTATCATCTCTCCCATCTCAATCTTGGAAGAAACGAGAAAATTCATGGAAAATTGGAAATCTTATATTTTCTGAGCAAAATCTTGTTCTCTAGATCAATATCCTTATATCAAACAATCTCAGATCAATGAAGGAGTATTGAAAGTCAATATCAGGAATATAATCATCTGTTGACTCCCTGGGGGAAATCGGCCTGACCGGTTTCCAAAACCGGCCTGACCGGTTTTACCCAGGGAGTTACCCCTCGGGCATAACCTCCCCCATCAGGCCCCTTCATCTTTTTACCCTTCCACACCAACACATCCTCCCTCTCTAGGTTCCTCATTGTGCTCTCCCTCCCCATGGCGATTTGAGGTTTCAACCAAGAAAAGGAGGTACTCTTGGACGATTTCCAAAGCGGCCTAACCGGATTCTAGGCCACATTTGCAGTAGAGAACACCCTCCTTCATCTCTCAAGGTATACTTTGGTTTCCCTCGCCCGATCTATTCACTCGATGCATTTCTTTCAAATCCCTTTGAGTAATCATGTCCTAGTATGCCTAGAAATCTATCCCGAAGAGATGATTCGATTTGGTGGGCTACATTGCTCGAATCCCTGACCTAGGGTTCCTCTGCCAAAACCGGCCTGGCCGGTTTCTGAAACCGGCCTGACCGGTTTTGGACAGAACCTTGGCCCTAGTTCCCTTTCTGCCCTGGTTCAATCTCTTTAAATCATATCTTTTCTTCAAGCTCATCCGTATGTTTATTGTATGAATATCACAGGAAATGAGCAATATTCCTTTGAGAAGAAAAGATTTCTTTCAGAACATTGTGCATCAAGGTTCTTCTAGCAACCCCAGAGGTATGAGCGGGCGTTCTCTGAGGCCCAAAAGGAGTCATATTCAGATTGATCAACCAAGGGGTCACATGACTATCGAGGGAGATGATGATGAGATTCATAGCACATCTAGCAGTAATGATGATGAGGTTGAGGATGAGACTTTCCGTATTGAACCTCGCCACGGAAAAGGTCTTGCCATTGAGGAAAGTGATGAGGAAGAGGAACCTGCTGGTGATGATGCAGAGGGTGAGGAAGAGGAAGAAGGAGATGATGGTGATGACAATGAGGTCATGCAAATGCCTGTCATCCAGAAGCCCACTGGTCCAGCAAGCAGAAAAGTGGTAAACTATCTTGGACTTGGTATGACTGACAAAGCAAGGCAGAAGAGAAGAGAAAGTCCACTTGATGTTGAGAGGAGTGCTACTGACTACAGGTTTCACACCTCTTTTCAGCAAGATTACTATCAGACTGCCATAATAATCAAGTCTACAATAGTGTCAGAAGCACAGTGGGTGGATTGGGAATATATGGAAAAGCAAGACAACCCAATCTTTAATGACATCATTGCTGCTTGCACAGTCAAGAAAATCAAATCTCTCATGGGCTATTGCTATAACTGGAACACCGAGATTATAGCTCAATTTTATGCCACAGTGTACTTTGAGGAGCATGGAGATGTAAGGACGATGCATTGGAGGACAGAAGGCACTTTGTATAGCATCTCTTACACTGACTTCGCTGAGACTTTTGGATACAGAATATCAGACTCTCGGCGTCCTAAGATTCATGGTAGTGTGCTCCCTGCTGTAGAGATGAAGTTCATGTATCCTAGCTCAAAATCAGGGAATTATGGCAAGGTGAGGGGTCTGTACACATACTACTCCATCCTAAACCGCATGTTTAGGAAGACTTTCACACCGAGAGATGGGAACCCGAGCGACATTTCCTTCTATGCTAGAAACTTGCTTGCAGTCATGAGATCAAATGAGGAGAAGTTTTGTGTTGGAGACTTTATTTGGGAGGAAATTAGACACATCTCTGAAAGCCCTCAGAAGGTGTGTGGCTTTGGACCCTACCTCATGCGCTTGATTGAGAAAGTCACGGGAGTGACATATCCCAAAGATTCAAAGCATGAGCCCCTTAGGATTCCGGCTCCAAAGAAGCCAATTGTGCCATATCCAACCAAAGACCTTGAAGATCAGATGCAATGGGAGCCTACCCCACATGAGCAGCAATGGCAGAGCGAGCAGCAGCAGCAGGTTCCCACAGGTTGGGACCCCTGGCCCCAAACTGGCCTGACCGGTTCTGGAAACCGGCCTGACCGGTTTGAGTCTGACCAGCCGGGGTCCTCCTTCCAAGCATGCAAGAAGTCTTCCTCTCCACTTAGGGCATTCTTCAACCTGTTCACTGGGATGTGCAAGACTCAGAGGGACATTCAGGTGGAGTTGAGGCAGCAGCGAATTGACAGCAAAAAGGGGCGAGATGCAATTAAGAAGATGCATGCTGCGATGAACCTTGAGGAACCACCATCTCCTATTTCTCCTACACCAGAGTTGCCTGAGATTCCTCCCCTAGAGTCTATGTTGACTGATTTTCAGAATGCGGGGTACTTTGAGAAGTATCAGCATATTTTCACTCCAGGGGGTAGTTCTTCTTCACAGGCACCACCACCTCCTCCATATCCGGGCGATATTCCTTCTGTTCCTACATCTTCCACGAATGATTTCGCCGCTGCAGCCGCTGCCTCCATCTTTGGGATGAGTGCTGGGTCCGGATTGTTTCGGCCTCAAGATTCTCCAAATGAGTGACGGCAAACGGTTGCTCTTTTTTAGGCCCCTTTGTGGCTGCTTGATGACAAAGGGGGAGAAGAATGAAGATTAAAGCTCAGCATGAAAAAGAGGGGAGAAGAAAATCCAAGATGGCACTCTCTTATCTTGGATTTGTAATAAATTCGAATTTGCTCTCTTTGTGGACTTGAGAACTTGTACTGAGTGCTACCGTGTGTAATGAACTTATTTATACTATTAAGTGACTTTATATTAGTGTGATATGCATGAATGCTTGATGTAATGGTGGTTTGTGCTGGCTGAGGCAAAACCGGCCTGGCCGGTTTCTAAAACAGGTCTGACCGGTTTGGCCAGAGGCAGCATAAATTTTTTTTTAGCTCTCTTGGTTGAGTGATATTCATCTCATATGCATCACGAAGTATTTGTTTATGAACACACACACCTTTTTGCACCCCACGGATGCTGAGATATAGGGGGAGCTCTTTTGTCGCTTAATATGTGCAAATTTGGCATTTAAGGCCGAACTTGTGGAAACTCATTCATAAGCACATATTAAGGGGGAGCTCATGATCTATCTGAGAATTCAAAAGTTTATTTATGATTTATTTGTGAGCTTTAATCGAGGTTGTCATCAATCACCAAAAAGGGGGAGATTGAAAGTGCATCTAGGCCCCTAAGTGGGTTTTGGTGAGTTGAATGACAAAACGATTAAAGGACTAACTTGTTTGCTAAGTGTTGAGCAGGGATTTATTCTTATGATTATATTGTGGTATTATTGGCTCATAAGAATATGCATTGTTGATGGTCTCATGTTTGGAAAGCGTTGGACAAATCATAATACATGGATTTTATTGGGTCTTTATTGTTGATGTGAAGCAAAGCTTAGTTTAAAGTCGACAAGAGTGTGTGAAGATGTCAAGCAAAGGGACAAGTAACGAGGGACTAAGCAAGGGGGAACCAAGTGATGACTTGGGACTAGTAACCCATGCTAGGGTGAAGTGAACGTGTGCTTGGAGTACACCTCGAGTCTTATCTAGCGAAGCAATGCAAAGCATCGAATCATTGTTGAATTATTTGATGAAGTGGCTTATGGATGGATGATGGTATGTTGATCATATTTGTTGAAAGATCCTAAGTCACTAGCTCAAGATGGATATGCTCAGTGGTTGTTCAATGTTGAAAGACCTCAAGTAGAGAATGATCAAGTATTGGCATGTTGAAGACATACAAGCTCAAGTGGATGAAATATTGTAAATATTTAATCTTGAGTATAGGAATGCCGTAATATCAAGAGGGATGCAACATTGACTGCATGGAAACACCAAAAGTACTCATAGGTCAACCCATGTGAGAGAACCTTGAGAGTTGAGTGTGCTGACCAGAGCAAAACAGGTCTGGCCGGTTTTCTCTGAGTCAGCCCTAACGGCTAGTTGGTATGAAAAACCGGCCTGGCCGGTTTTGGGAACCGGCGTGACCGGTTTTTCCCTTGACAGTAACGGCTAGTTTTTGGTGAGTGGGTATTTATACCCTTTGGCCCTCTCCTTTGAGGGCTGCTGGTTGATTCTGGTTCTTGCACATTCTAAAGGGTTGCTAACACCAGCAAGGCTCTCCCCAACCTCTCTTTGTGAGATAGGCTTGATTTGGTTAAAATCTTTGAGTTGGGTTGAGAGAGAGTTTGTATGTGAGCTTTAGAGAGAAATCCATAGTCTTGAGCACTTGAAGGTGAAGTCTCGCAGCTCGAGAAGCATTTGTTACTCTTGGAGGTAAAGCCTCCTAGATGGCTAGGCGTCGCCGGTGAGCTCCCAAGTTTGTGGTGAGCCACGGATCGTTTGTGCAGGTTTGATCTTGCCTCCGGAAGGGAAAAGATCGTCTTAGTGGAATCGGGGATATAGCTTGACCTTGGGGTCACGAAAAGCTTCCTCAACGGAGACGTAGGGTTCACGGTGGTGAATCCGAACTTCGGTAAACAAACCCCTTGTGTCTCCACTGCGGTTTGTCCCACATTTGATCTCTAGCACATTTACTTTGCTTCCGCTCGATCTACTTTGGTGTGCTTGTATTGTGTGCAGGGACTAAGTGAACCTGCTGTGCTACATCAGCAAAGGCACATCTTCAAGTTTGGTTTGTGCTAGAACCCATCAAGGGGGTGTATTTTACTTGTGTATGTTCTGCAGCAGGAAAACCGGCCTGACCTATTTGAGAAACCGGCCTGGCCGGTTTTGAGCCATCTCTCTAAAACCGGCCTGACCTGTTTGGGAAACCGGCCTGGCTGGTTTTGGTACTGACTTTGGATTAAGTTTTGATAATTGCAGAATTTGCCTATTTACCCCCCTCTAGGCGACATCTCAGTCCTTTCAATTGGTATCAGAGCGAGGACTCACATCCAAGCTTAACCGCCGTGAGAAAAGATGTCGACTCCATATGAGGTAACGTTTGAGCCACTCAAGCGGGATGGCTCAAACTATAATGATTGGTCGCTTCATGTACTTAATGCATTTAAATCTATGGGTCCCCATGTTGAGCAAATTGTAGATATAAGCATTTGTCCTTCAAATCTTAATTCATACAATTTGCCCAACCTAACCAAAGAGGAGGAAAAATTCGTACAACTCAATGCTTGTGTTACAAGTTTTTTGTATAGTGTTGTGAACAGGGACCTACTTGATATTATCTTCGATGAGGAAGAGATTTGCGAAGATGCACATCTCATTTGGGCACTTCTTGCGAAAATGTATGCATTGCCCAAATGTGATTCCCCAAATATTTCTCGAATATTCTGATATTCTACTCCCTAAAATTCCCTCGAGAAAGTATTCTTCCTTCTTTGAATCCCATAAAATATTCCATTTCCTGGACCCCACTAAATATACCTTTTGTTTTCTAAATTCGTTCAAATACCCTTCAATCCCCAATATATATATACGTGTGTATATATATATATCCTCGTACCCAGATAATTCCAATGTCCCGAATATTTCTATAATTTTTAATTCGGAAATATTCCTCGAATCTATAAATTCCAATTTTCCAAATTCTCTCCTTTCTTTTCTCTTTTTTTTCCTGGTCCTCTCTCTCCCTCCTGTTTATCTCCCCCTTTGTTCTTTTGCTCTCTCTCTCTGCATCTGCCGCTGGAGGCCATGGCTGGCCGAAGCCCGAGCTCCCCTGGCCGAGCTCCTCGGCTCAGGCCTCGGTGCCTGCCTCCCTCTCGGCCCAGGCCGCCCTAGCCCCGGCCCGCTGCGCGCGCCACCGCCGCCGCCCGGCCCAGGCCAGCGCCTGCGCCTCCGCCCCGCAACGGCCATCGCCGAACCCGCTGCCGCCCCTATATATGTACCGCTGCCAGCCCTGTGCCCTAGCCAGCTCTGCTCCTCTCCACGCCGCCAGGCTGCCGCCGCCCCGAGGCAGAGCGCCGCTGCCACCCCGTCGTGCCGCGCCGCCGTCTACACCTACCGCCGCGCTGGCGCCCTGCGCTGCTCCCAGCCGTCGCCGCCCTGCCTCTGCTGCCTCCGCCGGAGCCGCTGCCTCTTCCGCTCCTAGCACCGTCGCCTGCGGAGCCGCACCTGTTTCTCATCTGCCACCGTCGCTGTCCCCTCCGAGGCCAGCCGTCGCTGGGAGGCCCCAAGCCGTCATCGCCGTCGTCTCTTCAGGGTGAGCATCCACGTAGCCGCCTCCCTCCTCCTCTGCCTGTTGTCGCCGTCGTCATCATCTTCGATCCCCGCCGCTGGTGAACTCCAGACCTGCCGTCGCCGTCTTCGTCTCTGCCGCCCACCGGCTGCCTAGGACGCCGCCTCCTCCCGTCGCCGGTGAGCATTCGGACCGAAGCCGTCCTTCTTTGATTCATCGCTGCCATCGCTCTTTTCCAATCGGCATCGTCGCCCATCCTCCTCTGCCTCCTGTTCGTCGTCGCCGTTGCCAGGTAGTCGTCGTCGTCGTCTATCGCCTGTGCGCTGTTCTCTCCAGTGCCGACGTCGCTATCTCTGCCGTCCTCTGTCTTCCCCCATCTGCCGTCGTCGCTTGGAGTCCGCCGCCTCGCCGTCTGCCTCGCACCGCTTCTGCTCCCCGCCCGGCATTGTCGCCGCCGTTTACAGCGACGCCCGTTGCATCCTCATCTGCTTGCTGTGTGCCGCCGGTTGGTCGCCGCGCCAGCGGAAAGGCCATCTCGCCGCACCCACCTTTGCCTCGTCGTCGCCGGCATCTAAGCCTCCTCTCCGGCCGTGTTGCCCCAACGGCGCCGCCTTCCCTCGTCGCCTCTGCCTCCTGCTCCTCGTCGTTTTTCGCCAAGCGCTGCTACGTTCCTGTTAACGCCAAAATTTGGCACGGCTCATATCAGATTCGGTAAAGATAGAAGCTATATCAACCGGAGGAAATTAATCCAGAAGAAACCGGATTTGAGAAGGAATCGTGAAGACCACGTTATGGCAGTTATTTATCTTATCTATTAGATAGTTTTATCTTTTAGGAAACCTGATCTCTTGTCCGATTAGGTCTGTTAGTTTTCCTTTTCTAGTTAGGAAAGTCCTGTTCCGTGTCCTATAAGGACTCATGTAACTCGGGGTATAAATACGTATGCCTGGGCATCTTGTAAATTATCCACACAGATCAATCAAATTCGGCGCATCGCCACCCTTTCGATGGGTTCTTGCTTCTCGAGTGGGGCTGTATCGGTTAGGTCCGAACTCCTGCGAGAGGGTAAGACTCGTCACCCCTTACCCAGGTGCATCTGCCCTGTCTACGGCTGCATCGGTTTGGTCCGACCTCTTAGGCCGATCAGGTATACCACATCACGCGTGCGTAGATCTTATTATCTTACTGGGGGCGATTTATCATCAGTTCGTGCTGCATCGGTTGGGTCCGACCTACTGAGCTGCCAGCGATAAATCGTGCCTGCTAGGTTGATGGTCTTTGCGCAAGTGTCTTATCGGAATGTATAGCCAATAAGTTATCTTATTACATCACAGTTGCATTAGGTCTATCGGCTTGTTGAGGTTCCCTTATTATTATTAATCTATGCTGTATCAGTTAGGTCTGAACTACTTGATTGATAATAATAGATTTATCCTTGACGAGCCGATCGGTGTATATGCGACGTTCTATCGGAGTGCTTAGTCGATAGGTTATCTTTTATAAAGCCGACTGTATTATCTTTACTATTCTGGTCATCTATATTATCATCGGTTTTCTAGCCGATGCACATGTGTTTCCTTGGCAGTCGGCTAGTTTACTATTCTGCCTATCTATTTTATCATCGGCTTCTAGCCGATGCACATGTTATACTGACAGCTTATCTATTTGCTTATAGCGTTATCGGTTTCCTAGTGTTAACGCCAAAATTTCGTAAGGCCCTATGTCAGATTCGGTCAAAGGAAAGCGTCACAGTCAACTAACGGAGATTGATCCAGAAGGGACCGGATCCAGGGAGGAGCCGTGAAGACCGCTGTTTGGCAGTTAATTACTGTACATATTAATTAGGCAAGTGTTTATCTTTAGGAAACCTGACCTCGTGTCCGGTCAGGTCTTATTAGCGTTTTCTGTTATAACTAGGAAATCATGTATCGTGTCCTATAAGGACTCATGTAACTCGGGGTATATATACGTATGCCCGGGTACCTTGTAACAACACGACAACAATCAATACAAACTTCGGCGCATCGCCACCCTTACGACGGGATCCTGCTTCTCGAGCCGGGCTGCATCGGTTAAGTCCGAACTCCAGCGAGAGGGTAAGTCTCGTCACCCCGGCTACCTATCGGCTAGGACTTCCTCGGTTAGGTCCGATATTCTAGTCGGTTTATGGTAGTCGGCTTACCACGGTATATTTATTTTATCTATGGCTGCATCAGTTCAGTTTGATCTTATAGATTGACTAGGTATATCACATCACGCGTGCGTAGATCGTATCGGCTTACTGGGAGCGGTTTATCATCAGCTTGTGCTGCATCGGTTAGGTCCGACCTACTAAGCTGCTAGCGATAAACCGTTCCTGCTAAGTTTATGCTTTATGCGCAGGCGTCTTACCAGGGTGTATAGCCGGTAAGTTTTCATGTTTTACATCACGATCGCATTAGATCTATCGGCCTATCGAGGTATTGTTATCATCATCAGCCTGTGCTGCAACGGTTGGGTCCGATCTACTAGACCGATGATAATAGCTTTACTCTTGATAAGTCGATGGGTGTTATGCGATGTTGTTATCGGAGTGCTTAGCCGATAAGTTATCTGTTGAAGCCGACTGCATTTATTTATCTCAATAGCTTTATTATTCTGTTATCTTTTTGTCATCGGCCTCCTGCCGATGTCCATGCGCCCTGTTTAGTAGTCGGCAGATCCGTCAGTTGTTCATCATTTATGTTATCGCTTGCCTTGTTATACATCCTTGCTTGTATTACTGTTGCGATCGGCTAAAGGCTAAACGATTGGTTCATTCTGCTCAACCGAGTTCCGGGGCACGATCCCAACCAAGTTCCCGGGCACGACCTCAGGGGAGGACCCGAGCACGAACCTAGGTAAGAACCCGGGCACGGGTATGGACAGTGGATGAAGACCCCGGGAGCCGATGTGAGCAAGGGACCTGAGCACGATCATAGACAGTATCTTCACAGCAATACCAGTAACTTTACACTATGATCGGCAGGATTTCCTGTAGTTTACTTTCCTTACGCATCGTGCTTGTTTTCTTTACCAAGCTTACAGCCGATTCTTGAGCATCCATTCAATGATCGGCTAATTTAATGTTTGCTTATTATTAGTTATTATTCATGCCATCATCGGCTTCTAGTCGATGTATAAGTGCTACAGTGCTTATCGGCCATCGGCCGATGAAACGAGTCTAGATCGGCTTCCAGCCGATTGGCTCATCGATCTAACTTTTTTTCTCCTTGTCAATTATAGGGTCAAATTGACTGGCACGCCTACGAACCTCAACACTTTAGGACTTGCACTGGAGTAAAGCAAATCTCCCAGGCCTTCGCGTGTCAACCCGACGCCGAACCAGATCCCGGTGATTTTTGGCGTCAACACCTAGCCGATACACAGGTGCCATCGGCCATCGGCTACAAGGGGCCTACATCAGTCCGTATCGGCCGATAGCCGATGTGCAATTGCTGCTGACCCGGGCACGAGCACGCCGAAGACGAGGGCCCGAGTACAGGCGTAGCCGATGTGCGAGCACTGTTGGCGCCATCGGCTGAAGGAAGACTTTATCGGCTTATCGGCCGATCGCTGCTGGTAGCCGGACACGGGCACAAGGTCCTGGGCTCGGGCAACAGACGAGAACCCGAGCGTGGGCAACAGGCGAAGACTCAGGCGCAGACACAGGCGAAGGCCCAGGCAAGTCGGGCAGTCGGTTCAGGGGAATTCGGTACAGGAGCTATCGGCAATCGGTTGGAAGGAGTCTACATCAGTATGTCGGCCGATTGATTCACTGAATTAATATTTTCTCCTTGTCAATTATTGGGTCAAATTGACTGGCACGCCTGCGAACCTCAAGATTTTAGGACCTGCACTGGAGCTAAGCAGATCTCCCAGGCCTTCGTATGTTCAATCGCATCAAACCAGATCATCAACAAGCTTCTTGGCACACCCGGTGGTTTTTGGTGCGAACATATTTTTGGCACGCCCGGTGGGACACGATCTTCATATCATCACAATATATCCTATCGGCTGAATCAACACGTTTTTGAGCCGGTGGGACACATAACTTCGACATGGCTGGAAAAGAGGTCAGCAAAGATGATACAATCCCAGTTACAATGGAAGATTTGACCGAAGAACAGAGACAACAAGTGGAGCAGAACATCGATGATTTTCGGAAGCTTTGTCTAGAATCCTTCGGTATGACAGATCAAGGGCCGATTCAGAAGTCGCAATTTCCAAAGCCTGTTCTGATTGATGAATCGAGCCATACATCACCTGCGAGTTCACAAAAGCCAATTCAAGACATGTTTAATGAAGCAGTTTGTCATGCGTTGACCGATCAATCTGGGATATTGGTGAACACATTACAGAGCTTGATCAAGAATGCAGTGGAGCCGATTCAAATACCCGGGGGGCAACAAGATGGGATTCCTCAAGGATATCAAACTGTGTACTATGGGGGGCATCAACAGAGTTATCCAGAAGCTGTTCCTGAGTATAATTATCCGAGGGAATATCAGAATCAGAATCGGCTACCAACTCCACCTCTGAGTTATCACGGCGAAGATCCAAAAGAAGATTTATCAGCAAGAGTCACAGAGGTGATAAGAGAGCAATTCGGTCTGAGACCGAAGGAAGAGATATTTATGTATCGGCCTCCATATCCAAATTGGTTTGATAGAATTCCATTGCCGCGCCGATACAGAGTACCAGATTTCTCCAAATTTTGAGGGCAAGATGATGTGTCTACAGTGGAGCATGTCAGCCGATACCTGGCGCAGTGCGGAGAAGCATTGGCTGTAGAAGCTTTGAGAGTTAGACTTCCCGTTATCATTATCCGGATCGGCCTTTACATGGTTTTCTTCATTGCCACCTAACTCAGTTCGAGGTTAGGCCGATCTGGAAAAGCAATTCCACAAGTATTTCTTTATGGGGAGTCAGGAGATGAGTTTGATAGACTTAACATCGGTAATACAGAAGCCGGAGGAATCAGTCGCAGAATATATCCAGCGGTTTCGTGATGTTAGAAGCCGATGTTATAGTCTAAGTCTGGATGATGCACAGCTGGCCGAGTTAGCATTCCAAGGGTTGGTGGCTCCGATCAAGGAAAGATTTTCATCAGAAGATTTCAAGAGCCTAGCACACCTAGTACAAAAGGTATAGGCTCATGAAAGCCGATTTCAAGAAGCCAGGAAAGAATATTGAGGCCCAAGCAGAAGAATTTCGAAGTTTGATAACAAACTCCGAAATTGGGGGGCATGTGTTAACGCCAAAATTTGGCACGGCCCATATCAGATTCGGTAAAGATAGAAGCTATATCAACCGGAGGAAATTAATCCAGAAGAAACCGGATTTGAGAAGGAATCGTGAAGACCACGTTATGGCAGTTATTTATCTTATCTATTAGATAGTTTTATCTTTTAGGAAACCTGATCTCTTGTCCGATCAGGTCTGTTAGTTTTCCTTTTCTAGTTAGGAAAGTCCTGTTTCGTGTCCTATAAGGACTCATGTAACTCGGGGTATAAATACGTACGCCCGGGCACCTTGTAAATTATCCACACAGATCAATCAAATTCGGCGCATCGCCACCCTTTCGACGGGTTCTTGCTTCTCGAGCGGGGCTGCATCGGTTAGGTCCGAACTCCTGCGAGAGGGTAAGACTCGTCACCCCTTACCCAAGTGTATCTGCCCTGTCTACGGCTGCATCGGTTCGGTCCGACCTCTTAGGCTGATCAGGTATACCACATCACGCGTGCGTAGATCTTATCAGCTTACTGGGGGCGATTTATCATCAGTTCGTGTTGCATCGGTTGGGTCCGACCTACTGAGCTGCCAGCGATAAATCGTGCCTGCTAGGTTGATGGTCTTTGCGCAAGTGTCTTATCGGAATATATAGCCGATAAGTTATCTTATTACATCACAGTTGCATTAGGTCTATCGGCTTGTTGAGGTTCCTTTATTATTATTAATCTGTGCTGCATCAGTTAGGTCTGAACTACTAGATTGATAATAATAGATTTATCCTTGACGAGCCGATCGGTGTATATGCGACGTTCTATCGGAGTGCTTAGCCGATAGGTTATCTTTTATAAAGCCGACTGTATTATCTTTACTATTCTGGTCATCTATATTATCATCGGTTTTCTAGCCGATGCACATGTGTTTCCTTGGCAGTCGGCTAGTTTACTATTCTGCCTATCTATTTTATCATCGGCTTCTAGCCGATGCACATGTTATACTGACAGCTTATCTATTTGCTTATAGCGTTATCGGTTTCCTAGCCGATACACAGGTGCCATCGGCCATCGGCTACAAGGGGCCTACATCAGTCCGTATCGGCCGATAGCCGATGTGCAATTGCTGCTGACCCGGGCATGAGCACGCCGAAGACGAGGGCCCGGGTACAGGCGTAGCCGATGTGCGAGCACTGTTGGCGCCATCGGCTAAAGGAAGACTTTATCGGCTTATCGGCCGATCGCTGCTGGTAGCCGGACGCGGGCACGAGGTCCCGGGCTCGGGCAACAGACGAGAACCCGAGCGTGGGCAACAGGCGAAGACTCGGGCGCAGACACAGGCGAAGGCCCGGGCAAGTCGGGCAGTCGGTTCAGGGGAATTCGATACAGGAGCTATCGGCAATCGGTTGGAAGGAGTCTACATCAGTATGTCGGCCGATTGATTCACTGAATTAATATTTTCTCCTTGTCAATTATTGGGTCAAATTGACTGGCACGCCTGCGAACCTCAAGATTTTAGGACCTGCACTGGAGCTAAGCAGATCTCCCAGGCCTTCGTATGTTCAATCGCATCAAACCAGATCATCAACAAGCTTCTTGGCACACCCGGTGGTTTTTGGTGCGAACAGTTCCCCGCTGTCATCGTGCCGGCCGTCGCCCGCTTCCTCCTGGCCGTCCGCCGTCGTGTCGCCCGGGTCGCTGCTCTGTCGCCGGTCCGCCGCACTGCCTTCAGGCCGTCTTTTCCACCACCCGGTGTCGTCGCCTGCCGTCGCCATTCCTGCTGTTGCCTGCAGCGCCACCATCGCTACGCCACCTCATCCCATCCCTGCTCTACTCCCCATCTGCCGTCGTCCCGGCCGACGAGCCGTCATCGTCGTCTCTGTGATTCAGTGCCGCCGGTGAACCCGAAGTCTGTCACCATCGCCGTGTCCCTCCGGCTCGTCTTGGCCACGCCGTCCCCGGTCCGTCTCCCTTGTTGCCTCTATGCCACGGGACACCGTCATCACATCGTTGGACATCCTTAGCAGTATTCTCCTTTGTGACCTCTGGGCCTGGTGTTTCTCCCAATGCATGACTAGGGGACCCGAGGCACAGTGCCCCAATAAATCTCAATCGTCCGATAATCCGAAGTCGATCCGAGCCACCTTGCCGTCTAACCCTTTTAATCGGTCAAAGCCATGTCAGCCCTAGCCACCTCAGCTGCCGCTTCGGTTGCCACCTCATCCCCTTCGGCCACATGTTATCCACCTCAACATTCCATCCGCTCCTCCTATTTCTAAATCCATGAACCAAGTCCACCATACGCCTGGTCACTGATCATGGACCCCATATCTCAGCATTTATCCAAAATAATTATTTTAATCCGAAAGTCCAGAGAATATTCCCGAGAATATTCTTTTCCAATTCTTTTCGGATTTATTTCGAATTCAATATTCCGAAAGCCGTATCCTTTCCATCCGAACTCCGATTCGACTTGTTCTTCTTTCTAAACTTATATAAAATCATAATTTACTTGTTTATGTATTTTATGTATTGTTTATTGGAGTTTCTTAGGATTATTATTGTTTTGCGTGTAGTCGCGTATAATCGTCATTTCGGAAGATTGCGGAGTCTACGGAAGAGTTCGGAAGATTATTTGAAGACTTTTACGATTGCAAGGCAAGTCACACGACAATCTCCTTGAGCATGTTGATCCCGTTTGCGAAAGCTATTTTATTTTAAAGTTATTGCATAAAATGCTTTAGAATGACATTATTACGGGTAATTATTTAATAGCCAATATTCCTTGATATTTGTGGCCATTTTGGTTATTGTTATCTATACCTTGATACCTTGGGTGAATAATACTGACTAGCTGGATGTTTAAGTATTTATCTGGCTAGATTATTTAGGAGTTGCTTAGCCATGCTTAGAAACTGTAGTGTCATTTTATATGGGAAATTATTCATTCATTCTGATTAATTAATGATTAATGGTGATATTTTCACGACGCTTGGTCGTGGTTGATTAATTAACTATATCAACTAAAACTTGACTGAATGGTGGGTTGTGAGCACCAGGGTTGTGTTTGTTGCTAGCGGTGCTCATGACAATTAAGGACCGGTTCGCGGACTACTTGTTGCGAAGCAACACTCGTGCTAACCACAAGCTAGTATGGGCTAGCAGGAGTTTGAAGTGTGCCGAGTTCAATAGGAGGCTCCAGGGCGTGTTTGTGGCTGGTATAAGTCCACACATGGCAGTGACAATAAGACCATGCTTCGGGCGTTGGACCGTCTTGCGGGGAGGGCATTGATCACCCCTACCGGAGACCGGAGGTTCGGCGGGAGGCTCTCCTATTGTGCGAGTTACATGAATGATCCTGTCACAATTCCTTTCCAAGGTACCGTGGTGGTACTTAGGCGCACATTGATGTGTTGAGGTACCGTGGTGGTATCGAGGGGCACAGTGATGTGTTGTGGAGTTATGTCTTGTGGGTAAATTGGTACATCTCTGGCCAGAGTAAAACTATTCGAATAGCCGTGCCCACGGTTAAGGGCGAGCCTAGCAATGTTTTTGTGATTAGTCCCACACTACTCATTAATAGAAATAAATGATGGAATATTGATAGCTCCTGTTTGGAGGAGTTATGGTTTGGGCCTGAACTGCGTTGGAGCGCTGTTCAGTGGTTGATTCAATACTAATTAATAATTAAACTATATTGTTTTTAATGATTTTAAATGCAAATGTTTTAAATGTTGTTTATGTAAATAAGCCATATTATGCCTTTCCTTTGGTATCCTGTTGCATTACATTGCATTTCCTAGTGTCGCTTGTTGAGTACGGTGGGTGGTACTCAGTCTTGCATTATTGCAATCTTTAGAGAGAAGCTTTGCGAGGAGGAGAAGTTGGTGTTTGGCTTATACCCCAGTTGAGCTGCCTATGGCTTGGAGTTGAAGCTACGCTAGTTGCCGTTCCGCTGCTGTTTTCTTCTGTGTGAGGACTAAGTGCCTCTATTGTAATTATTTATCGTTATTTCGTATTTGGTTATGTTTATCAAATTGTCAATTTGTGTACCTCGGCTGATTCCTGGACGAGGATTTATTGCACAAATTAGCTTTGGAAATTCTGGTGAATTTCTGGGCGTGACACCGACGATGCGGCCCCGACTATGGCTGGGAACCGCAAACGCAAGTAGAATGACCTCATTGCGGCAGTCGATCGCAACTGTCCTCGACCTCCTAGAACCGAGGATTATCAGAACGACAAATTACATGCTCAAGGGCTCAAAAGCTCAAATACAAGGATAGCACCCCCATTCCCAACTTGTGCAATACCGAATAGCTAAGTCGTTTTCTGATACATATTTTCTACTTTATATGATATTCTCATATAAATGGGCTAGGAGGCAACTCACTTCCTTATGGTTTGACTCGGATACGGCTTAGTGCCAGTCGAGATCAGATCTAGGGGATGAGGTCGTCAATTCCTCACTCGTCCTCGCTAATGCCACAGCCGCTTACACCTAATAGGTGTACATACTGCGCATTTTCTGTTTTTGCTCTTAATGATTGCAAAAGTACTCGAGTAGCATAAATTCCGATCCGTGAAGCCTTGCTTCATGAAAGGCGAACTCAAGTCACCCAAAATGCGTGTCTGGGAAAGAGCCATGAGTCGACTCCCGACGCTCGGGGGCTATGACTAGTCAGGCAGAGTGTTTAAACGTAAGGAGTCAACTACTCGGGGAAATTAATATCAATAAGAGGAGGAACACATATTTACATTTATTGTAAAATACATAAATGTTCTTCGGGTGATTGTTTTCTTCATCAGATGCTACTCATCCAATATATTTATAATGCAGGGCCAGTTCCGGATACGCGTAACAGGAACTCATGGCTACGAGCCTATCTCCTATGCTCGGGGGCCGGACCAGTCTGCCATGATACACTTGGAGTGCAACGCTTCAAGAATCACTCGGAATGCTCCATGAGGGCTACTGACCGAGTACTTGTGCCAGTCGGGACACGTATCTCACCTCTACCTTGGTACGCCCCATGAGGGCTAATAACCGACCTCTGGCACCAGTCAGGGCTCGGGTACCACACTGTTAGGTAGGATACGCCCCATGAGGGTCGCCAGCCGAATCCTATACTAATGCGAGGCTCAGGTACCTTATTCGGCTATAATTTTGCTAGGTAGGGTATGCCTCAAGAGGGTCGTCAGCCGAATCCTGCGCTAGCGCAGTGTTCGGGTACCTATTTGGCCAAAACAGGGAAATAAGCCACTACTGGAGCTTTCAGTTGGAGATAGCACCAAACCCGGAACCTACGGAGGTGCTCATTATTTTTTAAGACTGGAAGACCCTAATCATTCGATTCCTACTGGAAGACAAACTTCCTAAAGATCGCAACGAAGCTGAGTAAGTCAAGCGATGGAGCAAAACCTTTATCGTAGTCAGAGAAGACCCATATCATCAAAGCGCATCTGGAATTCTCATGCACTGCGTCACACCTGAGAAGGACAAGCAGATCCTACAATCTATCCACTCGGGAATCTGTGGCAACCATGCTGTATCCAGAACATAAGTCGGAAAGGCTTGCAGACAAGAATTTCTTTGGCCGATTGCGGTTACCAACGCTGAAACAGTCGTCCTGTCATACAAGGGATGTCGATTTTTCGCTCGACAAACTCACCTACTGGCACATGCGTTGCAGACTATCATATGCGCAATGCATACTGAGTATAATCTACAGATCTGAAGTCCTCAATCGCATCATTATGGGCAACACACTTAGTTCATGTGCGGCATATTCAAAGATTTCTGTAATGATTTCGGCATCAAAATCTGCTACGCTTTGGTGGCATATCCCTAAAGCAATGGGCAGGTTGAGCAATGATCATAATCTTCGGATTTTATAGGACTGCGCTGGGTAGGCCAAAGATATGAGTTCTTACATAGCATGCCCTATTGGGTCGCCCGCTGGTCGCGTTAAAATCGCGATGTATGTGCTATTTTACAGGAATCGATTAAATAATCAGATACGCTTCATGCTAAGCCTATAGCCGGGTGTATACATTCGGGCATCTCGATTATTTTAAGGTATTGAGGATATATCCTTATAAGGATCAATAGCTGGTCTCTATTAAAATTGGGGATGCAGGTATCTCTCAAGTACACCTCATCACACATTGGATTTACTCTATTGTGATACTCGGCTTATGTGCTTAGCTAAATTACTTTGAGCAAAATTTCCAGCTAATATATAACTGAAGAGTCCAATTTCCGAGAAACATATCACTCGGGATAGACTTAAAGGTTAAAGATCTTTGACTTTATATTTAATTGTTCCCAATTAAGCACAAAGTCGGGGGCTACACCTAATAGGTGCGTCTATTCGGTGCACACTATTCATCTATGAAGCCCTTTATAGCCTTATTGCTAGCTAACATGAAGCAGGACTCGGGAGAAGAAGCACTTAGACAATGAGTACTCGGGAGCAAAACACTCAGGAATCTCTTCACCATGGAGGATGAGCAGCCGGCATCAGCTGTGACTCAACTATAAAGGTCTTAGGGGCTACTGTGGAGGCCATGGGCCCCGGTTATCTCAAGGAAGGCAATTACGGCCACTTGAACAGAGGGTAGGCCGGTCCCTACAATTGGAGATAGAGTAGGACTCGGCTTCATATTACCTTACATGACAAGGAAAGGGATATAGTCCTAGCCGGATACTCTATGACTGATAAGGAAAGACCTTGGTCATATCCAACTGGGTTTCCTACTTTGTAACCCTCATCCCTCCAGTATATAAGGAGGGGTAGGGAGCCCTCTAGGGCATATGACAATCTCACCAGAGAATACCGCGAAAGCAATACACCACAACTGGAAGTAGGGTATTATCTCACACTGAGGGCTTGAACCAGTATAAATCTCATGTGTCCTTTCGAATCCATCGAGTTAGGTCCGACGAATAGCCCCATATAATTATTGCTGATACAAAACATTGACAGTTTATCAGTCGCACGCATAACGAGGCAGGTCATTAGCACATGATTAATTAAGTGTTAACTATTATAAACATGAAAAATGGGTTTATTTATTTTTTGAAGAACGAGGTAGGTCATTAGCTGCTTCTGTACCTGACAGCTTCGCCGGTGGGAGTAAGCACAACGCTCGTGTAGGATGGCGAGGGCGAACAAAAACTAGTATACTTCATCTTTGAAGCACTCCGAGGGGCGAAGACACGATACTTGGAGATCAAAAAGCTAGCCTACGCCTTGGTGATGTCCTCGCGGAAGCTCAGGCATTATTTTCAGGCCAACAAGATCATGGTATCTTCGTAGTATCCTATTAGGGAGGTGCTTTGGAAGAAAGTGGCGGCAGGTCGACTGGGTAAGTGGGTGGTGGAGCAGGCCTGTTTCGATCTACACTTCATGGCTTGAACAACGATCAAGTCATAGGTCCTGGCGGATTTCGTGGCTGAATGGACTTCGCTCAAGGAGCCTGTAGAACAGCTAGTTGGCGAAGAGTGCTGGACCATGTTCTCAGACGGATCATGGTCGCACGCTGGCGCAGGTGCGGCCGTGATCCTCAGCTCACCAGAGGGAATGGTCATTTTTTGCACTGTAAACCTACAATTCCCAACAACCAACAACACAACGGAGTACAAAGCCGTACTCCTCGGCCTATGAAAGGCCAGAGTACTAGGGGCAAGGAGGCTGGTGGTGAAAAACGGATTCCAAATTGGTAGCCGGCCACAGTGACAAAAGTTTTAAAGCAAAGAGAACGGCATGGCCAAGTACCGAGAGGTCATACAGGCTATGGATAAAGCATTCGCCGGTATCATAGTCTAGCACCTCCCAAGGGAGAAAAATGAAGAGGCCGATACCCTAGCGAAGGCAGTAGGCACCGGAGGACCATTCCAACCAGGGGTTTTCTTTGAAGTGATATACATGCCAAGTGCGAAGCACGAAAAAGACCTAAAAGAAATCATTGATATCAACCAAGCGGCCAAGACTAGATAACACCTTGTAACACCCCTATCCCTTTAACCCGTATAGGCCAACAGAAGAGGAACGCCATTACCTGTAATACCTGTACCAATTTTAGTAGACCAGCTGGTACATAGAGGACATCAGTGGATCATTGCCAAACCTGCTTTATTTATTTCACCTAGTCCTTATATAAGTTGTAGCCCGGACAGAACCCGAGCCATACAACAACACATTACAAAAGTAGGCAACGGAAAACATTGATAGACCTTATACCCACAAGCAAAAGCTTGGGACCTAGACCAAAACCCTAAAACTCATCGTACTCCACTTGTTCCTAATAATACTCGCTAAGGGTGGGGTCTTCATCTACATAGACTTCTGAGAGGAAAAGTAAGCAAGGGTGAGTACACGAGGTACTCAGCAAGTCACGGAAAATATGTGGCATGCAAGAGGTTAGCAAAGAAGACTAGGGTTATTTTGTAAACATGATTTTCAAAGATTTTGTGTTTTGTTGGAAAATATCTAAGTGTGCTCTTTAAGTTGTCGGAAAGAAGCTCACGCTTCAATCCATTCTGTGAGTTGCTTTACAACAACTCACCACAATTAAGTTAGTCGAGAAGAGACTAGCGTCTCAACCCATTTCACAAGTCTGAGACTTGTCACGCATTCCGATTCGGAGCATACTTTCCACTAGTACCTCCATTTAGGTGGATTCTCATTTCTAAAATTGTCACTCAACTCAAACAACTCAACTATGGTGTCATTCAACACCCCGGGTCACACTGGCCCGTTTCAGGCCACACAGGCCATCCATTGGTCACACAGACCGATTCTGGTAACGAATCCCAACCCGTAAAACAATTGCACAGATATTTGAAAAAAAATCTACGCTAGAGAAATCACTTCACATCCGCCCGTGATCGTGGGCACGGCTGTTCGAATAGTTTATAAACCTTTGCAAATGGTGCACGCTTTACCCACACGACGCGAGCTTACTCTCACATTGGCCAAGCAGAGAGATTCGCGACAAGGCCTTTCCGAAGCCCTCTCAAGATAGCATGTTGCCCTATAAATGGGTTCTCTTAACCAAGTACCCAGAACTCATTTCCGGTACTCAGGGACGGAGGTATATCACCCTCATGGCACCTAGCCGCTCCCACATTTATTAGCAACCGTACAATCCTAAGAACACTAATTACTCGGTCAAGGGCGTCCCATTCCACCGTGTGGTCACACTGTATTATGGTCAGTGCAATTCCCCAAGGAAACGGTCTTTATGTGTCACGTGAAGTCGGAGCCACATAGGCAGCGACGACCTATGACCATGTTTTATTAAACTATTTTTATTTCGCAAATGCTCGACCAAGGGTGCCAAGATTTAAAATTATTTGAATAAACCCTAGATTTCCCATCGTCATAGTTTTGGTTTAAATCAAATGAAGTCGTTGATACTCGTACTCAAGTACGAATACCATGACGACAGGGGTTACAAGGGAAAGGGCATCAATTTACTCAAGGAGGGTACTATGCAGCATATAGGTTGGGCATGACGGATTCGATTACGAATCGCGGCTGATAATAATCGTGTTCCTAAATATGCATGTTTCATAAATCAAAATAATTTTTTAAATCATGGGTCCAATATGGTCAAGGGTGACTTGCCTTGCTCCTGGTCTTGTGGGTCCTCAACAAAATCCTCATTCCGCGGCTCCTCGGTACTGGTTTCTACGTGTCGCATAAAGAAAACAAGCAAAAACACCAAGAATCTGGACCTATCTTATACAACTAATAGTGCCAGTGTGTAGATCTTATTTTTAGAAAAATTTTGAGAGTTGAATAGGCTCAAACAGAGTTACGGTTTAAAAGTTATGATTTTTCAAAGTTTAAATCAATTTCTTGTGAATAAAAGAATTAAGGTTGTTTAGGAAAGAAAATAAATAAAAGAAGAAAAATAAAAGAAAAGAGTGCAGAGGCTGACTGGTGGAGCCCTAGTGTCAGAGGAGAGAGAGAGGTTAGTGACTGACATGTGGGGCCGGCAAAACAATAAGGAGAGAGGAGACATAGGGGCTGATAGGTGGGGTCAGTTGATGAGAGAGAGTGGAGGCTGGCAGGTGGGACCGAGGTAACAGAGAGAGGGGGTGCGCTGACGTGTGGGCCCGACGTGTCAGTGCAGGGTGAGGAGGACAGACGCGCCAACAAGTGGGGCCGGGTGGTCAGCGGCTATGAGGGGGATGCAGCGGTGGACCGGTGTGACCCGCGTTGGCTGACGTGGCGCCCTCGTGGCATTGCCACATCAGCTTGGTCCGACGGGGCTGCCCCCCGGTGCATATCGATGGCGGATGGCCGCCGGAATTGATCTCACCGGCAGTGGTGAACCATGGGAGCAGCCAATGGCCACGGGACGCGGAGGCGACAAGGAAACTCGTGAATGGTTCGGATTGGGCTAACTGGCAGTGGAGGAGGGTCAGCGGTGGCAGTCAGTGGCGGTGGCGGCGGTGAAGGATGGGTAGTCACTGCTAACGACCATTTGGGTGGCAGAGAGGCCTGGGATAGGGGTTTTTGGGTGTGGCGTTGTGTGCGGAAGGGAAATGATGGAGTTAATCGTGCTCTACCTTTGTCAACGCGGCAAATCAAATCGGCGGCGAGGGTAGACGGCGGCGGAGGGAATTGGGCATTTTTGATTTAGGGGTTAATTGATGACGGGGAGGGGCGGAGAAGCTTTGCAGAGGCTCGGGGAGCTCAACGTTGGCGGTGGATTGGGCTGTGACGGTCTGTAGCGGCGGCAGTGCTCGGGTCAGTGCGTGACGGATAGAGTAACTCGGCGGCGAGCTAGCTCGGCTGGGATTCTCTGTCGCCGAAGGAGGGAGGGGTGCTGCTCTACTTATAGTAGAGCTCGGGTGCTAGCAGACAGCGCACAATGGTGGTGGGAACTGGGGAGATAAGCTGGAGCTTGCCAACAGGACTCGTCTATGGCGCCGGGCTGTAGAGGGCGTCAGAAGCGCGGCAGAGAGGGAAAACGGGGCGTGCAGGTGATGCTGAAGCGACGGGGCAGTGAACGAGCACGCGTGCTGGTTGACTTCGGGTGCTCCCCGAAGGAAAGGCTGCAGCGGCCATGTTGTTGTTGACGTCGGGTGTACGGGACCGAAATGGCGGAGCGGGTTTCTCGCCGGGGATGGGATGGCGGAGGTTGACGATGGCGCTCTTCGTGATTTATGGCAGCGACCGGGCGGTATGGGCAAACACACAGAGAGAGAGAGAGCAGAGAGAACTCGAGAGAGATCGATAGAAGAGAGAGAGAGCGAGGGACGCGGTGGGAGGAGGAAGACGACAACAGTGCTGGCTGACATGTGGGCCTTGCATGGCAAAGACGATCGGAGCCGTCCACGCGTTCCATCGGGCGGCCGCGGGGGAGAGCTAGAGCGGTGCCACTGACAGGCGGAGCCTGTGAGGACTTTATCCCGCGCGCGACCGCGGCTAGGCCGAGCGGGCCGCAGGGAGAGGAGAGAGGAAGCAGGCCGAGAAGGGATGAGGGCGGTCCAAGCGACACAATAACACTTATATTTTTCCAGAGGCTGATTTTGAATTGTTTTTGAGGATTTTGAATTTGGATGGGTTTTTTGGAATCAGAGAAAATTAGGGATTTTTGGAGGGGTTCTATGGACTGACTTTTGAGGGAATTTGAGATCACACTTGGCACAAATAATCACAATTCCAATTAAGAACCAAATTTTAAAATTAGATTTTTATTTAAAATAGTTTTTTAAAGGAAAACAAGGGCATTACAAACCTACCCCCCTAAAGAGAATCTTGACCCGTGATTCTGAATCTAAGCGAACAAATCAGGGTATTATACACGAAGGTGGTCTTCTCGCTCCTAGGTGGCTTCATCTTCCGAGTGGTTACCCCATTGCACCTTGTAAAATTTGGTCGAGGTTCTTCGTGTCCGTCTCTCGGCTTCTTCTAGGATGCAGATTGGATGTTCTTCATAGGTTAGGTTCTTGTTTAACTTGATGCCTTCGAGGGGAACTTGTTCTTCAGGTACGCGAAGACACTTCTTTAACTGGGAGACGTGGAATACATTGTGCACTTCCGCGAGTTCGCTGGGTAGTTGTAACTGGTAGGCGACTTCTCCTCATCGAGCGGTGATGGGATAGGGGCCTATAAATCTAGGGGCCAACTTTCCAGCCATACTGAATCTCTTCATACCAAGCAACGGGGATATTCTCAGGTATACGTGGTCTCCAATTTCGAACTCTAGGTCACGGCGTCAGTTGTCGGCATAGCTCTTCTGTTGGGATTGGGCTACTCTCAGATGTTCCCTTATTACTTTTACTTTTTCTTCTGCGTCCTTTAGGAGATCAGGCCCAAATATCTGTTTCTCCCCCCAATCGGTCCAACAGAGTGAGGTATGGCACTTGCATCCATATAGTGCCTCATTTGGGGCCATCTTGATGCTGGCTTGGTAGCTATTGTTATAAGAGAACTCGGCGTAGGGTAGGTTGAGGTTCCATGTCCCTACAAAGTCTAGGACACATGCTCTCAACATATCTTTCAGAATTTGGTTTACCCCTTTCGGTTTGACTCGTCCGTCTGAGGGTGATATGCGGTGCTGAAGTTGAGATGAGTTCCAGGGCTTTGTGTAACTGTTCCAAATCGAGGTAAAACTGGGTTCCTCGATCTGAACTATCTTCTTGGGAACTCCATGCTGGCACACTATTTTGGTCATATAAAACTCTGCCAATTTCTTTCCTGTGTAGGTGGTCTTAATGGCTATGAAGTGGGCTACCTTGGTAAGTCGATCCACGACTACCCTAATCGAGTCATACCCGTTGGGCGCCCTTGGTAGGCCAGTTATAAAATCTATTCTGATTTCTTCCCACTTCCATTCGGGAATTTTCAAGTGCTGTAACAATCCTGCAGTTTTTTGATGTTCCGCTTTTACGCTTTGGCAGATATCGCACATGGCGACGTATTCAGCGACATCTCTTTTCATCCTGGACCACTAATAATGCTTCTTAAGGTCTTGGTACATTTGTACTTCCGGGATGTATCAAGTATGCGGATTCATGGGCTTCCTTAAGGATAAGGTTTCTTAGCTCCTTATTATCGGGTAACATATTTTTTTTTCCATTTATTCTTCATAGGGTTCCTTGTTCATCTATTGAGAAGCCAGGGGCCTTATCCTTGGGGATATTCTCCTTGATGGCCTTAATTTCCTTATCTTCTTTGTGGGCTTCTCTAATTAAGCTTTTCAGGGTAGGCTAAACTACCAGAGTGGCGAGTGTTCCTTTGTTCACCACTGTTATTCGAAGTTTCCTAAGCTCGTTGCATAATTCTGGTTGGGGCGGTCGCACTAGGGCGGGGTTGCAGTAACTTTTTCGACTTAGGGCATTGGCCACTACGTTGGCTTTTTTGGGATGGTAGTGTATCCCTAGGTCATAATCTTTTAACAACTCTAGCCACCTTCTTTGTCGTAGGTTGAGCTCAGTCTGGGTAAATTATATTTCAGGCTCTTTATGATCGGTGTATACTTCACACCGATTGCCAATCAGATAGTGCCTCCATATCTTTAGGGCATGTATTACGACGGCGAGTTCCAAGTCGTGAGTTGGGTAGTTCATCTCGTGTGGCCTTAGTTGTCTAGAGGCATAGGCTACCACTTTTCCTTCTGGCATCAGTACACATCCTAGTCCTTGCCTAGAGGCATCATAATATATCTCAAAATCTTTTCAGATATCGGGCAAGGTCAGGACGGGGGCGGTGGTTAACCTTCTTTTTAGTTCTTGGAAGCTTTTCTTGCAAGCGTTCGTCATTCAAATTTCTTTTCCTTCTTTAGTAACTCGGTCATAGGCTTAGCTATCTTGGAGAATCCTTCAATAAATCTTCAATAATACCTAGTCAAGCCCAAGAAACTTCTGATTTCGGTGACCGAGGTTGGGGACTTCCAAGCAAGAACGGTCTCAATCTTACTTGGGTCCACTTCTACTCCTTGGGCCGAGATGACGTGTCCTAGAAAAGCCACTCGATCCAGCCAAAACTCGCACTTTGAGAACTTGGCGTACAATTTGTGTTCTCTTAGTTTTCCTAGGATCAATCTCAAATGCTCGGCATGTTCGAGCTCATCCTTAGAGTAGATGAGGATATCATCTATAAATACCACGATGAACTTATCGATATACTCCATGAATATCTTATTCATCAGGTTCATGAAGTAGGACTGGGGCATTTGTGGCACCCTAGAAGTGCATTATGAAGAGTAAACTATTACGGCAACGCGAACTATCTAGATAGATGGGGTCTCGAATAAATCACGAATAAATGCGGTAACCATCCATTCCTCATCGCAGACTTGCCATAATCTTTACTCACTCACAATACAATCCAAATGCCGAGATGTACAAAAGAGATAATCATAAGGATAGCTTGCCAGTCTCCCCGTCAACGCCGTCAAAACCACTCGATGGTGGCGACAAACACGATACGTACCCCAGAGGAGTCGAACCACAATAGCTATCCCCACCATCTCATTATACACAAACTCATACTCATGTTCAGCTAGTCCCCAGGAAAGCGACTAGCCTCACACTTTCATCACAAGCAATTGATTTAAACATCACAAGTATCTCTAATCGGATAACGAGCAGCAGAGTTATAAATATTACATAGAGGGTTCACACCTAATTCATCACAAAGTGGCACAAAAGCTTTGCAGTGGAATATAAACACAAACAGACAAGAACAGTGGTGCCAAACCATGCACAGGGCAACCGACTGGGGATAGAGCTCAACTTCAACTACACATTATCTCGCACCCCGGCGGATAATAGTAGATCACACCATCATCGTCGTTGTCCTCACCTGAAAGATGCAACATGAGTAGCCGAAGGTACTCGCAAGACTTACACAATATTCATAGTACAAAGGAGAAATGCGGGTCTCTACATCAAGGAAAGGCTATGTTGATTTAGTTTTTGCATAAAGCAAGTTTGTTGAGCAATATACTTGAAACTATAAGCATTTTGAGAAGTAACTCAATCTGAAATTTTGGACAGCAAGCTTATAGTTCTGAAAAATAACATATAAATGAGCACAAACCATGCTCTAATCATCGTCAGGGCCATTGCCCAAATTGTTGTCAATTATGCTACAGCAAGCATATCCTCCTTTCATGACTAAACCAAGTCATATTTAATAATAAAGAACTTTCATCATTTAACATCAAAGATCCTTTATAATATAAACCCATCCATCCATGCTATCCATAAGTCATGGTAACCACATATGTCCCAAGTTGGATGCTAACACAATTGACTAACCACATCAAGCGTCGTCGTAACCTGTGGACACGGCTATTCGATGATAAGTTCTTACTCTGATCAGAGGTGTACATCTTACCCACACGATGTGATAGAAGCAAACGGCTACACTCTAGTTTGATTTGTACGGCCAAGTACCCACATCTACACAATTGAGTGCGGACTAGAGGTCACAACAAAACCTTTGCACGCTTAGCCCCACCTAAACACGTCTGGGCCGCCGACGAGCTTAGCCCAACACAAGGTGACTAAGGCGGGCTCACCGTCGTGGGAGGCACCTCCAATCCGGCCACATAAGCGCGCTCCTGAGGTCCTCCAACGGGTCTTCTGCTTCTTCAAAGAGGGGCGCGTCCATCCTTTCATCTTTTACCGACTGACGGCGGACGTAGATGTCATAGCCCTCCCGTGCTACTGATCAGCCGTCTCATTCTGAATTCGGCGTGTGGAAGTACGGTCCGTTGGCCGTGTAGGCGCCGACGAGGTGCTGATAGAGTGTGGAAGTACATCAACTTTGCTCGTCCTTTTCCTTAACGACCCAGACGGAGCTACGTGCATCGGGGAACCACCATTATTAGCCCTTCACGCCCTATCATCCTCCGTCCAAGTCATCATATTCTCAATTATTAATCAGAAGTGATTCTTTTCAGAGATTTTAACCCATCCCATTCGCATTGAACTAGTTTTGAACGAAGCTCATTATCGGATGGTTCTAAATCTAGAAATAAGCATGGCTAAGTATTCGGTGTAAAATAAAATGTATCCCAGAGTCTTTACCAGGGGTGACAATGTATAAACATGGCATCATAACCAAGGAATGAAATGCAAAACTACAATTGGGTAATTATTCGACTCTACCCGTTTTCCTCCATTTTAAATAGACTGAAGCATGCATATAGATATTGTTTTCATAACAAATCAATTTATTGAAAACATAGGTTCAATATGCTTAGAACGCTTGCCTTGCTTGCCGTGATAATTCACACTCAGGTTTTGGATGAACTTCCACGTACTCGTATCCTCAGAATCTATAGATAAGGCAATATGCAAGATAAGAGCAATAAATGTTATGCAACATGATCAATTAATTATGAGATAAATACAGAAGGTAGGGTATGTATTCTAATAAGATTTTGAGGAGAAAACACAAGTCATTTGCATTCTCTGGATTGAGGAGATACAAAATACAAGGTAGGAAGGCTGAAAATGGTGTTTCGTAATTATTTATATTGTAACTTAAGTTATTATAGTTTTAACTGACATTTTTCTATTAAGATTTCATAAAGGCAATGTATTTTTATATAAAAGAACATAACCTACTGGTTTTAACAAAATTGTGTATTTTATTTAAGTAGATTTGATTTATAGAGCATTATATGAATTTGGGAGTCGCTATATATTAATGGTTATAGAACATGCATTTTTGTGTACACAGACATATACAAAAGTTTATAAGATACTTCCAAAAGTGACAAAACATGATAAGAGGAGCTTACTGATCCTAAGTCCAAGTTATTTTTGAAAAAGGAATGAAACTTTTATGCACCGTTGGAATTCTAGGAATATATTAATCTTTTCCTCTTTTATATCATTTAAATCCTAGTGTATGATTTATATAGATCAAAGTATCATTTACGTAAGTATACTAAATGTCAGTTTTACTGCATGAAGGTTCCACCATTTCTGGTTTTTACAACCTTAATTTAAGTAACAGATGGTATAAATTCATATAAGTTCATATACTTCATGATAATTATTATTTTGAGAATTTTAGGCTTTGGTTTCTCCACATTTTATTCCACAGATTAAAGTGCATAACTTTGGTGATCCCACATTAGTTCATCAAATTTGGAATTAAAATGAATTAGATATTGATTTTCAAAGTTTAGCTATCTTTCTGTTGGAGAAACAATTCAGTTTAACATTTCTCTTCTTTTCTTTTCCTCTCTTTCTCTCTTACAGGTGGGGTCAGCGTGGCATTAGACAAACAGAGCAGGCGCAGACCGGGACAAAGGAACGGACCGTCCGGACTAGGAGTGGATGGTCCGGCGTGGCGAAACAGAGGAGGTGCAAGCGGTTCGGGCTTCTCGGCGGCGGCGGCGGCGGCGATGGCGGCGTCGGTTGTAGTCGGGCCTCAAAGAGAAAAGATAGAGGAGTTCATGGTGGAGCTAAGGGTGGTCTTCTTGACACCTCGGGTGACTGGAATCTCACTGGCAGCGAGCTCCAGCGGCAGAGTGTTTCGGGTCGTCGATGTGTATCCTGTTTCAGGCTCAAACTAGCTGTGCACATGCATGCGGTAGTCACTACTAGGTGCAAAGATGCTCACCCAGCGATGGCCCGAGGCGGAGGAACACTGGATAGTGGCGGCGACGAAGAGAAATGGCTCGGCGGCGGCGGATTCCAGTGGATCTTCGTCGGCGGCGTCCTCCGGCCAACAGGCTGCTAGGCAAACGGGTGCACGACAACATATGAGTCCTAAGGCAGCTACACACGCGATAAATCGGTTTAACTCTCACCAGGGAGGGAGGAATCGGCGGCGGCGGTAGTTTGCCGGAGAGGGAGAAGATGATTTCGACCTCGAACTTCACTGCACCAACTCCCGATTCCTTCTGCGGTTTGTCTTCTGGGAGCAAGGCTATGACACTGGCACAGGGGCTCGTCCGGCGGCGTCCTGGATCGGCCGGAACAGCGACCACGTCACAACAGCGCTCTGCAGGACAAAGGCAGGCACGGCGGCGACTTCGGCCGGTAATTCCTAGGGCTGCCAAGTACCAAATGGAACTATTAGAAGGTGTACAGCATGTTTTGGCAGAGGGAAGAGGATGGAGTTCACCAGAGCTAGCTGGGTTTCTGTCAAACACTGCCAGCGCCGGGGAAGATGAAGTTGCCGGCGGTGATTCTTGGGGGTTCCGTGGGTTTTCTCGGTGGGAACGTGGAGAGGATGAGGAGGAGGTTCTGCTGGCGAGATTAGAGGCGAAATGGTCGAGGTCTCCAAGGTTTGAGCTCATCTAGGTCTCTCTGTGTGCGCTGTGAGGGAGAAAGAAGGAGGCAGTGACATGTTGGCTCATGCAGTGCTGAGTTGCTCCATCTCCACAGTGTCCTTGGTGGGTCCCACATGTTAGAGAATACTTTTCTACACATTTGTGGTTAGGCTTAGCCTATGACATGTGGGTCTTTGGAGTTAATTCCTATGGAGAGGAGAGAGGCATGGGTAGAAATGGGGTGAAACTCACTGTCCCAAGACTGGCAGAGGCTTACAGGTGGGCCAGGGTATTGTGGGTCCCACTGGTCAGTGAGAGATGAGAGGAGAAATCTCTAGAGACTAAGTGTTGTGAGCTGTATGGACAGCTGTCTTGCATCTGTGATTTCAGTAGATAAATAAGGGAGATAAATTATGGGAAAATTACTGGAGATAGAGGAAGATGTGTTTAACATGCTGACCAAATTTCGTTCCTAGAAGTGGTCTGGTTTATTTTTGGCGAATTTGAAAAGTGGGGTCACTGATCCAGTTTTTCTGCAGCTTGATTCATGTCCCTAGGGCTTTGCTCCTATTATTTCATGTGAATTCTTTGGGAATTAAATTGAGCCAAAATTACTAGTGGTAGGGTTCATGGTGTCACACCTGTTGGTAGAATTTCGCTGCCTAATTAATCTTCATTTTTATTTGGTGAATTTTAGAAGTAACCCAACTTATTTCAGCTAGCTTCCTAGTTTAGCTGATTTGAGGGACTTGGTTGAAGTATTTATTGAAGTGATAAAATTATGTAAAATTTACAGTGGATTTATTTGGTGGGATAGTGTTCACAGGGATTTTTCCATGATTTTAGGTGCAACCAAACATCTTTAGAAAATCCTTAGACTATACAAATGCATAGGTCCAGGAAAAAGGATCCAGGCTGAGATTTGTTTGAATTTTTAAGAGGTCTAAACTGATGAAATAAATTCTGTAAAAATTATATTAATTCATGATAAATAATCTAGTATTTGAATAAATTATTTTCCATATATGTTTCTGTGAAGTTTGTTGCACTGTTAGGAGTTGGCCCATTTTTGCCGATAGGGTTTTACTATTGAGAGTTTTGAAAATATTTGCAAACTTTAATTTCGCATGAAGCGACATTGCAAGGATTTTGTTTGTGCACTCTAGTGGCAGTAGGTTATAACCCTAATTACCTGAAATTAGATTTTTGGGCTGTGACAGCATTGGTAGTCTGAATGACATAACCGTATACTCGTATACACCATATCTCGTGGAGAAGGCAGTTTTAGGTATGTCTTGTGGCCTAATCTTCAATTGATGGTATCCGGTTCTCAGATCTATTTTAGAGAACATGGCAGCTCCATTAAGTTGATCAAACAAGTCGTCGATCCGAGGTAACGGATACTTGTTCTTTATGGTTACCTCGTTCAAGGCTCGGTAATCTACGCACATCTGTTGAGTTCCATCCTTTTTCTTAACCAGGAGCACTAGGGCTCCCAAGGGGATGTGCTTGGCCTGACAAAACCTTTGGCTTCTAATTCCTCAATTTGTTTCTTAACTACGGCAGGTCCTCTTAATTGGTATGCCGTGAATAGTCTTTTCTCGATGGAAGTGCATTGCACCAGGTTTAGTTTCTGTTCCACGTCTTTAAGCCAATCATCGGCTTCCACTGGTTCAACGGTTTGAGAAAATTCTGGAGGACGGGATCGGAGGAACTCCGTGAGTTTGGTCCTTCCATTTAGCGGAGCTTGTGGGGCTTGCTGAGGATTTTGCTGGAGTATGGCTAGACTCTGAGCTATGCCTTGTAGGATTTGAGTTTGGATAGCTAAGATTTGCTGCGGGTCCATGTTTAATGGTGGGGGTGGAGGCAAGTCCTGCTGAGCTGGGTCAGGGTGAGGGGGTGAGTTTACGTTGTTCTCAGATCCTTGTTCATGATCTTGTTGGTTGTTTCTTCGGTTTCGATCCAGTACTTGGTCATCCTCATATCCATATCGGGCTGGAACGCGTCTCGGTCGTTGGTTTTGGCGAGCCATCTATAGGGAAGAAGGGAGAAGAATGATGAGGGAAAAGGAGTAAAGGAAGAAAGGAGCACACAAGCACAAACTGGTCTTTAAAACATAAGCATTTTATTTATATACAAGAGGGGTGGCCAAGTCGCAAGGACTGGACGCACACCATACAAGACATGGACTACCATACATAACACACACATACACTACTCGCCACATCTGCTAGTGAGTTGGCGATGATACAAAAGGTCTGACGTCCACTATATACATCCTGCTACTACACTACTGTAGCTCTACTCCTGCTCCTCGCTCCCGATCAGCACACGCTCAGAAGGGTCCTCCTCCTCAGACGGAACAGGAAGGTGAGAGGACGGTAGGACAGGAGCAACCGACAGTGGAATGGCTGCAAGAGGTGCAGGGGCTGGCGTGGGGGCGTCAGCTGGAGTAGTAGTGGTGGTTGGGGCAGCAGCTGCAGGGGTAGTGGCTGGGCGAGGAGTAAACTGCGCAATGTACTCGTGCACAGTCATGCGACGTCGGCAATGAGGTGGAGAGGAAGGTGGAGTTGGAGAGGAACTCTGGGAGCTGGCGGCGTGTCTCTCGGTGGGGTCGGGAAAGTCGGAGGAGTGGGTGGAAGTCAAGGTGCATGGGGATGGAGGGATGCAATCTCGGAGGGAGTGGTAATGCCTCTCAGGGCTGCGGTATGCCTCTAAGAGACGGCGGTACTGGTGATCCAAGGTGGTGGTCATCTCGACAAAGCGAGTCAAGGAAGGAGATGACTCACGGCAGGTGCAAGGGTAGATGCTAGTGGATGATCCACTAACTCGATGGGGAAGAAGGTGAAAACAAAAGGAATCAAGGAGAGGGTAGTACTGGTCGCAAAGACGACGCATGGCTGCGAAGGCCACGTCCTGGTAGACGAGCTAGAGTGTAGGCCTCACCATCACGAAATGGTGACGGCGTAACTCAGGACGGAGGGGGTAGAGGCGGAGGGTAAGGCAGCAACGGGGAGGAACGGTGGCGACGATACAACCTGCGAACTGTGGAGTGGAGTATCCGATGTAGCGAGCCAAGTCTCGGAGAATCTCGACGAAGCCTCCCTGGCCTTCACCGTAGGAAAGGTGAGGGCCGCTAGTAGCCATATATAATTTGAAAACAAGAAAAGGTGTTAGTAAAACTTTTTCAAAATTTTGCTACTTGGAGGAAAGAAGTAAGAAAATCTTATGTTTTCACAAATAGATTTTAGAACATATAGTCCTTAGGGCCTTCCTAACGTGGGGTTTTGTTCCTAGGGGCCAAACCTGGGCTCTGATTCCACCTCTGTAACGTCCCTCTCTCGTTAACCCGTATAGGCCAACAAAAGAGGAACACCATTACCTGTAATACCTGTACTAGTCCCAGAAGACCAGCTGGTACATACAAGATATCGGTGGATCATTGCCAAACCTGCTTTATTTATTTCACATAGTCCTTACATAGGTTGTAGCCCGGACAGAACTTGAGGCATACAACAACACATTACAAAAGTAGGCAACGGAAAACATGGATAGACCTAATACCCACAAGCAAAAGCTTGGGACCTAGACCAAAACCCTAAAACTCATCGTACTCCGCTTGTTCCTGATAATACTTGCTGAGGGTGGGGTCTTCATCTTCATAGATGGGAAAAGTAAGCAAGGGTGAGTACACCAGGTACTCAGCAAGTCACTGAAAATATGTGGCATGCAAGAGGTTAGCAAAGAAGACTAGGGTTATTTTGTAAACATGATTTTCAAAGATTTTGTGTTTTGTTGGAAAATATCTAAGTGTGCTCTTTAAGTTGTCAGAAAGAAGCTCACGCTTCAATCCATTCCGTGAGTTGCTTTGCAACAACTCACCACAATTAAGTTAGTCGGGAAGAGACTCGCGTCTCAACCTATTCCACAAGTCGGAGACTTGTTACACATTTCGATTCGGAGCGTACTTTCCACTAGTACCTCCATTTAGGTGGATTCTCATTTCTAAAATTGTCACTCAACTCAAACAACTCTATTATGGTGTCATTCAACGCCCCGGGTCACACAGGCCCGTTTTAGGCCACACAGGCCATCCATTGGTCACACTAACCGATTCTGGTAACGAATCCCAACCCGCAAAACAATTGCACAAATATTTGAAAAATAAAATCTATGCTAGAGGAATCACTTCACATTTGCCCATGACCGTGGGCACGACTGTTCGAATAGTTTATAAACCTTTGCAAAGGGTGCACGCTTTATCCACACGACGCAAGTTTACTCCCACACTGGCCAAGCTGGGAGGTTCGCGACAAGGCCTTTCCGAAGCCCTCTCAGGATAGCACGTTGCCCTATAAATGGGTTTTCTTAACCAAGTACCCGGAACTCATTTCCGGTACTCATGGACGGGGGGATATCGCCCTCATGGCACCTAGCCGCTCTCACATTTATTAGCAACCAAACAATCCTGAGAACACTAATTACTTAACCAGTGGCGTCCCATTCCACCCGTGTGGTCGCACTGTATTATGGTCAGTGCAATTCCCCAAGGAAATGGTCCTTATGTGTCATATGAAGTCGGAGCCACACAGGCAGCGATGACCCATGACCATGTTTTATTAAACTATTTTTATTTCGCAAACGCTCGACCAAGGGTGCCGAGATTTAAAATTATTTGAATAAACCCTAGTTTTCCCAACGTCATAGTTTTGGTTTAAATCAAATGAATTCGTCGATACTCATATTCAAGTACGTATACCAGGACGACAGGGGTTACAAGGGACAGGGCATCAATTTACTCAAGGAGGGTACTATGCAGCAAGTAGGTTGGGCTTGACGGATTCGATTACGAATCATGGCCGATAATAATCGTGTTCCTAAATATGCATGTTTCATAAATCAAAAAAAAATTAAATCATGGGTCCAATATGGTCAAGGGTGACTTGCCTTGATCCTGGTCATGTGGGTCCTCCACAAAATCCTCGTTCCGCGGCTCCTCGGTACCGGTTTCTACGTGTCGCATAAAGAAAACAAGCAAAAACACCAAGAATTAGGACCTATCTTATACAACTAATAGTGCCAGTGTGTAGATCTCATTTGTAGAAAAATTTTGAGAGTTGAATGGGCTCAAACAGAGTTACGGTTTAAAAGTTATGATTTTTCAAAGTTTAAATCAATTTATTGTGAATAAAAGAATTAAGGTTGTTTAGGAAAGAAAATAAATAAAAGAAGAAAATAAAAGAAAAGAGTGCAGAGGCTGACTGGTGGGGCCCTGATGTCAGAGGAGAGAGAGAGAGGTTGGTGACTGACATGTGGAGAGAGGAGACAGAGGGGCTGACAGGTGGGACCGAGGTGATAGAGAGAGGGGGTGCGTTGACGTGTGGGCCTGACGTGTCAGTGTGGGGAGAGGAGGACAGACGCGCCGACAGGTGGGGCCAGGTGGTCAGCGGCTATGAGGGGGATGGCGTGGTGGACCGGTGTGGCCCGCGTCGACTGACGCGGCATCCTCGTGGCATTGCCACGTCGGCTTGGTCCGACGGGGCTGCCCCCTGGTGCAGATCGACGGCGGATGGCTGCCGGAGTTGATCTCATTTGCGGCGGCGAACCATGGCGAGCAGCCAACGGCTACGGGACGCGGAGGCGACAAGGAAACTCATGAATGGTTCGGTCAATACGTGGCAGAGAGAGGAACACGGCAGCGAGCTAGCTCGGCTGGGATTCTCTATCGCCAGAGGAGGGAGGGGTGTTGCTCTACTTATAGCAGAGCTCGGGTGCTAGCAGACAGCGGACAATGGTGGTGGGAACCGGGGGGATAAGCTCGAGCTTGCCGATGGGACTCGTCAATGGCGCCAGGCTGTAGTGGGCGTCAGTGGCGCGGCAAAGAGGGAAAACAGGGCACGGAGGTGATGGTGAAGCGACGGGGCAGTGAACGAGCGCGCGTGCTGGTTGACTTCAGGTGCTCCCCGAAGGAAATGCTGCAGCGGCCATATCGTTGTTGACGTTGGGTGTACGGGATGGAAATGGCGGAGCGGTTTTCTCACCGGGGACGGGATGGCGGAGGTTGACGATGGCGCTCCGCGCGATTTATGGTGGCGACCGGGCAGTATGGGCAAGCATAGAGAGAGAGCAAAGAGAACTCGAGAGAGATCGAGAGAAGAGAGATAGAGCGAGGCGCGCGGCGGGAGGAGGAAGACGACGACAATATTGGCTGACATATGGGCCTCGTGTGGCAGAGACGATCGGAGCCGTCTGTTAACGCCAAAATTTGGTAAGGCCCTGTATCGGATTCGGTCAAAGGAGGGATTACAGTCAACTGACGGAGAAGAGACCGAAATCAGGAAGGACCGTTACTTGGCAATTATTTACTGTACCTATTAATTAGGCAGGTGTTTATCTTTAGGAAACCTGACCTCGTGTCCGGTCAGGATTAGTTAGCGTTTTTCTGGTATGGATAGGAAATCATGTATCGTGTCCTATCAGGACTATGTCAACTCGGGGTATATATACGTATGCCCGGGTGCCTTGTAAATTATCACAACGATCAATACAAACTTCAGCGCATCGCCACCCCTTCGACAGGATCCTGCTTCTCGAGCCGGGCTGCATCGGTTAGGTCCGAACTCCTGCGAGAGGGTAAGTCTCGTCACCCCGGCTACCTATCGGCTAGGACTTCCTCGGTTAGGTCCGATATCCTAGTCGGTTTATGGTAGTCGGCTTACCACGATATATTTAGTTTATCTATGGCTGCATCAGTTCAGTTTGACCTCATAGATTGATTAGGTATATCACATCACGCGTGCGTAGATCGTATCGGCTTACTGGGAGCGGTTTATCATCAGTTTGTGCTACATCGGTTAGGTCCGACCTACTAAACTGCTAGCGATAAACCGATCCTGCTAAGCCGATGCTTTATGCGCAGGCGTCTTATCGGGGCGTATAGCCGGTAAGTTATCTTCATCACGGTCGCATCATATCTATCGGCCCATTGAGGTATCGTTATCATTGTTGGTCTGTGCTGCAACGGTTGGGTCCGATCTACTAGACTGACGATAATAGCTTTAATCTTGATGAGCCGATGGGTGTCATGCGATGGTGTTATCGGAGTGCTTAGCCGATAAGTTATCTGGTAAAGCCGACTACATTTATTCATCATCTTATTTTATATACTCGTTCTGTTCAGTAGTCGGCTGGCTTGTCAATTATCTATCATTTATGTTATTGCATACCTTATCATGTATTCTTGCCTGTGTTACTATTACGATCGGCTATAGGCTAGCCGATTGGTTTATTCTGCCGATCCAAGTGCAAGTACTAGCAGGTTCCCGGGCACGACCCCAGACGAAGTCCCGGGCACGAGCTCAGGTAAGGACCCGGGCACGAGCCTGGACAGCAGATGAAGACCCCGGGAGCCGATAGGAGCAAGGGCCCGGGCACGGGCACGTTTTCACGGCAATACCAGTAACGCTAAACTATGATCGGCTAGGATTTATCTGATTTATTTATTTATGCATCCTGTTTATTTGACCACGTTTATAGCCGGTTTTTGAGTATACCTTCGATGATCGGCTAGCGCAATACTTGTTCATTACTATACTACTGCTCCTGCCGTCATCGGCTTTAAGCTGATGTATAAGTGCTACAGTGCTTATCGGCCATCGGCCGATGAGATGAGTCCAAGCCGGCTTCCAGCCGATTGGCTCACGAATTTAACATTACTGTCTCCTTGTCAATTACGGGTCAAATTGACTGGCACGCCTGCGAACCTCAAGACTTTAGGACCTGCACTGGAGTAAAGCAAATCTCCCAGGCCTTCGCGTGTCACCAAGACGCCGGACCAGGTCCTCGGTGATTTTCGGCGTCAACACGCTTTTGGCACGCCTGGTGGGACTAACGAAGTTTCAACCCAAAGTTTCAACGTAAAGTTTTGATAGTCAGACCTACGACATGGCTGGGAAAGAGATCAAGACAGACAATGTGATTCCAGTCAGCATGGAGGACTTAACTGAAGAACAAAAACAGCAAGTTGAGCAAACTATGGCCAATTTCCAGAAACTGTGCTTAGAATCCTTCAGCATGACGAGGCAAGGGCCGATTCAGAAGTCTCAGTTTCCAAAACCAGTACTGGTAGGAGAATCGAGCCGCACACAACCCGAGAGCCCACCACTCAAGCCTTTGCAGGAGATGGTCAATGAGGCTATTCACCACGCGCTCATTAATCCGTCAGGAGTCTTGGTAAACACACTGCACAACCTCATCAAGAAGACTGTTGATGGATCGATTGCTCAAGAACCAACTCGAGGTCTTGTTTTTCTCCCGCCAAAGATGGAGCCAAATCAAGCTAATTACAACATCAGTAGAGATGTACCAGAACACTTGTTTGCACAGAACCAGGCTGGGGGGCAACAGGATATTCCTCCTGGATATCACCGATCTATTTATTATGGGGGATATCAGCAGAACTGTCCAGGAGGAGGAGCTGATCCAGGTACTTACCAGAGGGAGTATCATAGACAGAATCGACAACCAACCCCACCGATACAGTATCAACAGTACCAACAGGAGAATCCAAGGGAAGAAGACTTATCGGTACGAGTTGAGGAAATAATGAGGGAACAGTTTGGGATGAAGCCCAGAGAGCAGACGTTTATGTATCGGCATCCATACCCCGAGTGGTTTGACAGAGTCCCATTACCACACCGATACAGGGTTCCGGATTTTTCTAAATTCTCAGGGCAAGATAATACATCCACGGTGGAACATGTTAGCCGGTTCCTGGCACAGTGCGGAGAGGCATCGGCTGAAGAAGCACTAAGAGTTAGATTTTTCCCCTTGTCCTTATCAGGATCGGCCTTCGCATGGTTCTCTTCATTACCACCGAATTCGGTTCGGGGGTGGGCCGATCTAGAGAAACAGTTTCACAAGTATTTCTTTGCTGGAATCCATGAGATGAAGCTGACAGATTTAACTTCGGTTAGGCAACAAACGGATGAAACAGTACCGGAATACATTCAGCGATTTCGGGAGGTTAAAAACCGAAGTTATAGTCTGAACCTGAGCGATGGGTAGCTGGCCGATTTGGCTTTCCAGGGACTCTTGGCGCCGATCAGAGAGAGATTTTCGTCCCAAGAGTTTGAGTCCCTGGCGCATCTGGTGCAGAGGGTATCGGCTCATGAAAGCCGATTTCAGGAAGCAAAGAAGGATAAATTTCAAAGACGAGTTGCCCAGGTACAAGTTTACTCATCGGACTCAGACGACGAGGAATCTGATGCTGAAGTTGGCTTGGTGGAGTGGTCTAGGAATAAGAAGTCAGTATCGTGTCCGTGGGTCAAGGATATCGGCAAGGAGGAACGGTATGATTTTGATGTTAATAAGGCCGATAAAATATTTGATTTGCTATTACAAGAAAAGCAGATACAACTTCCGCCAAACCATGTGATTCCATCAGCCGAAGAATTAAAAAAGAAGAAATACTGCAAGTGGCACAATGCGATATCACATCATACCAACGAGTGCAAGGCTTTTCGGCAACAGATTCAATCGGCAGTCGAACAAGGACGAATCAAGTTTGAAGATAAGAAGCCGATGAAGATTGATGGGCACCCGTTCCCCGTAAACATGGTCTACGCGGGATCATCATCAGGGGATCAGGCCGATGGAGCAAGACGTCAAAAATATAAATCAAGGGTTTCTTCATCGGACATGATAGAGAAATATTCAAGATACGAGGAACAGAGGGATGAGTTAGAAAGATATAATCCGCATTGGGACTGCCCGTTTTTTCGGTTCTGTTGGGATCAAGGAATGAGACTGCCATCAGCTGAAAATTGCCCCGAGTGCAGCAGTGCAGGGAATTGGCATGATCGCCAGCAGGAGTTTTCACGGGATCGGCTGCTTGGAAAAAGAGCATCGGTTCATAGCCGATTAGGGCCGATCCATGAAGAGTTCTTTGAAGAGGATGCAGAGTTCTTTGAAGAAGATGAAGAGGAAGTACGTGAGAAACAAGCCCAGAATCCTCAATGGTGCCCTAGTGGAATATTCACGAAAAATCAGAAGAGGAGGGCACAGCGTTTACGACACCGAGAGCAACAAGAAGGGCAACGCCAGGACCAAGAGGAAGTTGATCATCGTCCCAAAAAGACTAAGCAAGTTTGGCAGGTGAAGAAGAAGGATGATGGGGACGCATCAGCACTGGTAAATATGGTGTTCTTTTTGCCTCGGGAATATAAAGCGCTTTCATCAGATGAAGAAGGCGATGAGGAGGTTTTCGCTCAACTGACGTTACAATCTGATCAGGCCATATTTGATAAACCGGAGGAGTCAGAGCATCGGCACCTAAAGCCGTTATACATCAAGGGTTACGTAAATGGGAAGCCGATGACAAAGATGTTGGTTGATGGAGGAGCCGCAGTTAATCTCATGCCTCATGCCACATTCCAGAAGTTGGGGAAGACTGCCGAAGATCTGATCAAGACAAATATGGTGCTAAAAGACTTCGGTGGGAATTCATCAGAAGCAAAGGGCGTATTAAACGTGGAGTTGACAGTAGGGAGTAAGACATTACCTACCACGTTTTTCGTCATTGACGGGAAGGGATCATATAGTTTGCTTCTCGGCAGGGACTGGATTCATGCGAACTGTTGCGTGCCCTTGACGATGCATCAATGTTTAATACAATGGCAGGGAGATCAAGTCGAGATGGTGCTAGCAGATCGGTCAACCAATATTGCCATGACCGATCTACCAGTTTGGGAAGCCGATGGTGTTGATTGCCTATCCGGAAAAATATGGGAAGGAGATTACCTTAAGGTTACTAGCCAGGGGATACAGCCGATCCAGCAAGTCGGCTCCGAATTGTTACTTTGATGGGGTCTATTGAAGACTTCGAGGGGAAACTGGGGCAAGGATTTACGTCGGCTGATGATTTGGAAGAGATTGATATAGGACCAGGAGATAGGCCAAGGCCGACGTACATAAGCAAAAAATTAAGTCCTGAACTACGAGAGGAATTGATAGCACTATTGAAGGAGTATCGGGATTGTTTCGCCTGGGAGTACCATGAGATGCCAGGATTAAACCGATCGATTGTTGAACATCGGCCGCCCATTAAACCAGGATATCGGCCGTTCAAGCAGGCTCCAAGGAGATTCAAGGCAGAATTATATGAGCCGATCAAGGCGGAGATCACAAGGTTATATGATGCCAAATTTATAAGACCATGCCGATATGCTGAGTGGGTTTCTAATATCGTCCCGGTGGAGAAGAAAAATGGAAAATTGAGGATATGTATTGATTTCCGGGATCTGAATAAAGCTACCCCCAAGGATGAATACCCAATGCCGATAGCGGATTTATTGGTAGATGCAGCCTCGGGCCACAAGATTATCAGCTTCATGGATGGTAATGCGGGATACAATCAGATTTTTATGGCTGAAGAAGATATACATAAGACTGCGTTTCAGTGTCCAGGGGCTATCGGCTTGTATGAGTGGGTAGTAATGACTTTTGGATTGAAAAGTGCCGGTGTGACTGATCAAAGAGCGATGAATTATATATTTCATGATCTCATCGGCTTATTGGTAGAGATTTATATTGATGATGTGGTGATCAAGTCTAAAAGTGAGGAAAGCCATATAGCCGATCTACAAAGAGTGCTGGAGAGAGCCAAGAAATACGGACTAAGAATGAATCCCAACAAGTGTGCTTTTGGTGTATCGGCTGGGCAATTTTTGGGTTTTATGGTTCATGAGCGAGGGATTGAAGTTAGTCAGCGAAGCATCAGAGCCATTAAGACTACAGAACCATCGAGCAATAAGACAGAGTTGCAATCGTTGATCGGCAAGATTAATTTTGTGAGGAGGTTTATATCAAATTTGTCAGGGAGGATTGAATCTTTTACTCCGTTATTGAAGTTGAAGGCCGATCAAGAGTTTGTGTGGGGGGCAGCACAGCAGAAGGCATTTGATGAAATCAAGAATTATCTTAGTTCCTCACCTATTTTGATTCCGCCGCAGAAAGGAGTGCCGTTCAGGTTATACTTGTCGGCCGATGAGAGGTCCATCGGCTCTGTTTTGATCCAAGAATTTGAAGGAAAAGAGCGAGTTGTGTTTTATCTGAGTAGAAGACTTCTGGATGCTGAAACGAGATATCCTGCGGTGGAGAAATTATGCCTATGTTTATATTTCTCGTGTACAAAGTTAAGGCATTACATCCTATCAGCTGAGTGTACAGTAGTTTGCCAGGCCGATGTGGTCAAATATATGTTGTCGGCTCCAGTCTTGAAAGGGCGAGTTGGCAAGTGGGTTTTTGCTTTGACAGAGTTCGACTTGAGGTATGAATCAGCTAAGGCGATTAAGGGATAGGCAGTGGCCGATTTTATCGTGCAACACAGAGGGGCTCACGAAGACTTGTAGAGCCGATCCCATGGACTTTGTTTTTTGATGGATCGGTTTGTAAGCATGGATCTGGTATCGGCTTAGTTATCATGTCGCCTCGGGGGGCAAGTTTTGAGTTTGCTTTTACAATTAAGCCTTACCGGACTAATAATCAGGCAGAGTACGAGGCGGTGCTAAAAGGACTTCAACTCTTAAAGGAGATCGGAACCGATGTCGTAGAGATAATTGGCGATTCTTTATTGGTGATCAAACAGTTGTCTGGAGAATATGAGTGCAGAGATGATGTTTTGAGGTCATATTATGAGGAGTGTACGGATTTGTTAAGAGATTTCAAGATAGTATCAATAGATCATATTCCCAGGGAGCAGAATTTAGAAGCCAATGATCTTGCACAGATTGCTTCAGAGTATCGGCTGAATAGACAGGTTGAGGTTGAGATAGCCGATATTGATATCCAGAACAAGGCCGATGACTAGAGATAGGAGTTAGTTGATTACTTGCAAAATCCGTCACAATCGGTTTCCAGGAAGATTCGGTATAAAGTTACTAAATATGTGCTGCTTGATGGGGAGTTGTATTATCGGACTTTTGAGGGAGTTCTGCTTAGGTGCCTGAATTTGGAAAAAGCCAAAGTGGTTATGTGTGAGGTGCATGAAGGCATCTGTGGGACTCATCAATCGGCTCATAAGATGAAGTGGTTGCTGAGAAGAGTGGGGTATTTTTGGCCGACAATGCTGGAGGATTGCTTTAGGTATTATAAAGGGTGTCAAGATTGCCAGAAATTTGGAAATATACAGCGAGCACCAGCATCGGCTATGAATCCTATCATCAAACCGTGGCCGTTCAGAGGTTGGGGAATTGACATGATCGGCCAGGTTTTTCCTCCATCAAGTAAAGGGCATAAATTCATATTGGCGGCAACAAACTATTTTACCGAGTGGGTAGAGGCGGTTCCTTTGAAGAAAGTTACGTCCAAGGAAGCGATCGAGTTTGTAAAGGAGCATATTATTTATCGGTTTGGGATTCCTCAGACGATAACTACTGATCAGGGGTCTATCTTTGTGTCTGATGAGTTTCAACAGTTTGCTGCCAGTATGGGAATTAAGCTATTAAATTCGTCGCCTTATTACGCTCAAGCCAATGGACAAGCAGAAGCTTCTAACAAGAGTTTGATCAAGTTGATTAAGCGAAAAATTGATAAGCAGCCACGGCGATGGCATACTACATTAGCCGATTCACTATGGGCCTATCGGATGGCATGTCATGGATCTACTCGGGTGCCGCCGTATTAGTTAGTATATGGACATGAGGCAGTTTTACCATGGGAGACTAACATCGGCTCTAGGAGAATTTCTTTGCAGAATCAGTTGACAGCCGATGATTATTATAACTTAATGACAGATGAACTTGAAGATTTGGCTCAGAATCGGTTGAGGGCGTTGGAAAGGATCAAGGAAAATAAGGGAAAGGCAGCTCGGCATTACAACAAAAAGGTGGTGAATAAGTCGTTTGCCGAGGGAGATCTTGTGTGGAAGTTGATTTTGCCGATCGGGTCCAGGGATAATAAGTTTGGAAAATGGTCGCCTAATGGGAAGGGCCCTATCGGATTAATCGCTGTGTGCCTGGTAATACCTATGTGTTAGAAGACCTTGATGGGACAGAGTTTGCTAAAGCGCTTAACGGAAAATATCTCAAGAAATATTACCCTAGCGTGTGGGTCGATTCTTAAATCGGTTAAGTACAGCCGATTTCTAAAATAGTCCGGGAAGCCGATGTTTTTGCATCGCCTAAAGACAGCCGATATCGATAGGTATCGCCTTTAGATCAAATAAACAAAAAATAATACCAAGGGGCAATTGAAGGAAACAAGGCGGCAGAGCCGATCAAGTTATGTTACAGCACGGTCAGCGCATTTCAGGGAGCCATCAATTGTTAGGTTACAAGAATTTTCGAATAGTTTCGATTGCACGCAGACGGATTTGATCAATTTCATTGATGGCACGGATGTCGTCATCATCGGAGCCTGGGATGGTCTTCAAGTTCTTGCACCGATGGATGGCTTGACGCACCGTTGCTGCAACCTTGGCTTCTTGGTCTTGGATGGCTTGTGGCAAGCCGATAAGCTGGGATTCTATGGCTTCAAGATCCTTGCGAACTTTTTCAAGTTCTACCAGCAAATCGGCTTCCTTCTTCTTCAGTTGATCTAGCTTGGATTGGAGTTCTTGGGGAGCAGCAGCCATATCATCAAGTTTTTCTTGTCCGCTTGAGCTGACAGCCGATCGGCTTGGATGTCTTGAGCTATCTTCTGTTGGTCAGCACGATCGGCTATGCGCTGTCGAAGCTTGATGAGTTTAAACCTGTGAGATTCCAAGTACGCTGCAGGGGTTAATGCATCGACGAGTTCTTCGGGCAGGTAGTGTTCGATTTCTGCAAGCCTTGCCCGAATCGGCCCACAGTCTTCAACCAGCGCATCAATTGGATTTTCCAGCCGATTGTTGATGCTTGTTAAATAATCGCGCACGTCGGCTGGGAACGACGGTTTGGTTGCTGTGCTGGTGGCTGGTTCGTCTTCTGCCTCCAGGTACTTGCCGATGTCAAAGGAGAACAAATCGGCTAAGGACTGCAAAATTGGCATCGGTGAAGGAATTAGTAGAGTTAAGAGCAGAATGCGGGCATAAAGAGGCTACCTGAGGAAGGACGTCGGCAGCTCGGGTGACATCGGCTTCAGGGAGATGAATAGGTTGTTCTTCGCAAGGGCCGATGTCAGCTGATGGAATAGCAGCAGTCTCGTCGACGACTGGAGGACTTGGTGCCAAGAGTGGAGCAGCAGGGGAAGCCATCGGCTCAGGGCTTGGAGGAGTGATAGAAGAAGGTTGAAGTTCTGGAGCCGATGATTCGAGCTGAACAAGGGTTTGGTAAGATAAATGAGGAAGCGGGTAATAATAATAACAAGACTTGGCACATACCTGAGGAGATGAGGGAGCCGATGTTGTGTGAGGAGAAGGCGACGTCGGGGCGACGACATCGGCATCGGTTTTCTGCTTCTTCGAGGAGGGGCGATGTGCTAACTTCTTCCGTTTTTGGCCCATCGGCCGAGGCGCTTTGAGGAGAGCCGATGGAGTCGGAGCGTCACGCCCCAGGTTTGGAGTGGCCGATGAAGGTTGATACAGAATCGGCCGACCACTGTTGCTTTTTGTTGGGGGTTCGACGCTGGCAGCCTGCAAAATTAGAGATAAGAGTTGGTTGGAGAAGGCAATTAAAGTTTGCAGGTGTTACCTCTTCATCGGATTCGATGTACTCGATATCAAGACGGGAGCAGTAACAGGTGGGCGCTAAGCTGAACAGATGTTTTTTCCATTCTGACCACCATCGGACGAAAAGCTTGGTGTTGGCGGTGCAGATATATACTTCGGTGGCGGCGCCTAGAAGGAGGGGATCCGTCAAAGTCCGCAACCGGTCATATTCCAGGGCACTGCTGACCGTACCCCGGGCCTGAAGTTTGTTGATGAAGAATAGGCCGATTGGGAGCTGACCAAGGCCAAACTGGCGGGAGCCAACCGATGGATGGTAAAATTCGTAAGAAGGCTGCGATCGGCCCAGAGAAAAGCCAGTTGGCAGCAGACAGGGGGAGATAGCCGATAAGAATATGGCCTTGGACTCATCATCATTCAGGGCTTTGAGTGGATCAAAGTTAGAAGGCATCTCGAAGGATGAGGCATCATTGTAAGCAAACCAGAGAGTGGCCTCCCTGGTGAAGCCATAATAAAACCCCTTGAACCACTGACTAACTTCAGCAGGGGTTATCTTGCCACCAGAAAGGGCCGATGCAGCCTCGCCCATAGAGATGCATCGGCGATGGACGGGGTCTTGATCTTCGGTAATCGAGCTGGGAGCAGATTGCTTGAGGAGAGAAAGATTCTGGATGGCCTGTGTGTGAGCCATGGCCCCCGGTACCTCATCACCAGTACCAGATGGGACCACTCGAGATAGAGGGAAGCTGGCCAGACCATATGAATAGAGATAAAGATAGCACCAGTAGGCCTTGTGCCTTATATAATAAAATGGAAACAAGCCTTAGTCGGATAGATTCTATCTCTAAGAAGGAAATCCCTTGGTCGTGTCCCGGACTGGATCTTACCATGTACCCCTGTCCCTAGTATATAAAGGGAGCAGGGTGCCCCATGAGGGCACGCAAGATCATTGATCACAAGACCACCTCACAGAGGAATAACACTCTCAAATGGACGTAGGGTATTACCTCACATCGAGGCGCCCTGAACCAGTATAATTCTCCTGTGTTCCTCATGCAATTCACTCGCAATTCCAGGTCGCGAGTACGCCCATAATCTTATTGCGTGCAACAAATCGCAATTGGCGCGCCAGGTAGGGGCCCGGCGAATTCTTCATCAACAGATTCGATGGAATCGCATCAACGGAGTCAAGGCTACAAGTTCTCCAATGGAGACACTCACTAACCCTTCGGGCGGATTTCGTCGCCGATCAACTCGGGCATCTTCCTTGGCTGAAAGCCAGATCCGATCTCGCCAGCCGAGGAGCCAGCCGGCGTTGCACCAGTCGGCCCCAAGGACGTCGCCATCTCCTTCGACGAGCTACACTACGACAGTCCCTCACATCGCCGGACATAGGGACGAACTCTCTCCTTCGGTAATCGTCCGACTCGCGCTAGGCCTTGACCAGCCAGCGGTTAGCAAGAGGGGGGAGAGATCGTCAATCTCCGTAACGGATATCGGTTAACCATGCTGCACTGCATCTACAACCCGCGCAAGCAGACCCGACCTCCAGCGATTCAGTTGACACGGTCAATGCAACCGTTTTCAGATTGGATCTAGAGAGGTCGGAGTCGTCCTAACTCCGAATAAACTACCTCGGAGTCCAGACACCAAGTCGGATAGCCGTTCGACACCAACTCGGACTCCACCTTGGCAAGCTTCCTCCTCCGCGCAGAATCTTCATAGGCTCAATGCCACCTTCGAGGTGCGCCGACTGCAAGAGGAGCAGCAAAGAAGAGAGGCTCGAGCGACCGACTACAACAACAAGAGTAGGCCAACCGCCAAGCTACACATGACGGGCTACGACAGGCTGGGCGAGCCGCCCAGCAGCAGATCCTCCAAACCAAAGTCGGGCGACCACGACGTCATTCGTCACGCCACAACCAACGTTGTGGACCCGCAGGCACTCTGCTGGACATCGCCTCCAGCCTTAGGGCGGAGGATCATCAGGCACACCAACCATCGCCAAAATCAAACGAATGATTACAGCTGCCGACCTGCCAGCAGCAAGAACAGTCAGGCAACACTCACATACCGACCATCGAGACGGGCTCTCCATCCAGCGGCGGAGTCATCTGCACATCAGCACGACGTCGGCGCCGGAGCCGGCTCCACTCGGGTTTGGCAGCACGCGAAGAATCCCGCCAAACAACGCTCCGCAATACCAACTACGACAACCATTGGCGCGTCGCCAGTACGACCGCCGACCCAATCAAGACCTCCGAGCGAATACAACTTACTTGCCACACCATAAACGCCCGGCGCGGAAGAGCAACCAAAAAGAACCGAGACGTCCGACTGGAGGCTATAACACGAGCGCTTCCGGTCGATCCCACTATGAAATGGCTACACCGCCACAAACGAAGAAGCCCAACGTCCTAATCACGATGACGAAGGCATTCCAGCCTTTACTCGAGGAGTTACAAGATGGACGTCCGTTGGCCAGCTCGGCTTTAAGCCCACCGAATCGAAAGTACGACGGCAAGACCAACCATCATCACTGAGCTACCGTTTTACGTCCGCCTAAGCCAGTACAAGCTGTGGGGCACAAGCAAAGCCAGGCTAACTACTCCCAATCCACGTTAGCCAACCGGGTAAGCAGAAGGGCTGACAGCCTCCCAAGGCGGGCATCGGTTCCTGGGACAATCCAGACGGGGTACATCTAACTCAGTGGACCTACGATTGAGACCGGCTCCGCGCACGACCTTACCATCGTGCATCAAAGAAGAACGATCCCTCTGCGTAATTCACTCCCAAAAGTTTCCGAGAAGCGCAATCAAATTCCAAGTATCAAAGACGAGGGCTATCTGCTGCCTCCGCAAGTGGAGTAAAAGACGCCCCTCATCGCGAGTTCACTCGGAAGGCCACCATCACATCGTGTCCGGTCTTCGAATGCCAACAACCCACGCTGAAGCCGTGCCGAGCCCTCCGACGAGAAAGAGAGCCCCGACAAAAAGACAACCAAGCGAAACCAACATCAAGCGAGACCGTCTCAAGAATTAAGTTCGTGCATCGCAAGCGGACACACGAGGGCCAAACATGGAAGCCAGACAGTCTGCGCCGGCCCCACGGAACAAGACTATCAGAAATCAGATGTGACGCCTTGCCCATTCCACCCCCAAAGCCGGCACGGCGCCAAGGACTCCACATTGACTCAAAAGTTGCCCTCGACGCACAAGCTCACCTGTCTGCACCGACAAAGACCAAAAGACAAACCAGACTCGCCCGCTGAGATTTCCAGGCACATCCCCAATGTCCAACCAACACATTCGGGGCGACCACTCGCCGTAACGAATCCAAACGCAACAGAAAGCCTCTCAATAGCGCACATCAACCGGTCTCCACAGCCGACACCCCCAATACCTCGCTTCAGAAGAACGGCCATCACTTCAAGTCCGCATATCACCCACAATCGATCCACCGACGATATCCACTCGTTCCTGAACCGGTCGTGGAAGAAAAGTTATCAGGCTAAGAAAAACCCTGCATCGACGGACGCAGTTACGCTCAACCAATCCTGTTCGCCAAGACTTGACGAGATAGATTTCCCTTTAGAGAACTGCGGGCCAGCACGCGCCCTTCATGATTGTCGGTAAGTCACCGGGCTATCCATCAAACCCCACCGACAGATATAACCTTGCCGGTAACCGTCGGCGACGGCACACACACTCCACAAAAACATCGCTTCAGTCTCCGACTGTCAATTGCGATCCACCTTATAACTCGACGCCGCCTCGCCAAGGTATCTATGCATACCCACTATATACATAGTCTGAAGATGCCGCCTAGGCAGAGTCTCGTCCCTTTGCAACGACGCTAAGCAAGCCTTCACCTACGACAAGAGATATTAGACTGCCAAACACAAGAAGCGGCAGTCCAGCCGACCAGCATCGAAACCGCTACACCGAAGTCATCAAGGATCCATTCCGGGGCTAAAACAGCCAGGAATCAGGAATTCAGCGGACTTGACAGCGAAGACAATCCCCCCTGGACCCTTCCGACCCCTCAAACTGACCTTAGTCGGACGGACTCGACCCCCAAAATAGGAAGACCGCTCATCACCTTCCTCCAGGGCCAATAAAATCTTCGCTGGAAAACCCGTCCGACATGCCCTACCAAAGGATGATCGAGCACCACCCCTACACGTCAAGCCAACCCCAGAGCCAGTCATACAACGGCTGCGCGCTCGCTCAAGACCGCAAGATGCTATCCGGAGCGCAAAAATCACCACTCCTCGCACAGCCGGTTCATTAGGAAGCTACCACCCGACTGGCTGCAAACCCCACTTGGTCCGAAGAATAAACCGGAAATGGCGCCAGCTGCCGTCGATCCACACCGACAATCAACAAGCCTGCCCAAACCCATTTTCTCAGAACAATCAGTGTGAGCTCCACGCAGGTCGACCTTACTCACTCTCATCGAACTGCTATCGCGCGATATCATTCAAATTAGCCTGCGGGAACAAAGACTGTTTAAAAAACATCTTTCATCACGCCTTGAGCGACTGCATTATCACAATCCGTTCGTATCTGCAAAAACCAGGGGCGCAATCTTTACCAACGGCTATCATGCGCCGTTTCTAACACAATTGGGCGCAAACTGGAAATCCTACAGTCAGGACAACATTGATCAAGACCAAGTCCAAGAAATCTCATTCGCCGACACGGAAAAAACCTTCCAAAACCTCCGAAATTCAGATGAAGTTAAAACCGGAAAATCACCCTTCGAGTGTCGTCTAAAAATACTCGCTCATCGTCGCGCCCATCGCTGGATGGACTGAGTCACACCCGAGAGATCGAAACCGCCATCAGGAGAATGCGCCCGGGGCCGTACGCAACCCTCAAATAACGTCATAGAATTACAGCTGCATGGCCGCACTCAGTCGTAATCTCCCAACGAAGCGAACGGCAGCCCTTTCTCGCTCACTCAAAAAGCAACACCTTCAATGATACCGGTAAGCCAACAACCTGCGCAAGACTGCAAGACAGTTTCCTCACGTTCCCTACTCGGATTGCATCACCCTAGTACCCATGAAACCCTAAGCTATAGTCTTGCACCGGACAACCGATACGTAATCACACGCTGGTAGTGAGCGATCGAAACAGTATCATATTCAGAAATACCAACGCCAATCTATTATCACGAGCGGTACCCTTGCCGACACCAAACCGAGAAGCCGCATGTCAGAAGCTGTCTATACGCCTACGCATTCACAATCGCGACTGTGGCACTACTTCAACAACATTCAAG